>JALPQD010000156.1:591579-1099079 GCA_023101885.1 Typhlomys cinereus | reverse complement strand
ACCACAGGATAGGATGGGAGCACCAAGGGCCCAATGCGAGGCTGGCTAAGTAAAGCTTTATCATTTGGCCAACACCAGGCTCCCCACTGTTATTAACAGTTCATGGGGTGTTCAAGTTTCCCACAATTTCAAAGTCAAAAACTTGGATATTTTATTTCCTTAAATCATTGGCCTTGATTGGTAATAGCTGTCTCTTCAGAGAGGATGAGGAGGAAGAAGCCATGCATGCCTGTCATGGTATCATAGAGGCTTTTCCCAAGGATATGCACATGTCCTTTAATTTGCAGGGACTCAGAGTATCTGAAATGAGTGAGATTTGGGCACAGCGGAAAGCCAGATTTTTTTTCCCACCAAATTTAGAGTGTTGTGATTTCATAGATCAAATCAAATCTTATAGGGAGGGTAGGTTGCCCATCTATTTGGATGATAGATTGTGTGTGTGTGTATGTGTGTGTGTGTGTGTGTGTGTGTGTGTGTGTGTGTGTTATATAAGCCTATATGTATGACCATGAGTACCAGCATATAGTTACAGGACCATCTGCAGATATTGTTTCTTGCCTTTCTACCTTGTTTGAGACTAGGTCTGTTCACAGATGTTGTGTAAGTATCTAAATGGTTGGTCTATGAGTTTCTAGAGAGTCCAGGCTCTCTGACTACCATTTCCTGTAGGAGCATGTGATCAATGGTTATAGGGGTTTGGGGATCCAAACACTAGTCTTCCTGCTTGGGCAGAAGCCTCTTTACCAATTGAGCCATCTCCCCAGCACTACTTATTATTATACTTTTTAAAGTTCTTGCCTCGGCCTTGACCTCTCAGCCCTTCTGTCTCGGCCTCCCAAAATGCTGAGATTACAGCATGTACCATCCCACCCTGCTAACTCTGGGTCTTCAATACCATCCAAGAGTCAAAGTTCGTAATAATAGGAAAATAATTTTTCTTAGGCAGTAGAGCAGAATAGTCAGGCTGGGAAAGTCCCAAAGGTCCCCCAAGAAGTATCTTTAAAAAAAAAAAAAAAAAAAAGACTAGATCCCTCATAGACAAGGTACCAAAATCTTGTCTCAGGTCTCTGTTTACTATTTACTACAAAAGGAGACAGTCCCTTGATCTACTGGAACTTGGTTACTACATATTCTGTTTACTACAAAAGGAGAGTGGGAAAAATGCCTGTGTACAGACTGGCAGTCTGAGTTCAGTCCCCACAGCCTGCATGGTTGAAAGAAAGAACTTGTGCAAGTTGTCCTCTGACCTCCACGCACATGCTGTGGCAGGCATGTGCATGCCTCGCTCTCTCTTCCTCTCCCTCCCTCCGCCCCTCCCCCCCTTCTATCTTAAAGATTTTTAAAGAAATTCTTATCATTCATCTTTTCAGTTCTCGTGTTGGGATATAATTCTGATATAAGTCTAGAGGCAACTAGTGATAATAAGAACGTGGGGTAAAAAAGGAACTAAATTCTCTTGGAGTATAACAACTTCCCCCTAGCAAGACTGTTGAGGGCTCTTTAACAGAAGAAGAGAGGAAAGTAGTGTCATTCATTGGTAAGACAGGCTCAGTGACGTTGGGGACACTCCGAGTCAGATACATCCCCCAAACTTTTCTTTGGGATCTTATTCTTTCTGCTCAGTATCATAATTTTGCAATAGATCTGATGAGACTATATATTCAACCAGATTTTTAAATGCACATGCTACCCAGTGGAACTTGAAGATCAGGGAACAGGAGAGAAAGGCAGGCTGCAGGCTGGCCATCAAATTCCAGTGAGAGCAGGAGTCTAGAACAGAAGATCAATCCTGCATGTTAAGTTCTATTTGTGGAACAGTTTGGAAAGTGACTTCTCAAGGTCGAGATGAAACAGGATGTTAGCTGGCTAGGGGGTCAGGGTCTCTTAAAAAGGGGTTGGGTTAGTATGGAACAAGCAAGACTCCTATTGCAGAGAATGAGCAATTGGTTCTCTTTGCTCGTTTCTGGCTTTTCTCTCGCCCCTCATGTATGCCACGCCTGGAATCTGTGAGTTCTTAGTGGCTCGCTTGCCCCTCATGGGACTCTGTGTCTGGAGTCTGTGATTTCCTTTCATTTCCTTTGTCCCTTATGGATTTCACGTCTGGAGTCTGTGAGTTCTTGCTGGCTGTCTTGCCGTGTGCAGATACATATCTATGAGTTCCTTTCTTTCTCTCTTCTAATGAACTCTGACTTAATGCTCAAAAAAAAAAAAAAAAAAGTCAGTAATTGCCACAGGTACTTTCTCAGGTGACTTGTACAAAAGAAAAGAGAAAAGTTTATGACTTAGGTCACAGGGGTGAGGGTAAACAGCATTCCTGCCTAGGGTTAGACACTACCCTGCCTATTGGTCTCTGCCATCAGACTCATTCTTCCTGATTCATTCTCCACATAGAAATTGAACACACAGAACCTCCGATGACTCCTAGTTGCCTTTAGGACAGACTCTTAATTCCTGAACTGGACTTTCAGGACTGCGCGTCCAGGCCCTGCCCATCTGTCTACCCTTTGTATCACCCTTCCCTTCCTCTCTCCACACCCTGTTCTCAACCCAGTTTCTTTCCAATATCCAGCATCATGGAACTTCTCACGGTATCCTGTAGCAACCTTGCTATTGAAAGTTCCCAACCTTCCAAGGAAAGTGTGGCAGGCATTTGTTAAAACACAAAATGGCTCCAGTTCCCCCCACCCAACCCCCTAACCCCAGCTCCTTCCTCCATCTGCCCTGGTGTGCCGCTTCCAGACAGAGAAACCTCCAGCCCCAGCCTGCTGGACGCTCTTCCAAGGACACTTCACAGCCCCCAGCCTGTCTGCAACTTCTCCACAGCCCCCCGTTTACCTTCAACTAAGATAAACTGGCACATTCTCTCAAGGACTTTTACCCACCCTGGGTACTTTCCTAATCACATGTCCCTGCCCTGTAGATCACATGTGCCCGTCCCATAAAGGACCCCCCAGAGCTAGATTTCATTGCTGCCTCTCTAACTGATACAGAGTCATCCATGCTGCTTGCCCTTCTGTTTGCTTGCCAACAAATCTCCTTTATATATTACGTGGTGGTTTGGGTGTGGGGGTTCCCGGGAGCCTTCCACAAAGTAGAACTTGTGAAAGGGAAGAATAAAAGCCTGAGCTTGCTGCTTGTCTTTCATATAACCAAGGGAGAGATTATCTCTGTGTTCAGCTGAACACCTGGATAGGTTTTTGGAGCTATGCAGGAGTGAAGTTTGCCATCTATGGTTCTGTGGTTAATTTGCCCATGTATAAGAATGCAGATGGGGGAGAACACTCCTGCTGGTAACAAAAGATCTCACCAAAAAAAACAGATGAAGGATTTTCAGAACAGCCTTGAGCAAGCTTGGATGGAAGCGTTCTAGTAGTCTCAACAACCATTTTTAGTCGTTCCCCCCCCCCCTTTCTTCTTTCCTCCCTTTACTCCTGGGTTTTAAGAAAGTTCAGAATCTTCACTAAGGTGAGCAAACATTTCCCCTCAAGGAGGTCTTATCTGATTAAAGATTCTCACAGCAACCCTGGTCATCTGACTTCTGTGCTGACTGAGAGACTCCCAGTCTTTGGCAATTTCCTGTACCTCCCAGAGCTGAGATCTTTGAGGGCATTTTCTTAATGAATTTCCTCAAACAGCGTGCATGGGTAGTATCCTTTCTGCCCTCAAATGTCTTTCTATTACCCTCAGATAGTAGCATTTTTGACTAGATAAAAAGTTTTTTTAACACCACAATTCATTTTGCCCCAATAGCTTACAAATATCATCCCATTGCTTTCCAAGACATTCCAGGTGCGCTGCTAGTCTATCGCGACTCTTAAGTCCATGCTCCCTTTGCTTGTAATTTTTGTAATTGATCCTCCCTTTCTGGTGACTTGTTAAGCCAGCTGCTACTGTCCTTCAAGGAGCTTCATCTCAGTTGACAGCAGAATATAGGCCGGGGAAATCAGGATTTTTCTGATGTGGTTTTGGGGATCTGGTCTCTGTTTTCAGAGGCAAGAATGTTAAGCCTTCTTTCTAGTGCCATTGGGAAGAACAGGAACCAATGAAATTGATCACAGGCTGAGAGGAGATTATAGTGGAGTTGATATTCGAATTTAGTGGTTGAGTTGTCCTAGCTGGATAATCTTGTAATGATACCTGTATAGTCCTAGTGACTAGATGGGTCCTGGTGCTTCCGGAGGCTGGGTAAAAAGGTCAGAACCCCCAGGGCTCTGAGGATATGTGCTTCCTGTCTTCACTCAGACTACCTTCCCCATCTCTATCCCCTCGGGCTGGTCCATGAAGCAAAGCTAGACAGTCAAATTTTGTTGTCCTTGTGACGAAGTTCAGAAATCACAGTTGGCAAGAAAAATTTCTGTTACCTTTGCAACGAGTTCTCCTCTGCCTCTTGCTCTCCTGTCCTGTGTCAATGACTGGCCATCAGCATCTGCATGACTCACGGGTCCCTGAAGATTGTGGAATCCTCTGACGGTTACTCATTGGACACTTCACCCAGAGTGATAAAATGATGCTCTTTCTCTCTCTGTGTCTCTGTCTCTCTCTAATTAGCATCTGGTAATGTATCTCGGGTTGGCCTTGAACTCCCATCCTCTTGACTCGGCCTCCTAATTGCTAATTATGTGCACCCCATGTACTATCGCATCAACTCCATGATTCTAAATTGTGTCAAAGGCATCCTCCCGGTGACACGTCTCTGCTGAGATCTTCCTTGGAGCCTGGCTGGAAGCATCAGCACCTATATCTTGAGAAAGTCTGCAAAGGTGCAGAGTCCTTGGTTCCATTTCAAGGCTAGGACACTACCATCGGCCCCGATGATTATTCATACACACGGTACTACCGAACCCTCAGAGCCAAGTGGGAGAACCCTTTCAGGTGGCTGTTTCTCAAAAGACCTAGGCATCCCAAGCTCCCCGCTCAGAGCACCCAGAGTGAGAGCCCCTCTGGAAGGGGTCCTTCAAGGATGCAGAACCAGATAATCCTTGGGAGAAAGTTAGTGGGAAACATTGGAGGCAGGTGAAATCCCTGGAGTGTGACAAGCTATGAGGCCTGGCAGCTGATTGGCAGACTGAGCAGGTCAGTCCACTGATTCCAATATCCTAATCAGTATTAAGCTGGTGAGAGCAACACTATTCATATTTTTATTAGAGAGCAAGAGAGACGGGCATGTGTGCCATGCTGCGCAGGGGCAGGTCAGAAGACAACTCTTTTGGAAGTTGATTCCTTCCCTGCATCACGTGGGGGCCTGGGAAGCAAACTCTGGTTCACCTTCTTGCTCTGTTGTCTTGCTGGGTCCAGTCCTATTAATTAATTAATTAATTAATTAATTAAAACTTCATTTATTTATTCATTGTGTGTGTGTGTGTGTGTGTGTGTGTGTGTGTGTATCAGAGGGCACTGTGTGTTCCTGTGGATGACCAAGGGTGACTTGGGAATCATCCTGGATTACTTCTACCTTGGGTATTTCCCAGGCTCAGCCCACCAGAGCCAGAAGCGTGGGTCTCCACCTTTCCATCTGGTGGTTTTTACATGGGACCTGGAATCTGAACTCAGAACCTTCTGCTTGTGAGACTTAATCCCCAGAGCCACCTCTCCAGCTCACTCTTCCTCCCTAGTCTTATTGAAATAAATCAGGTTGACTTTTCTCCTTGTTGGATGCTCAGGAGCAGCAGGGGCTGAGGGTTAGTCCCGGAGCAAAGATCATCATGTGACCCACAGCTCTGAAGGAAATGAGTTCATGGATTTGATCAAACTTCCGTTTTCAACGAGGGACAGGAACCTGGTGGTTGGGGTCGGTATACAGCGACAACGGAGAACCTTGCCAGAGACAGTGACTTTACAGAGAATCCTCCTGCCAACCCTGACTTGATAAGACGGTGGTCACCTCCCCACACGTGAATTTATCCAGGGGGGCACATGGTCATGCTGGGAAACAAACCCAGGTCTGTCTGCACAGTTTGTACTCTTGGCTGCTGCGTGATTAGCTGTGGGAACAGTGTGAGTGATAAGGGAGGGTTTATCTTTGACTATTAATTCATTCGATCCAAAGGACTTTGTGTTGGATCTCAGGTTAAGTGATTGGAACAGGAAGTCAAGTAAGTTACTAATCTTTCCTGCTTTGACATCTTCCATCTAAGACAACCCAATGACACATGACTGAGAGGGGCAATTAGAATAATGAGCATGATTGCTCAGTGCTAAGGCAGAGCAAAGGGTGAGGCAGGGGCTTTTGTCAGGGCAGTGAACTTAGATGGCCTTCTGGTCGCAAGAAAACCTTGGCTTTTATCCTGGAGGAGATGAGGGGCAGGAAGAGCTTAAGAGGAGGGGCAGCAGGATCAGGCATTGATAGTCTACAGATGTCCACGGCTACAGGAAGAATGGACTTCCCTGCGATTTTGATCTCAGGCTACAGAAGCTCATGGACCACCATACGGAACTAGCTAGACTCCTGCCTAGACACAACTGTGTATGTGTGTGTGAGGGGAGGGGGAATGTGTGTGCATGCATGTATGCATTCGTGAGTGTGGAGGTCACAGGACAACCTCTCCTTGGCTTCTTGTCCTTTGTGTGGACACTGGGGGGCTTTTCTGTAGAGAAGCTGACCCTGGGGAGAGAAAGCCTCCCAGAACCAGAAGTACAGGCCACTGCCGTTTCTATCTGGTGTTTTTATATGGGATCCAGAATCCAAACTCAGGACCTTTTCCTTTTGAGGCAAAAGCTTAACTCCAAAACCCTATAGTATAGGAAAATAAAAAGTAACCCAGTTGACTTTGCACAGCTAATGTATCTTAGCTCTGGAGATCTAGATCAGAAAATCTTAATAAGATTGAGAAATGGACTGGAAAAAACAAAACAAAACAAAAAAACCAAAGACTACTTTATTTGTACACTTTATTCTAGAGTTGCAAATAGAGTCTGGGAGTGCTGTTGCTTGAAAGTGCAAAGTGGTTCCATTAGAAAGGAGAAATCCTACTTTAGATTTCATGGGTGGATTGGTGTAACAGTTACTCTTAACTATTGCTGAGACAATACCCAAGTAAGGGAGAAACAGATTTATTCGGCTTACGGTTCCAGAGGGGAGATACAGTCTTTCATGGCGGAGGGGGCATGGCTGGCTGGCTGGCTGATCGAAACTGGAGTCAGGCCAAGTCCTCCCTCCATGAGGCTGACAGCTGCCAGACTGCTTGCTGCAAAGCAAAGGCCCATTCTTCCTGGAGGTAGGCTGGACTCATCCACCTCAAGCCCCACCCCTTGTGACCGCCTTCCTCCAGCAAGGCTCCACCTCTCAGAGGTGCCATGACCTTGCCAAACACATGATGAGCCCGTAGGAGACACATTTCAACCCATGACACTTGATTGCACAAATGCCAACTCATCTTGTCTTGGACAAAACATTGTTTGAGATATAAAAGGGTTGGAAGAGCGATGGGTTTATGTTTGGTCACATAAATTATTTTTGCGGTTGAAATGAAGGGATGTGGAACAGATTCTCACTTACTTAAGATTAAGAACTGTAAGGGGTGGGTGAGATGACTCGGTGGGAGGAAGGGTCCTTTGTGTAAACCCGTCCACTCGAGTTCAATCCCTGGGGCCCACATGGTAGAAGGAAAGAACAGACTTCTGAAAACTGTCCCGACTTCCACACATGCACCTGTTCCCTCTTTTCTTTCTCTCAAATAAAACATTAAGAAAGAAAGACGCTGAAGAGATGTATGTTTTGAGACAGGGCTTGCCCTGTAGCCATCCTGGCCTTGAACTCACTATGTCAGTAGACAACTTAAACTTGAGATTTGGCCCTTAGCTCTGTCATCTGTTGACCTGTCTCTTTATCGTGATCCTTATCTGCAGTCAGCAGCTGAATGGAAAAGACTCCCAAGTCTCCCCCACTTTATTTTTTAGGTAAGATCTTGCTATGTAGCCCAGGTTGGTCTTGAACACTTGGTTTTCCTGCCTCAGTCTTGGATTGCTGGAGATGTACTGATTTGGCTCACTATCCTTCTAAAGCTACTTATTCCTTTCCCATGATGGTTTTGCCCTGGTCCGCTAGACTTCTCCAACATTCCGTCTCCATTTACCTGGCCACTTACGTCAGTCATGATGCCTTTAAGAAGGTGGCAGTCGCAGTATCAACGACAAGCATCAGAAATCAAAATTGTAATTGCCACAGGAGGTGTGCAGCTTGCAAAAGAGATTAGTGCGGAGACCCTTAGTCCTGTAGAGACAGATCTCAAGTTTAAATTAGATAATTACACATTCATGCTGTTAGTATAGATGTCTTGATGATTAAGAGTCAAAGAGCACAACCGCATGAAACACCTTCACTCTGCCGACCTCTCTCTGAATTGAGGAAAGGCCCTGTGAAGACTCAGCACCTTCTGGTTCTTGGGCAACTTGCTCTGTATTTTAACTCCTATGAATCCTGGTAGAGAATCGGGTTCAAATCTGCAGAATGTTTGTCATTATGGAAGCTGTTTCATTTTCAGCAAATGCCGTTGGTGACTTCAAACTCTTGCTTACAGTCTGTTGCAAAACTTTTCCAGATGAAATGTACTTCCTTCGTGCACTGAGGGACAATTGCTGACCAGTTTTTAGCCCTTGATTCCTTCCCTCCAAAATGAAGTTGAAATTGTCCACCCTCCAACCTGAAGCAAGTATTAGCTCAAACACTGGATTTTGGAAAGGAAGACCTGAACTGTTTTCTTTTCATGTGATGAGCGGAAGAAGTCTTGTGTTGTGTATGGACCTCTCTGTCATGTATGGGGAGCATTTCACTTTAAAGGAGGCCTAATTTCCATTCTTGTTCTGCAATTTTGAACCTGGTTCTCCACCAAGGGTTTTAGGAGATGGTTATACAGACTATGGACTTTCAGCTGGGTATGCAGACACACATCTGTATTGCCAATACATAGATAGGCTGTGTCAGGAGGGCCGTGAGTTTGACTTCGGCCAGCCTGGGTTATACACAAGGGCCCACTTTACCTTCTCATCTCTCATAAAGCTAAACAAAAACCATCTGCAGATTCTTGAAAAAAATTTTAGGTATGAGAAGTGTTGAAACATGCTTTAGGCAAAACAGTGAAATCCAAGAGAAATGTATATCACTGGACCTGCATATGCACAAGCCACGCCCAGTTCTGTGACCAAGGCAGGAGCCACTTACCTGGGATCACAGATCTCCAGCTGAGCATCTATTTCTTTACCTGAGAATATAGAAGTCAGGACTGTTTGAGGGCTGCCTGGTCATAAAGTGCTTGGGCTTCCTTAGCTCTTTCGTGGACCATTTCTAAAAGCTTTGGTACACAAATGAGGAAGAGCTTGGTAATAGATAGAGTCAAGGTGCTAACAGCAGAGCCCTTGGTAGTCCACAGCCACATTTTAAAACTTTTTATGTATTTATTGTGTATGTGTAACAGAAGGCAACGTGTCCTTGTGGAAGCCAGAGGATGACTTTAGGAATCACCCTGGGTTACTTCTACCTCCTTTTTGCTTCACTCTGGGATTTCCCAGGCTCCGCCCATCAGGACCAGAAGTGCAGGCCGCTGTTTCTCCGTGTTTATGAAGGACCTGGGATCCGAACTCAGGATCTTCTGCTTGTGAGGCAGAGTCTTAACCCCTGAGCCATCTCTCCTGCCCCACAGCCACATTTTTAGATGCTGACTTAGTCTTTTGGATTGCATACAACCAAATACCAGTTTGGGTGGCTTACTGGCTTTTTTTTTTTAAAGGCTGGGCAGTCTAAGAACAGCAGTGGCAGATACGACGTCTAGGAGGACTGCAACTTGGCTCACAGATGGTGTCTTCCTGCCGTGTCCACACATGGCAGAAAGACAAGGGACATCAAGGGAGCCTCTTTAATTTGGATGCTCAATTTGGGAGGCGATTAGTCACTTTCTGAGGGCTGCACTCTAAAGCACTCTCACATTAGGGATTAAGATTAAACAGGAGGGGCTGGAGAGAGGGCTTAATTGGTAAAGTGCTTGTTGCTGTATGAACACAAGGACTTCAGTTCAGATCCTCCAAACCCACATTAAAAAAACAGCAACAACAAAAAAACTGGGTGCAGGGCTGGCAAGATGGCTCAGCAGGGCAATGTACCTGGGATCCAACTGGTAACCTTAGTTTGACTCCTGTGCCAAGGTAGCAGAAAAGTGACTTCCAAAAATTGTCATCTGATCATGAAGACCATGGTGCATGTGCTTTTACCTTTCTATCTCTTAAAACAAAAACAAAAACTAAGCCAAGTGCCACATATGTGTAATCCCAGGGGAGGTACACACAGGATTCCTGGGAATGGCTGATAAGTCAGTCTAGTTGAAATCATAAGCTCTATGTGAGAGACCTTGTCTCAAAAAACAGCTTGAAGGCTGGAGAGGTGGCTCAGGGGTTAAGCCTCTGCCTTGCAGGCGGAAGGTCCTGAGTTCGGATCCCAGATCCCACGTATAGACGCCTGGCGGAAGCGGAGGCGGTCTGCGCTTCTGGTCCTGGCAGGGCGGAGCCTGTGAATCCCGGGGCAGAGTAAACAAGAAGGAGGTGGAAGGCAGTTCATGGTGGTTCCCGAATTCGTCCGTGGTTCTACACACACACACACACACACACACACACACACACACGCACAATTGAATAATAATAAAAAAAAAAAAACAACAAAACAGCTTGAGAGCAAAAGAGAAAGCCGCATGTCAGCTTGTGACCTTTGTACCTGTGCATGCAATAGGAATTTTTCAGCAGGATAACCAAGGCTAATCTATAGCACATTTTTTCCCCTTAGAATTTGCTCTCAGACCAGACCACTGTTGCTCTGAACCGGTAGTAACACAGGCCTGGGAATGCCTGTGGCCGAAGAGAAGCCTGCCCCGACAGTGTGTGAAGTGCAGCTCGGTCCCTCAAAGCAGCAATGCCACCCCAGGGTTTCCCTTAGGCTTAACTCTCCTAATCACAGGACTGGTGAGTCTTGAAGTACAGCAAGCACAGGCCCCATCAGATGCTTAACCTGGATCCGTGGGCAGGACCCAGGCGCGTGGGCCTTTCAAAGACTTCTGCCTAAATGTGCAGTAGGGAGGAAGGAAGACTTGAAAGCCAACGTGAAAACTGCGACTTCCATGTGACAGAGCGCTGTGAGCTTCAAGCGAAAGGAAACAGTAATGAAACACTTGCTCATGTGCATTGTATTCAAATTTTTATTTTTTGAACAAAAAACTTAAGACAATGATTTTTAAATAATAAAATATGGTATATTCTAGACACTTAATTGTTTTTTTAAAGACAGTTTATTATAAATTTGGACTCCTACAGTTCTGCTGTGATGCCTTTTTCAACATTTATATTATTTTTTTACCATTTTATCTTCACGCCAAACTTGCTAAACAAAGAATCACTCTCTGAAACTTGAAACTTGCTTGTAGTACTCCATGACCACAAAAACACACATACAGAACAGTCATGTTTCAATATTTACAGAACACAAGAAGTCTGTCCAGCCATTGTGATTGTGTCATTTCTTTGCCATACTGAGATCAAAAAAGCTAAATTATTATTAGCAAAAAAGCTAAATAACAAGCAAGATTTCATTTCAGCAGTGCAAAGGACGGATGGCGTCAACCAAACTTCGTTAAACAAACAAACCAACAGGTTACAAACATGGTCAGCAAAATACAACTCATCAAAGAGTCATCAAAACAAACAAACAAACAAGCAAACATAAAGTGGGTCACAACTAGACTGGTTTACACTGTGCAACTCTCCTCAGGAGCAATATTACCCATGTTGCACAAGGAAAGGTATATGCGTGCAAGCCTTTGCTCATGAAGAAAATGCCCTTCAAACAAATTCATCATAAGGCGAGAGAGAGAGAGAGAAAGAGAGAGAGAGAGTTTGGCCCAGAACCTAAACGCATATACATAGTATAAAATACATTCAGACGTATTGCAATTTAAACCATGTATACAGTCATTAGACAAATGAAGTGGCTCAGTAAGGTGCAAAGGTATTCTACAGATGGTAGTTATTGCTACTATGCTACATGGTATGCACTGACATGGAAGCCATCGTAACAGAGGATCTGAGGCTGCCGGATTGCCAATGTCAGCAGTAGGCATCACGCGGGCAGCATGCCGTGCCATTTTGAAGAAAAAAGGCAAACCACAACCACCAATAAAGGAGACGGAGAGAAAGAGAGACAGAGACAGAGAGAAAGGCTCATGCACCATCCCTTACATTTTTGCTTATTTTTAAAACTGAAGTCCAGCTCACCACAAGTTAAAGCACAACCTGACAAGCAAGTTTAGCGCATGATGGGGAGAGAAGGAAGCAGGGCACGCATTTACAGTGGCGCTCATCTAGTCTATTTCGTCATACAAACTGGAATACAAAAGTCCAATTTAAGTAAGACTAGATTAGTATAATAAAAAAAAATACAACAACGTACACACAGTAGGCTTAGTTTGATACCGATCGATTTTAAGAGTAACTCATCCTGTCCCTCTCTTAATACTCTACTGCAATTTATTTATTGATGGCTAGAATATTTACTTACTTAAAAAAGATATTAAATACCTGTATCATGAAATTACATTCTTATTAACAATAAGACATACTGTGTAAGAAAATAGCTCGTGTGAAATGTGTCTGAAATGCAATTTTTTTTTCTTACAACTATCAAAACATCCACTCACACTACAACAAAATCACCCCAATCCCCCCCTGAAAAAAAGTTAAGGAAAGACGGGGTAGGCTGGTCAAGGAGCAGGGCAGGAAAGATTTAGCTCTCCTAATTACAGCACAGTGATTAACAATGGTTCAAGACAGAACCAACGACAGTTGGTCAAAACGATGCCTTCGATTCATGGTTACAGTTAAAAACCAAACTCAGCCACTTTTGGTTCATTGCAGTGAGACCAAAAAAAAAAAAAAAAAATCTCTCACAGATGCATATAAATATTAGACTTCAGCTCTTTTTATTATTATTATTATTATTTTTAAAGTTTTTTTTCCATTTGTTTTTGCAAGGCCTAGCTACCTTATGACAACTTCTGTGTGCTCTGCAACAACTACAAGAGGTAGGCACGAAGCATGAAAAAGTCTCTCGGTTAGCACCTCACTGCGGGCTGCTCACTGTGCAATCCTGTAATCCACTTTAGATGTGAAACCCATGCTGTCCCGCCTGGGCGTGTGCTAAGCGTGTACTCACACATAAGAAACTTTCTCTACTGAAGGATACTGTCATAGTCTTTGCTGCAGAGCATTTGTATATATGGATTATATATTTGTTTAAAAAAATAAACAACAACAACAAAAAAACAAACCCAGGTTCCTAGAACCAATTCTCTTGATTCTCTACTTCCATAAAATAAACTGTACTATTTGGCCAAGACTACAGATGTGTTTTGTGTTTCTTTTCTTCTCTTTTTTTTTTCTCTTTTCTGTTTTTCTTTTCACAGATGTGAGTGCCATGCAAAATAAATTAAAGAACAGATACCAAAACATACATTTGATAAACTACTGAAGGTAGATCTTTAAAAGCATTTATATAAACATAATTTATAATACTTCTCTCTTTTCATCTATATACAGTCACAAAGCTGTAGTTATACATCCAGGATTTCCTCGGCTGTCCCTCCACAGCGCAGTCTGTAGCGACCAGTTCTCCAGCTGATTGTTGGGTCCCATAATGCGGACAGAAAAATGTATATAGTCATGGATTCGCGGATGAACCAAGCCACGGCATAATCAAGTTTTGAAAAACACAGCGTGCCACCCTAAGGATTAAAAGCAAAAATAAAAGCTAATTTGCTTCTTGTCGGATTAAACTGACTTTAAAGAAATGGAAAGTCTTGGCGTTTGTGCTTCTAAATGTACCACTGACATCAATCAAGACTGGTTCTCCCTGTGTTCATACTGCCATGCATAGTGTCTAAGAAAACGCTCCTTATCTGGGCCAGAGAGATGGTCCCATGGTTACAGGAAGGGGCCTGCTCGCAAACCTGGCAACCTGAGGTCAGACAGACCTCAGAAGCCCACATGATGGAAATAAAATAAAATACTAAATGCAAAAAAAAGGGGAAATGTTCATTAGTAAAAGTGCCATTAAAATAATTACTAAAGTAGTCTTAGTTCAAAAATGTATTTGTTTAACAGTATTTTTCTGAATCCAAGATATGTAACTAACCGCTGAAAAAGGCATGTCATGTTGAATTTTATTCTATTAGGGAAAGTAATGTTGAAATCTGATATTAATGTTTGATGAAAAGCTGAGTAGCTTGGGTTTTTTTTTCAGCTTTCTGTACATTAAAATGGTTTTGATCCCACCAGGTGACTGCTGGCCATTTCACACTGGAGCCACATACCTGTACACCCCTGAGTTGAATGTAGTCAAATATAAACCACGCCAGGCAGTGACACATGAAAAACACCATGATGTCCCATCTGAACACGTGGTGGGCCGCCCATCCAATGATTAAGCTGGCAACGAAGCATTCTGAAATTGGCTCACAAATGATTGTGGCAGGAAGCATATTAATTCGCAATTTGGTCCACCTGGAACACAAAAAAGAGTTTGCTTTGCAAAAACAGGACCATTTTTCCCCTCCCAAATGATCAACTTCTTTTTTTGAGGATTAAGGCAGATTTTATTAAAGAAGAGAAAGGATGGAACTCACGGACATAGGGTCTACAAGGGGCAAAAGAGCCAAAAGAACTCATGGACTCCAGACATCCGTGAGGGGGAGGTGAGCCCCAAATGGTCAACTTCTTACATTATCCTAAGGCCCTGCTCTTTAAGGAGCTGCTTTTATTTTTATATTTTTCAAGGACAGGATTTCACAGAGTCCGGGCTGGCCTCAAATTCACTGTAGCAGAGCATAACCTTGAACTCCTTTTTCATTATCCTGCCTCCACCTCCTGATGCTGGGCCTGGGGACTTCGAGTCATCTGCCTGGCTCAGGCAGTGCTAGGGACCAAACCTTGGGTTTCGTGCACGCTAAGGAAGCACCTACCAACTTAGCTACATCCCAGTGTCCTTTCTTTTATCCTTTCTTTTATGACTCTCTCTTTAATAGTTCAATATCATACAGTAAAGAAAAGATATTTAGACGTTAATTCTATCTCAATAAAGAATGTAAACTCAGTTTTCTGCAAGTAAAATAAAAATTCAACCTTATTTTTTAAATCATGTTACACATGTAATGACACGTGCGCGCGCGCGCACACACACACACACACACACACACACACCTCTTTCCTTGTAACAGTATAGACAAGACAGTGGATTTACCTGATCATTCTGGATTGAAACTGAGAAATGGAGTATGAACCAGAGTTCTGCATGGCAACTTGCGTGGACATTGCAAACCTCCAGCCTCTGAGAAGGAAGATGAACACGTTTAAGCCTGGCTGGTCATGTGTTCCTCAAACACGGCTGGAGCAAGCGCCACTGGGATTCAGGGCAAGTCCAATCCTCGCCTTGCAGCACCAATGCTATGCACGCTTTCTGCCAACCAACTCAGCCAAGGGAGGAGCACCCAGCTAAGGCCTTAAGTGTGGCCCCTCTCAAAGTGTTCAGGGCACAGGACATGAATCTGCACTTATGTCTGTGCCTGTCACTAGAACCCTCTTCCCCTAGAAAGGTCTGTGTCTGTGCATTTGACCAGAAAGGGAAACAAAAAGTGGCAATACACACATATCACAGAAGACACTAGGTGATCATAAACATTGGGAAGGTAGAACGCATTGTTTTTTTTTTTTTAAACATCTTTTTAGTAAGAGATCACGCAAGGCAGTGATTAAGCCATCTACTTTAAAAATCAAGGAAGTCTTTTGTGAAAGAGAAACACTAAGTCAATCATATGAACTGTCAAGTGGGCTATGAGCAAAGCACCAAGTAACTGGTTGAGAAATTTCAAAGTCTGAAATGACATTTCAAAAAACATTCACCTACTGGCCTATGACTACACTAACAGTTTTAATTCTTCAAAGACAGAAATTCGCCGCTACACAATGGAAACGCATCTCTCAGAAAGTTCCTGACAGCTAATTCAGATTAATTAATTCAAAGACTACAGAGGAGTGTACGTGCTTCATTAGTATGTACCTATGAGTATTTAATATGCATTGCTTGCCCAAGTTACTAAAATTTGTACCTACTAGTACAATAAAAGTGTGAATTGATGGTTTACACAGAATAGAAGTTAGGTAGTAAAAATATTAAGACTCAATTTGGTTTTCTTACCGGTCAGCTATAGCTTTGGCCATAAAGTAATCTTCAGCAATATATTGAGCAAAAGCTATAAGCCCTCCTGCTTGGTCTAACACGTCCTTTCTCATTAAACAAGACATGCCTGTCACACATTTGAAGCCAGTTACATTGGCAGAGATATAGGATCTTGGATGTGAAGTTCCAAAATATACCTGCCCAAGAAACACAAACGTACACAATTAGAATTTTACATTAAAAGTACAGCTGTAATAAACTTTCTTCAATCATTCTTGTTAAATGTAACTAACAAATATTCTAATCTTCTTATAGAAGCTACCAGAATATAGAGTATACATTGTATTACAGGTAGCAGGAAGTTAGTAATCTCTTAGGTATCTCCATTACAAAGAAATGCTTCCTTTTGGAAAGAAAAGCATCTTTTCTTGTCAGATAAATAATTATCTTCTCTAAAACTATGTGACTCAAAGATCTAACCAAGTAAAACTAAATGAGGGAAAATATTAATTGGCACATAAATCATATTGCTTTTTCAATGAACTTTCAGCACACAGGGTGCATATTAAGATTCCACTTCTCATCACATAACTGCTCTTTCTCTAGATGCACTTTGAAGTCAGGAAACGTGCAAGCTGCTGGATTTGCAGCAGGACAGTCATCTTCTGATGTGCACGCTAATGCATAAAGTCCTTACACTGCTGATGTGCTGCCCTTTCTCGCTGGCTTGCAATACAAGGCTGTGGGCTTCCTTAATGGCAGTGAGTCACAAAGGCAAGAACGACAGGCCTCTAGGGCAATTGAGACTATGACTCCTGCTGCCAATCCTGAACTTAGACTCCACTGAAGCAGTGGTGTTAGTATGACCACGTCAAAGCTAACTGCCAAGACCAGAAGCATACATCATGGCATGTGAAGCAGTGGGGTCTAGGACTAGGTAGGACTAGGGACTGGGTAAAAGATTCTTCACAATCTAGAATATTCCTTTGATTGGATTTCCATGCATTCTAAGTATAACAGAGAGAATACATTCTGGGAAATGTTTTTTTTTTTCCCCATTGGCATAAGTATCAATTTGGATATTTCTTTTTTTTTTTTTTTAATTCAATTGTGCGTGTGTGTGTGTGTGTGTGTGTGTGTGTGTGTGTGTGTGTGTGTAGAACCACAGGCGAATTTGGGAACCACTATGGACTGCCTCTACCTCCTCCTTGTTTATTCTGACCCGGGATTCACAGGCTCTACCCTACCAGGTCCAGAAACGCAGGCCGCCCCTGCTTCTGCCTGGCGTCTATATGTGGGGTCTAGGATCCGAACTCAGGACCTTCTGCCTACAAGGCAGAGGCTTAAGCTTTGAGCCACCTCTCCAGCCCCAAATTTGGATATTTCCAAAGCACAAGTACCATACAGTACTTGTGGATATTAAGAATACATTGTATATAAACTAACCCAAAGTTTCTTTCACCAAGTGAAAAACTCAGGGATTTATGACCAACGGTTTCTTGTAATAGGAGAAATAATAGAAGAAACATATTCAAAGAAAGTATTAAAGAAAAGATCACGGGTCTGGGGAGTTGGTTCAGTTGGTATTGAAAGTGCCTACCACTCAAGTATGAAAAAGTTGTGAGTTCAAAGCCCCAGCACCCATATAAAGAAGTCCGTGCAGCGGTGCATGCCTATAATCCCAGTCCTGGAGAGACTGAGATGAGATGGGAGGATCCCTGGGGCTTGCCTCAAAAAAAAAAAAAAAAAAGGCAGAGAAATGATTAAGAGTGATCTCTACCATCAACCTCTGGCCTGCACACAGGCTCTTCCCCAGCAGCACGTGCATTGCATGTACACACATGTCAAGTACACAAGCACATGATGCGAGTTCTAATCACAAGGCTCCTCTACCCCTTTCAGATCACTGGCCACTAGAAGACTGTAATCAAGAGAATGGAAGATTCACTTAGAGGAAGCTGACAGACATGAAAAAGTTGGAGCCCTGGGTTTTTCCTGTGCCAGATGAAGATGAGTTTTCATCTCTCGATGTTTAACAATAAAAGAATACATATGAGAGCTGGAGAGATGGCTCAGGTGTTAATACTCCACCTCAAAAGCAGAAGTTCCTGAGTTCAAATCCCAGGTCCCATGTTAAAAAAAAAAAAAAAATACATATGACAGATACATGTATGAGTCTATCATACAAAGAAAATTACGTTGATGAAGTTTTAATACAGGAAAAGCTCATGAAGTGACAAAGATATGAAATGCTTCCAGACTACAATTTCAGTGATGCCTTTTATTTTATTATTCTTCTTTATTTTAACAATATTTTATGTATTAATCTAGGGGGAAAGGAAAAGAAAGCCACACAGCAGGGGTGCTATGGTGCATGTGAGCACTCAGAGGACAACTTTCGGAAGTCGGTTCTCTCCTTCCACCAAGTGGGCTACAGAGCTCATCTCTGGATCTGCACAAGCACCTTTATCTACTGAGTCGTCTTACTGCTTTCAACTATGTTTTTAAAAGGTGGAAGGAAAAAAAATCCAGGTCTCAAAATGATAAAACTATTCTTTTTTTCTAATTAGTAGGGTTGTGAAGTTTGGTTGCTTTTTTTGGAGGGGGGAGAGGGATGGGGGGATGTTTCTCATACTTTCCCAATAACTTATGGTTCTTTATACGAGCTGGGATCTATTATTATTTTGAAGGGAAAGGGCTACCGATGTAGCCTTATGGTAGAAAACTCATCTAGTATGTTTGTTCCCTAGCACCAAAAAACCAAAGACAAAACCAAAAAGCTGAAGAGAGGGGGAAAAAATAGAAATAAGGACAGGAGATTAGGGAGGGGGGAGAAGAGGAGAGTCAACAGAGAGGCATGAAAGAAAATTTCAGAGAAAACCGGCTGTGTATGCTAATTAATGTAAGTTTCTCAAAACCACAAAAAAAATTTGTTTCAAAGGAAAATTGAAATTCTATTAAGGACTTGCGTGAGTTAATGTTTTTATGAATGAAACAGGTTTTTCAGTGTGAAAGGACATCATGGAGTTCTTTTATGGAGTTGGGGAAGAGATGGTTGTCTATAGGGTACCTGGGATCAGCAGGAAGTGACCCCAGAGTCCTTCCTAGCCCATGCAAACAGCTGCTGCCAGCTAGAGGATTCTATTTCCCAGCAGCCTCCCCCGTGGGAGGCTCAGTTAGCTCCAGGGAGCCAATCCCAGCTCTCCCAAGTCTCAAGGTGCTGAGGATCCGCTGGCAGGAGCTCTGCACTGTACTCACCTGCTCCAAGGTGGCCGCGAAGCCCTGTCTGTCGGCTACGTAAGGCAACCCGTGAACCAAGCCTACTTTTTCTGTCATTTGATTGACCATGTCAGTTAGTGTGTCTGGAATTACTAAAATTTAAAAAAAAAAAAAAAAAAAGATGGAAGAGGGAGAGAAAAGAAAAAAAAGTTTGTTTTTAGTAAAATGGTCATTAATGTAAAATATACTTTGTGAGTTGTTAAGAAACTATAAGAAACTATATAAAATCAATTAAACATTTGGACTTAATGATACTGAAAAACGCAAAATTTTAAAAAGGCATCCTTAACAATAAGGTACATAGTTAACCCAATACAGACGAACCTAACAGAGAAGCAGCTTTGTCTGCCTATCTGTCTGTCCGTCTCAGAGGGCACTGTATGTGCCTGTGGAGGACCAAGGGTGACTTTGGGAATCATCCTGGATTGCTTTTTGCAATCCTTTTTGCTTCATTCTAGGATTTCCCAGGCTCCGCCCACCAGGGCAACAAGTGCAGGTTGTTACCTTTCCAGCTAGCCTTTTTTTTTAAAAAAAAAAAAAAAAAAAGGGACCTGGAATCTGAATTCAGGAGCTTCCTGCTTGCAAGGCAGAGTCTTAACCCCTGAGCCATCTCTTCTTCAGCCCCAGAGGCAGTTTTTTTCTTCAGTTTAAAAAAACCCTGATTACATTCTAGAAACAGCTGACCATCCGGAGAAAGCCCACACTGCACGGCTCATGCCAGGGGGCAGCGGGCTCCGCCCCTGGGAAGTTCCTCCTTCCATCATGAAAACAGGCCCCCCCACCTTGAGGTTACCCCTCGGCGGATCCTCCAAACTGGAATAAGAACAGTGTGTGCTGGGGACAAGGCCTGGTTCTTGGCTCTGCTCCCGGGAAGTGGGTCTAGGTTATCAGAGAAGGTATGTGCCTGACCCCATAAACTGCTGATGGGAACGGTGAGCTCAGACCCAACAGGGAGGGATCTGTAACCAGTCAGTGACAGAAAGTAAAATGCGTCAGTCAAGGTGAAGAGCGAGCACCATCTCCAGCCACCGCTGCGCGCTTTAACACTGCCCGTCAGTGGACAGCCTTCAACACTGCTCATTAGCCTGTAGGAATGCTATGCGCTCATTTTCCAATTTTCATCTTAAAATAATGAAAAACTTAAAACACTTCCCTATCTTTCAAGAGCAAACATCTCACACCATTTTACACAACTCTATTTCCTTCTAGTCGTTAAGAACTAAACAGAGGTTGTATCTGCACCTTCAATACAGTCTCGAGTTGCCAGAGACTACATGAGGGTGGGGCGGGAAGAGCTGATGTTCCAGTGCTGCCTGGGTCTAGCAAACAAAATTAAAAACAAAACAAAACAGAAAATTACCACCAACGAGACTGGTGGTGGGAGACAGAGAGGCGTGGCCGTAGCTCAGCCGCAGAGCACATGTGGGTAACATGTGGTACCCTGGGTCACATTCTTAGCACCCTGAGAAAAACAAACATCCTCACATCCGAGGTGGTGGTTCTTCTCCATAACTGACATTTGGAAATGTCTAGAAACATTTAAGGTTATTCCAGCTGAGAAGGGTAAAAATCTGGTAGGCTTGGGCAGACAGAGGTCAGATGCGTTGATAATATTCCTTTAAGATGGCCCGGATGGCAACAGCCCGTAAGCCCAGTGTGTTCACGTGACTGGGGCTGGGGAACCTTGCTACAGCATTGACAGCTGTGCACTACAATCCTGGTAGGAGCAAGCGCTGGGGGCTAGGCCTGGCTAATAGCCCTGCAGCACTTGGAAAGCAGAGGCATGATTGCCTTAAGTTCGAGGGTCCCCATAGCGAGTTGCAGACCACTGGGGGCTGCATGCCAAGACTTTGGCTCAACAACCCTCCTGAGAGAGCAACATCTGTAAAAAGGGTTTCTTTCTCTATCTTAGGAAACATGAACTTTTTGGATTTCTATCCTTCTGGGTGGGGTAGTGTCTCACAAATGCCCACCAGACACAAGCCACAGACAGTCAAAGGAAAAACCTACACATGCTGAAAGTTGTAGGTAAGATAATATCCATGACATTATTTATTTATTTATTTTATTTATTTGTGCGTGTGCGTGTGTGTATGTGTATGTGTGCGCGTGTGTGTCAGAGGGCACCATGTGTCCCTGTAGAGGACTACGGGTGACTTTGGGAATCATCCAGGATTAATTACTTCTATCTCCTTTCTGTTTTGCTCTGTATTTCCCAGGCTCTGCCCACCAAAACCAGACATACGGGCCGCTGCCATTTGTGCCTGGTGTTTTTGGGTGGGACCTGGGATCTAACTCAGGACCTTCTGCTTGTGTTGAGGCAGAGTCTTAACCCCTCAGCTATCTCTCCAGACCCATGACTACTTTTCTAAGGGCTGAAATTTTCTCCTCAAAATGAAAACATTTTAACAATATAACATTACAGGTTAGGTTAAAAAAATTAAAAATTTTAGTAAGTATACTTGAGATTTTTACTATGAAATGACGAACAAATTATTTTATTAGGCACATGAAAGACTGATAAATCAAAAGAGTAGTTTTATAAGAAGTTTTACAAGAAGAAACTCACCTCTTATTCCACTATCACAAATCCAGATAAGATCATACTTTGCAACTTCATATCCTGGCATCAAGTTATTAATTTTAGGATTAATGCCAACCTTTTTGCCACCTATAAATGCAAAAGTACAACAATAAAAGATTTAGGTGATATTAAAATACTGTGAAGATACATGATGGAGAAGGGAAGCAAAAATCATAGCTAGTAGTTCAAACATTTTCAGTTTTTCTATATCCCCTCTACTGTTTATATTACAGGTAGAAAACAATATCAATTCTCAAAAGAACTGTGACATTTAGCTTTGAAAATTCAGTTGTTTTCTAATTTGTGAACTATTTCATTAATAGTGTAAGTCAATATTTAATGGCAATTGCTCAATGTAGTAACAGCCATGTACAGACAACTGATAACTGTTGAGACTCCTCTTCATGGATATGAGATAAGTTAGTCATTCATAATATATATACATTATTTCAAAACATCCAAGTATACAATATCATCAATATATGCAAATTTTACTTATCAATTTTTGAAAGTGATGGGGAGTAACTAGGGGACTCATGTGGAAGCTTCTGTAGTTACAACAGGACTCATGTCATAGCTTTTGCAGTTACAGTAGCATATAGAAATTGATCATTCTGGGGCTGGAGAGTTGGCTCAGGGGTTTAAGACTGCCTTGCGAGCAGAAGGACCTGAGTTCGGATCCCAGATCTCATACGATAAATGCCAGGCAGAAATGGCAGTGGCCCTGTACTTCTGATTCAGGAAGGAGGAGACTGAGAAATCAGAGCAAAGCAAAAAGGAGATAGAAGCAATCCCAAGGTCACTCTTGGTCCTCCACAGACACATACAGTGCCCTCTGATACACGTATAGACACACAGAGCAAGGACACGAAATTTTAAAAATTATAAAAAAATTGATTATTCTGGAGGAACAGAGTTCACCAGATCTTTGCTTACTCCCAATTATAGCCAATGATATGTAGAAAAAGCCTTGAAAATATAACTAAAATATAATTTCTTATATTTGTAATAGAGATTAAAGAAAAACAACCTTTGTTTTTAGGAATTTCCTTAAAGTAATAGAAACCTTTTGCCACTCTTAGTTTGCTAATATAATTTTAATGCAGCTTAATGCAGAGACGATTAGCGAAGTGAAATACTATCAAAGCAAACCGGCTAGGGTAGACTTCACCACTCACCTATAAATAATCTGGCATCGACATTTGGGTACTTTCCAAGCAGCTTCTTACATACATCGATAGCTGGGTCATCATGATCTTGGACACAAAGGAGCACTTCATACTAGTGAAGGAAGATGTTTATAATTCATTAACCTCTTAAAAAGCAAGCCCGAGTTAACACAGATAAACTAACTGAGACCACAAGCAGAAGAAACAACTGGGCTTACATGAAGTTTCTGCCAGCCCCCCTTTCCCCCCCATGGATGGCCTCAAGGGTAAACTGTACCTCAAGCCTGACCCTGACCTTCATCATCAAAGACATGCTAATGTTGATGGAGGTGGCCAGGAATGCAAAACGGCAACCTTAGAAAAAAGCAGGCAGAACGATCTCGCCTCCCACTCTAGAAGCTCCGTTTGAACTTGGTCTATTTCATGAAGGTGCTATAAGTCCCAAATAAAATTCCATAAACTTTAAAGGACAAAATGTAATTAGATTTTATTTTTCTGTCTAATTCTTCTTGAAGAAAGGTAGAATTTTGATTGAACATTTACAATTCTGAAAAGCATATTTCAACTGGCCTTTATAGATAGAAATTACCCAGGTTATGATTTTGCTCAATCAATGCTCAGAAAGTTTTTTTTTACCACTTAAATGTCAAAATTATCCTGTGATGCTCATTTTTAAAAAGAGCCCTATTTTTGGACTTCTGGTGCACAATCTTTGTTGATTATGATACATATAACCAGGTTTATATTCTTGAGCTAAAACTCTAAGTTACCATTTAACCAACTACTAAATATTTAAAGCATTTGCTTTCACACACAAAGATACTACTCTCCTAACTTGTGGGCTACATATGCTTAGTAACTTTTTTTTTCTTGTAGTCTGTGCTAACTCCATGACAAATTTTCTTTAAATCTTCTTTGTAAAACCAGTTGAACATTTTCAAGCACAGGAGGGAAGTTACATGTACTTGAAAAAAATAACAGCTGAATGTTCTAAAATACATAAATAAAAAGAGCTAAGGATGTAGCATTTTAAGTGCTACATATACAGGAACTGATTCAAACAGTGAGAAGGGAGACTATTTACTTCTATTGGTAAGCACATGAAAATAAAAAGTTGAAACCAAATATTTATTTACAGTGTCTTCAGCATTTATTTTATCTCAACAAAACAGAAAAATGTAGCAAAAAAGAAATATGTGGCCAAGCGCAAAAGGACCAGGAATAAAGTAAAGAAAGGTTTAGAAAGAACGGAACATTCTTTTTTTGTTCACACGGAGAAAAATTTTTTGTTAGGTTGAAGGTAAAAATAACGAATTAATTTCCTAATATTTTCCACCCATCATTATAGATTTGATCTAATAGCTCCCTTTAATGATAATTGCCCCAAACTACCACTCAAGAAGAAGTAAAGTCAATTCCACAGTCAAACCTGGTCACCACAGACCAGATGGAAATCTGAGACCCCTTGGATTCCATTTGTATTGTCACAATTGGGTCCATAGGAGAGCCACAGAAAGGCAGTGAGCGATCTTAACAATGAAGATTAGATGGGAAGAAGTTACAGCTAGCTTTCTGAGTACATTGCGAACCACTCAGGCTTAGCCTGAAGAGTTGTTTCTCAAACAGCTGGGCTTCCTTTTTTCTTTTTGGCACATAGGGTATGCATACACGCATGCATGTGTGGTGACAGTGCATGCAAATGTACATGTATGTTCACATATGTGAGACCTGTGGTGATGGGTGTTTTCCATCCTGGTCCACTGTTAAGGCAGTAGGAACAACCATGGCTGAAGAAAACGTTTCCCAACAATACAAGTCCATAAAACATTAATTAAAAAAAAAATCTTAACTCCAGTAAGATAAAACGTTGTGAAAAACATAGTAGAAAAGATACACTCAGAGTGTGCCCTCATCAAGCACAAGACTTAAAAGTTTCCAATCTTAACTGATGACACCGGCTCTAGTCTCACAGCAACACCCCACTTCTCCCCACCAATGAGCACTGCAGCCATCAGGAAGCAGAGAGAGCAAAAGAGACAGGAAGCAGGACTGGCTACAACCCCAGGGCCCATCTCTATGATATGCCTTCCCGCAGCAAGGTTCTACCTCTTAAAGGTGTTATAACTTTCCCAAACAATAATGCCAGCTAAAGATTGAAACACGAGCTTGTGAGAGGCAACTCAAATTTAAACCAGGACACACCTCTTAAACTTAACTCCCACTCTCCAAAGCACTTCTTATTAGCCAGAGTGCAAATGAAACTCAATTCACATTATACAAAATATGTGCGGACACACAGCTCTTAAAAAGTGTTTCTGGGGCTAGAGAGATGGCTCAGAGGTTAAGACTCTGCTTCGCAAGTAAATTGTCCTGGGTTCGGATCCCAGGTCCCACATAAAAACTCCAGGCAGAAATGGTGGCGGCCCACACTTCCGGTCATGGTAGGTGGAGCCTGGAAAATCCCAGAACCAAATAAGGAGGTAGAAGCAATTCCTGAAGTCACCCTTGGTCCTCCACATGGACACACAGTGCCCTCTGATAGACAGACAGACAGACAGACAGACAGACAGACAGACAGACAGACACACACACACACACACACACACACTGCATCGGTATTTTTCATTCTTTTTTTTTCCACTCATACAAACTTAATAGGTACCCCAGTCACCTCCCTCTCTCCACCTCTCCCTGTACCCCCTTGCTTCCTCCCCCCCTTTTCCCTTCCTTTTACCCCCCTTCATCCCTTTCTCGCAGTGCTCCTCTCTTCCCCCCAATCCCTGGAGCATCCTTTAGTGTGCATGTCAAACTTCCCTCTGGGTCCTCCACTCTAATGAGGTGTAAGGACTCAGTAGCATTGCCTACAGCCCTTTCTTGTGTTCCCTTTTATTATAACGCTATTGTGGCTGTTAATCCCTTGCTTCTAAGGATGCAATGGGGGGCTTGGGGGAGCAATAATATGTCAGTCATTGTGCAAACAAAAAACAGGGTGGCAGCCCCTCATGGCACTCCATGTCTGGAGTCTGCGAATTCTGTTCTTTCTGTCCTCTAATGAACTTATCTTAAAAAAAAAAACAAAAACAAAAACAAAACACTAAAATGAATTAGCAAGCTAGCAAAGCTAGCAAACTACATTAGCAAGTGTTCATCTTGTGTAATGCTAGATCTCACCAAATTCTTCCTATGCTGAGGCCAAGCACTTGATTTTATAGAAAATAAATTGTCATGTCACCTGCCAATAACAACACATGGATGGACTTACAAGACCTTGAAAGAGCAGAATCTTTCATGAATATTAGTATACATTTAACCAAACTGAAACCTAGAATAACTGACAGTTGTAAATATTCTTGCCCATGTCCAGAATCAAATAAAAAAATTAAATTCCAATATATGCTCTCCCCCTTTCAAAAAAAGAGTACATGATCCTGAACCAAACAATTCAGGAAAAAGTTGTGTCCAGAATGAAAATGTTGCATAGTTATATCAAACAATGTCACACCTAACTAGAGGTAAATTCCCAGGAATGGGGTGGGCAACCACAGGAAGGTCAGTTTGCCAACTATGGCTCAGTGCTCACATACACACTCCTATCTGCACGACTCCCCATGAACGTCTCAAGCGTGCAGTCTGATGTGTAGGGCTTCTGCACTACATTTATCACTGTGCAAAATACCGTGAGATCAAAACCTGCACACTCTCCAGGCTTTCTACTTGCCATGGTGTACACACATACCCACACACCCCTGCATGAGCATATGTGTGCGTTCTCTAAAATATATGTGACTATCTCTTGCCACAGTATCACTCAACTTGCACTTTCACCTCCACCAACTTAAAGACCCCAATGACACAATATAAATGTGAGCACTGTGTGCAGCTCGAGCGTTTGAGATAATTTGGAACTATCATTTTTGAAAATTCTTCACTCAGGAAAATAAATTGATTGTAAATTCACCCCAGATTTTCACAATTATTTTAAACGATCATTCTGTAGCTACTCTTCCTCCACTTCCTCAGCCACTAGTCCTGAGGACTACCTGGCTCACAGGGGCTGCGACAGAAAAGCAACTGTGAGCGGAGCTAGAGAGACCAAAATGTGAGGTGACGTTCACACGAAAATGAGATGATTCTAAGCCTGGCTCTGAGAATTCTTCATAATGGAAAGATATCACCCAGAAGAATAAGTTTTACTTCAGAACATGGACCTTGATGAGCTTCCATTTTTTCTTTTTTTTTTTTTTTTTTTTACCTTTATCTATTTTTAATTTTAATTTTTTAAATTTTCTGTGTGTCTCTGTATCTGTGTATCAGAGGGCACTGTGTGTGCCTGGAGGTCCAAGGGTGACTCTGGGAATCACCCTGGATCCCACTACCTCCTCCTCCTCCTTACTCCTTTGCTTTGTTCTGGAGTTTTCCAGGCTCCGCCTTCCAGGGCCGGAAGTGCGGGCTTCCAACATTTCTATCTGGTGTTCTTACATGGAATCTGGGATCTGAACTTGAGACCTTTTGCTTGCGAGGCAGAAGCTTAACTCCTGAGCCATCTCTCTAGTCCCAGAATACATCTATCTTAAGAAAACTAGAAGTTCTCCAACACGGGATGTACATTGGGTTTACAGAGACCGGGGAGGGCATAGATATGCACATGAGAGCAACAAGGAAGGCAAGAATCAGATACACGGACATGCCTAGCCACTAATCTGTGGAATAGCTGTGGAGTCCGCCACCTGCACTCTGCTATCCTGCACAGGCCAAGCTCTGGGTCACCCGATGCTCTCACCCTCTTCCAGTTTCCACACAGGACTCTTTCTATGTTCAAGCGTCTGGCTACCTAAGGTGTCTACCTCCAGTGCACACACAAGGAGTTAAGAGGACATTTACCACCTCTCCTAATGCCACGGTATTCTTTTGACAATGATGCTTGCATTTTAAGAGGTCAACGTGGTGCGGTTGACTTTCCCCCCATAGTGCTGATTGCTCGGTGTGTACCATGGGGAGGTCAAGCCCGCGATCTAGCCCATCTTCAGGAACACAGTGCTGTACTTACTTTGGGATAATCCAGTTCAAAGAATGTTTCCAAGTTGTTGATTAGATTGGGATCCACCCCTTTCAGCGGTTTCAGGAGAGAGACACCTGGGAGCTTGCTATATGGCTGTTTGTCGGTTGCCTTCTTGTTGAGGTGTAATCGGCTAAAAACCAAACAACACACAAGTTACTTTCGGAGAAAGTATGCTAAGTCAAAGTAAAGCACTACCAACCATGGACAAATCACTAGACTCTTAAATTTTTTCAAAACTGACACAAAAATGGGGCCAAACCAAGCAAGATTCTGGGAAAACCAGAACTAAGCAGGATGCTCCAATGAAGACCAGGATGCTTACGACGGCCTGTCTGGGGCTTCCTGCACGACCTCAGTGCGGGACGCAGAGGAGGCACTCAACAAACCCTTGGTGTGTCCACGCACAGGGCCTCTCCTCTTAAATCACCATTAATACCGTTCACATCTGTACCAGAAAAACACGGGCGCGTAGTAAGCATGTTCTGAGAAATTTCTAACAATAAACAGTCAGACTGATAGCATCGTTACAGAAACAGCTGACAAACAGCTGACACGGAAGAAGAGAACAGGATAAACAGAACTCCTGACAGTGCCGAGCTCCAATGGAGGTGGAAAAGGAGGTCTGAGGGAAAGAAAAAAGCTCACAGGTCAAAAAGGTGTTTATTAATGGCACCTGAAGAGATGGAAGAAACACCAACACTACCAGGTCACAGACAGGGGGGCTCCGGTTCTCACGGCTGGCCCATGCCCGGCATGCCTGTTACAGCTTCAAGGAGGACGCCCGGTCAAAAAGAGAATATGCCCAGTTAACCCCACAGTGTTGAGATATGCCACTCAACAGAGTGGAGACGTTTCTCAAGGAAGACACTAAGGGCGTTCTCCCTACTTCTAAGTACACTGCAAGCAGTTCCCACAGGACAGTAGCCATCAGGTGCAGGGATAGTTATCAGTCCCGAGACATTTATCCCCATTTCCACATTTATCAAATCAGTGGCATCTTGGAAGATGGCACTAGATTGACAGTAGAGTGAAACCAACAGTGAGACCTTCCGGAGCCCAAACCCGCAGATCAATATCAACACATGGTCAATTCAAAGCATCCCACCATGAATGGAAGAATGATCTTTGGAAGCACACTAGCACCACTCCCAGCTATCCAAAGAGGGCCAGCTGCAGTGGATACTTAACGTTTTCAGGGAAGGCCACAGAAACACCTTTACAGAAGCAAACAGGTTACCAGTAGCAGAATAGCTTAAGTCAACAAAAAGCTTACAGACCAGGAGTGGCATGAATTTCTGATCCACACCAAATGCTAGAATATAATGAAGTACCAGGTACGGCAGTATTCTTCCCAGTATAGACTGCCCTACCAACTTCTTTGTAGCATGTTATGATGGAAAGAATTTTTAAAAACTTACACAGATATTTATCAGGGCTGCAACACCCACACCCACGCATGTGATCGGCAATTTATTTCTCTACATGTGCCAAAACCAGGCCATGGCAGATTGGAAAATTTTAAGGAACTAATCCTCTGTCACAGACATTTTGGAAAATACTTATTGCCTACAGCGCTTACACAGAAGCAAAACCAGGAGGTAAAACTTGTGTGACCATAAAAAATGATAATTATCCCCATTTCACCAAAATAGCAGACCAGATACCTGGAGAAACCCACTCGGCTCGGGACATCTGCATTGCTGGGGGAGGGGCTTATAGCACACTTTAACTGTCTGAACTGGTTGATACAGTGTTCACATGGCTGAAATCATACAGACATGAAGAGCTCTCAGACGTCTCCCCGTCACCCCACACCTCCTCTGTCCCTTCCAATTATCACTGCCCTAGCATTAATCGTTTCTTACCTATCTTTCCAGAGACTTTTTTTTTCAGATACAGGAACTTGCTGTGTATGAAGCAGAACTTCTGATCCTCCTAGCTTAACCTCCAAACTATACAGATTTACAGGCATGAGCTACCTATTTTTGAAGATTTTGAAGATGTAGCAGGCTGACATATAGTAGGCTGACATACATACATGCATAGAGTGTCAGTGGGGGGGGTGTAGATGGATGGGTGATGAAGAATAGATAACATAAATTTTATATAGAATTTTCTCCTCTCCTTTATAATTCAAGCATAAAAGCCTACTTCTAAACAATGATTTAACTTTTAAGAAAAAGTAATTCCCAATACCAGAAATAAGGGGAAACTCTTAGAGAGTAGACGCTGCAGAGGAAGACTGTTTCAGGGCCACTTGCCGGGAGCCAGGTGACCTAGACACAAGCCTGATGCCAGGAGAAAAGGGATCTGTCCCGAGAACTGTGTGTGAAGGTATGCGATTCCTGAACAGCAGAGTAAGACACAGGTCCTCTGCGGGAACCGGAGACAGAACTCATCTGAGATTCAGCGTAACGAGGAGTAAAATCACCTGGAAAACACCTCACTGGGGTTTGCGTGCAGAAGGGCAAAGTGCCGGGGCTGCCTAAACAAAACTTGGAGAAGGAGCAGGGGACCCACTGACTATGACGAGGGATGTATGCAAAGAACCAGTATCCAAAAATGAAAATGATGCTCCCATGACATCAGAGAACACAGGACTGCAGTCCACCAGTGTGAGACAGAGCAAGGAGCTAGGGCTGACGGATTCTCCAGAATGCGGGACAGGGAGAACGAACGGCAAAGACATGAAACCTGGGCATGAGAGGTGGGCAACAGGACGAGATCTAAGACTAGTAGTTAAAAAAGGAAGTACTGGCCTATGTTCACTTCTTTGACCACATGCACCTCAATATTTTCTCTTTTTTCCTCCTGCTTTTTCTGCTTCCCCTTTTCCCCCCAAATAGCAGCCCTTCTAGTTTCACTTTTTTTTTTTTTTTTAAATCTAGATTCTGTATATGAGAGAAAACATGATCTCTGTTTCTGAGTCTGGCTTGTTTCTTTTAACAGGCTGTTCTCCCATTCCATCTACTTTCTTGAAAATGGCATAATTCTGTTCTTCACTATGGCTGAATAAATTCCATTGTGAATATAAAGTCCACATTGTCCTTATCCATGTGCCAATGTACACCCAACAGACTTCGTAACTTGGTTATTTTAAGCAGTGCCTCGATAAATATTGGTGGGCGGGTATATCTGTTGTTTGATGATTTACAGTCCTTTATATGCTCAGGAGTGCTATCACGGAGTCACATGGTGGTTGTATTTATTTTAGTTTTGCAAGGAATATCTATACTGATAAAAACTGAAAAAAATTCTTACTTATTGGCCTACTGTGTGATCATCTGCTGCTGAGAAAGCGTCTCGGCCTTCTCATGTGAAAAGCTGGCCCACTAATTTATAGTCAACAGGCACTGGTGATTCCACTGCATTTGGCTTTAGTTAAACAGCAGTAACAATAAAGATCATTTAAATTGTGATCTGGACATAAGCTTAGAGTAACCCTATTTTCCCCTGCGTTTTCTTATTAAGATGTCTTACTTTAAATATTGATAAACCATCTGTCTCTTGAGCTTTTCATATTGCTAAAGCAGTATTGTTTCATATATTCATTCTGACTTCCCCAGAGATGAATCTAGGCTTATACATGAAGGGAATTGATAACTAATACATCTGAAACTTCTGCACGAAATAGTTAAAGTCGGATTAAACTGCAGGGCCTTTGAGACTCCCCCTTTGTTTCCCTGCTCAGTTTCTTCTTAGTAGTGCCTTTCTATATCCCCAAAGGGTCAGGCTGGAGTACACCCTCCCCAACATGAACCCTCACTTTGGAGAGGCTGTTTTGACTTACATAATACAATCAACAAAGCTTCTTGGTGCAAATTATGTGAAATACTTACCAAAACCATAAAAGAATATCCACTAAACTAACTCACAAATCATACAAGCTCAGCAGCTGTTTAGCAAATAGCGCTAATTCTGCATCTACTTGGCACTCACTCGATATATTCTGTGTCCCAAATGTGTCCCAGCTGTAACTTGCTCTGGGGATTCAAGGATGAGCTGACAAATTACTTGTAATTTAATAAAGGGAGTAGTATAAATTCTTCTTATAAAACTTGTAGATCCCAATAAAGCTATATTCTAGACCAAGTACATAGTAACTCAGAAATAATTCCCTAGGCTGTAACCACTATGCTATAAACTTGGTGTACATTCATGGCTACAGTTTTCAAAATGAGGTATCTCGAAAAAGTTCTCAGTGGTGGGAAGACTTGATCTTGAGACATCGGCATTGTATACTGCACAGACCTTTTCACGAGTGCCCGTCACCAGCTTAACCCTAGAGCAGAGGACTCGCTTTCTGCCAAGAGTCTAGGTGCCACTCTCTTTTCCTAGTTTTGTAACTGTGTTACTCTCACCCATGAGGCTTGAATAAATCCCTGCAAACTGTCCCGGGAACCCCACAGTCCCTGCATACCCCATTCCCTTTTACATCTAGCCTCTTTTGCTGAAGGTTATTGTAAGTGAGATTCACTGCGCTGCTCCATTTAACAATAGCTATTCATTCTCATTACAGAATTCTGTGCATTAATATAACAGCTGGGGTGTTTATAGAGTAGGGCTATTAAAAGAGTGCAAAGCAACATCTGTCTTGGCACGAGGTTGAATACTAAAAACTTTAAGTTTTCCCTGTAGCCTCCCAAGACTTCAACTTCTGAACAAATGAAGAAGCCAGATTAGATCTGTCCTTCCTTGAGAAAACAGCAAACATCAGAGGAAACAGGGCAGAGCTGCTGGGTACCAAGTGAAGGTTCCCAAGAAGTGAGCCACAACGGCCCCACTGCCCGCTTCTAGACTACATGGTACAGAAGAGGGGCAAAGTTGAGTCCAGATGAATACCCAGTACCCAGCAAAGCAAAATTCAAAATGTTAGGATTAATTTTAAAAAATGGCCGGCATGAGAAGAACTGAGAAAATACAAGAAGGAAAACCAGCAAGCTGAACCGATCTGGAAGCATCATGGGTATGAGACTCTGTGGGTAAAGCCCAACTTTCTCTTGGTTTCTAGAACATGGTGACTGTCTTCCTTTCTAGTTTTCAGGCTGTGTGTTCACACACATGACTGTCAGAGCAGTTCCATGTGCTGAGATTTTAAATGGGCAGGCGGTTCACCTAGACACAAGGCCACTTCTCACTCAAGCAATTTCTGCCAAGCTCCTGACTACTCGGTTTGACTCCTTATCATCAAAGCACCCTTGGACCTCGATAAACTGGAGGCTCACTACTACTAGCTGGTCACACCAGAGCGTAAGTCGCCTGCTCACTACTACTAGCTGGTCACACCAGAGCGTAAGTCGCCTGCTATTGAAGCAGAGCCTGCATTTTAACATCTTCAGGGCACCCCTAAGTGCATTCAAGTTTGGGAAACGCTTCCACCTCAGAGGCTGAAGAGGTCAGAGAAGAGACAATATTTTAAGGCCTAGAAAGGGGGCAAAAAAAAAAAAAGAGGTATATAGCCTAAAGAGCCAGCATAGGAAGTCACCAGGAAAGGAGAGTCAAAGAAATGCTAACTCGGACGCCATGGAGCTAACTAATGCAACCACGGAGTGGGTTTGAATGTGTGCACATGGGTGACTCCCAGGATTGGACTAACTAATGGTGCCACTCATAAAATAAAATCTGAACACGAGATGCAGAAGGTCCTGAGTTCAGATCCCAGGTCCCATGTAAAAAAATACTAGGTGGAGAAAAAAATATCAGGTGCAAACAGTGGCAGCCTGAGCTACTGGCCCTGGAGGGTAGAGACTGAGAAATCCCAGAGCAGAACAAAAAAGAGATTGGAGCAATCCAGGATAATTCCTGAAGCCAACCTTGGGCCTCCAAGGGACTCTGATACACAGTGCCCTCTGATCATACACACACACACACACACACACACACACACACACACACACACACACAAATAAATAAATAAATAAATAAAATTTTAAAGAAGAGCTCTGGAAGACTCTTTTGCCCTATGCCGGGAAACTCATTTCCCTCCTGCCACCCAGTTTCCAGCCTTCAGCCACAGACAGGGCTTTAGGACTGAACAGTGACTAGCAGCCACTGTTGGACTACCTAGATGGTATCTCGTAAGCCAATTCAATAATTTCCCTTTTTATATATTCATTCCATCGGTTCTGCGGCTTTAGAGAATCCTGACTAATAAAGTAATGAGCACTGGGCATGATATCGAACACACTAGTCTTGAGAAAAATCCTCTGAAGACATAAAGTGTTGGTGCCTGTGATTCAGGATTTGCAATGGTTGCATACACAGCGTCTACACAATGTCCAAAGGAAAAGACTACAACTAACAGGCTTGCTGGATCCTACAGCTTTGCTTTTTTTGGGGGGGGGGCGAAGAGGGGAAGCTGTCCTCAATCAAACTTGGGATCTTCTTTCCCACTCTATCCTGAGTGCATGGATGACAGGCATGAGAACACCAAACCAGGTTTACGTTTTTCTTTTGCATCTCAGGGTACATTTGGACAAAGACTACAATATAAATCCTCCAGGACCCAGCGAAGTGGCGACACATGGCATATTGTCAATGTGAAAAGTTACCGAGTACATTGAGAGCAAACAAAGAGGTGTGAAGGAAGATTAGTTTAGAGACATGCTCTCTGCAGGTGGCTAAGAATGAACATGATGGGAACACAGGACTGGTAACGCACAGAGGAGACAGAGAGCAAGTGGTGGGCAGTGACGGGCGGCTGGCTGAGGACAGCAGCAGAGCCACAGAAACATTTACACGCAAATGAGAACGTTAAGTAAGCTCGTGGTGACTGCTGGGCACTTTTGGCAGAGGGGGCAGCTAATGGAGCAAAGGAGAAGACAAATAAAAGCTGGATAGATAAAAGTAGTAGAAGAATGAAACATACGGGTTTCCCTGAAAACCAGACAGTGAGTGTCAAGATGGAACAGAAGGGATTTCCTGGAACAGAGTCAGACAAAGAACAAAGGAAAAAACAACAACACACAATTCACGGTGTGAAGCAGGAACTAAAAATGTGCCACAAACACGGCAGGCAGAATGGGGAGGATGATGAGGCAGTGACTGACAGAGCTAAATATAGAAACCAAGAAGAACCGCCCAGCAGCCCTGAGGCTGAGCTGAGACCCGAGACCATGAATGTGTAGTAGCACCAGCCCGCTACCCGCTGCGTGACTTTGAAAGTTGAGAAGCCACAGGCCACTGGACCGATCCAGGGCCGCCTGATCCATGAAGCCAGCGAGGTGAGGCAAGGCAAGGCAAAGGGCAAACTGAGCCACAAGGACGCCAACGAAGCCAAGAGGTGGCAGGTGCAGGATGGGGATAAACAGCAGCAGACAGCCCCTTTCCGCCCAGCTGCACACCCACAACTGAGGAGGTGTTGTTTTTTTTTTAATTTTTTTTTAAAGCAATTAAATCAGAACCTCCAGGGATGTGACCCAGGTATCCAGGGTTTCTTAAGCCCTCGGTGTGATTCCAAAAAAGCAAAGCAGAGAACCACGGAGCATGGAGGACTGGGTTGCTCCGGAAAGAAGGCTGTGCTGACAACTTCTGGAAAGAGCAGCAAGCACAGTGCAGGTGCTGTGAGAAGGGCAGGGGTGGAGGGAGAGGCCCATGGCAAAGGCCTTTTCCATCCGATCTAAATGTTTCCTACTGGCACAAACTTAAAGCGCCCAAGCAAGTGCAAGAACACACCCCCTGCATACATGGTTCACTTCCGATGTTGGTTTTAAGTTTCCTCTGGCATGTATACCGCTGTGAGGTAAGAGCGGGCTGGTTGCAGACTGTCTGGGTTTCTGTCCCGACTCCCCAGCTGTGTGCCCTTGGGCAAGCTATTTCTTAAAGTTTTGTTCTCTACCTTACAGGGTACCTTTGAAAAGTAGAGGCGATTAAGCCACAGAGTAAACATTCAATGACAACTATTATTAACCACAACTTGAAAGTACAAAAAAGTACTACGCTGTAATTTCAAGGATGTTAACGCTACTGAATTTTACCACAGTTCTGAAATAAGGTTTAGGGATATCAAAGGCTCATGCTATAGTCCACCAAAACAGATGGGCTGAAAACTCAAATACATATGTTGACGGACTATGGTTAAGACAGGAAGTGAAGACATGGTATACACAGGCTAAATCACATCCAAGACTCTGGCAAAGGGTTGCATGCCTGGAATTTTGCTTTGCTTCAGCCAAGCTCTCAATGGTAGATGGATTCTCTACTATGCAGACCCTTGCACTGTCCTGGCTTCTCTTAAAGTCCCATTCTTCAAGCCTGACTCAAGACGCCCAAGAGGCCTCTCTCCCTATCTGACTCTGGGTGAGAGAATGTTCAGAGCTGAGACATGGGCAGGGCAGGACCACTCCGTGGCAGATACAGCGTACACAGTAACTGCTGGTTACTATGTAATGCCAAGTGATGCCATCTACTAGTCCAAAGGTGTTATGAAGGCTCTGGAAGAGGCTGTATTCTGTTTAGTCTAGCAGTCTCCTGAGTAAAGGCTGTACCGCAATCTTACACCCCACTCCAGGTAGGAGCACAAGCCTCTCTCCACAACCTCAAATTTCTGCAACACTTGCTCCAGAGCAGCAGGTTCCCTGCATCAGGACCAGCATGAGCTGTAATTTGGGAGTCTCAACAACAGTCTGAGCTCTACTGAACTAAAATCTCTCTTTTTAACACACATGTCTGTTCCATGGTCAAATACCTGCTTTTTACTAACAGCTACAGGAACGTAATGGGTGCAAAGGGAATGAATGAATGGTCTTCTTACACTATTAATCCGCAACTTTGGTTTCATTTTTAATGAGTTAATGATCTCAAAATACAAGCGGTAATCGGGGAAGCTCACAAATGTGGTTATAATTTCAACATACGCATCACTTTTTCCTGAGGAATGATTTCTAAACTTGGTTGCAAACAGGAAGTTGGAGTCAGTCAGTCTCGCAGGAGAGTAGCATCCAGGTTACTGAGGCCCAGAGGCACCCTGAAGGTGCTTTCTAGAATACCCAAGGCGGGCTTGAAGTCCAAACACCATGAGCAACAAATCAAGAGCAAAGAGGCAGCTTTGGGGTCCGCCTTCTCTTCTGTGGACTGAAGGCCGTCTATTCTATTCAGGGAAACACTCAAAGGAGCTGTGAGTGACGGAAGAAATGTTCATGTTCTGCTGGACGCTGCAGCTGTTTGCTATGAAGAATCCCAAGGGCCTCTCAACTGCTGGACGGCCTTGTGTCAGCTCCGTCGATTGTTCCGCCCGTAGCATCCCGGACTCTAAAATCATCCTCTCTGCAGACTGTCGGCCTTTCCATCTTTCAGGCTCACCCACCAACTGCTCTGACTTAATCGTTTCCTCCTCGGGCAGTTTTATATTCTAGTTCAGCTTCAGCAGGAGGGGAGTCTGGCTGCGAAGAACAATCTGTCTGCGAGAGGCGCCAGGCTGAGAAAGGGAGGCAGGGGGTGGTGGTGTCTGCCTCCCAAGGGGCTGGCAGCTGCTTTGGCAGCAACCACCTTAGAAGCACAGGCGAGACACCTGAACCTCACTTACCGCTTCCAAGAGAGATGAGTATGTGTTCTCTAAGGGCAAAGGTCACCTGCTTAACAGCCGGGGACTCTGCTGCTGACATGTTTCTGCCCTGTGGTCCAGATGAGCCAACTGCTCTGACCTGTCTGACCCCAAGAATTCATCTCCTATGGGTCACACCATCATGACTGTTAATATTTCACATAAAATCGGGCTGAGCGTGGCATACGGCCCGTCTCAGCAATCTCCAATGATTAAAGCTTCTGTCACCCCTACTTTATGATGGGGTTCTGGAAGGCTGGGGCTGTGTTTATGATCAGGACATGTCATGACTAATGTCACTGCGCACAGAGCACTTACTTCCGCCTTCTAGTACAACCTTAACTTTGCTGACACAAGATTCCCAAGGGAATGGCTGCATAAGAAAAAAAAAAAAAAAAAAAAAAAAAAACTAGCACCAGTGGACTCGCTCACATGTTTCAGAATATAAAAGAGTCCACCAGACCAGTAAGATGGCACCTGTCATCAAATCCCACAGACCATATGTGGAAGGAGAAAACCCAATCACGAGTATGTGTGTGGCAGCAGCATGTGTACAGGACCACAGACATAAGCAGATACATAAGTAAATACATTTTTAAAGAAAAAAAAAAGTAGTCCACTACCATAGAAAACTAATAGGACATCTCAACAACAAACGCATTAAAAACAACAAAAAATCCAACTGACTGACCCTCTGGCAACATTGACTCCACTACCAGGACAATGCGGACAATGCACATACAGCCTGGTGTTTTTGCTGATTAGCAACAACGAAAGTTACTTAACAGATCTACCAGACAGAGCTAAAAACACAGAACACCCTCAAACATACCATAAGCAAACCCACCCTTCACACTAAAAGGAACTAGAGATATCATCTTTGCTCTAGCTAGCCTTTTAAAGCTGACCTTAATCTTGAAATTACTTTGTGACTGTAATAAAATTCTAGGGCTATAGAAAGAACAGGGGCCTTTGTGAGATCTGGCACCCAAAGGACAGATCTGAATGTAAAGATTATTTTTAGCAAGACAATTGGTCCCTTTGGGGGAAAAGTCAAATTTAACACAGTCTCTGAAGTAAACAAATTATTGACATATCCCTCTTCCTAACTTTAACCTGCAACTAGTTAGAGATAGTGAGCTCGAAATTCCATCTGATCTCATTTCATTAAAATATAGGTCCACTGCAAACCCACAACATTCTGACCGTCTGTTCAGATCACAATCACCATCAGAGAGTGATAATGAACGAGCAAAAATCCAGTACTGCTACTGGAGAAAACCAGAAAGGTCATTCATTCAATAAGGAATAACAAATGTGAGGTACATCCTGGAGCTATGGTAGAAATAAGTCAGTAACTCAGTCTCAAACATTTTCGGTGTGACCAGAAAAGCAAATTACTTCTAAGAAAGTACAGTGTACATTCTCAGGAATGCCAGCAATTCAATGCTGCCAAAGAAATGGGGGCACTAAGTGTCTTGTCAAGAACTTAAGGGGGGCACTGCAGGTCTTGTCAAGAACTTAAACCTGAAGACGGGAGGCATCAATGTCTGGCCCGAAGCACACAGCCTCAGGTAAGTGCTTTGGAAAGATAAGGCCACAACCTGAAAAATGAATCCCAAGAGGAGCAAGGTGGGGAGACACTGGTTACAGAGATGGTTCCAGAAACACATGGTAGACACAGAGACACAGGGTTACCGATGCCAGGACACTAGGGGTCAAGGGATCATGGAGCCATCCCTGAACGCTAAAATTGGATGACTTTGATTTTGTTCTTGGGAATGATCATACCCTACCTAATTCTGAATTTTCCCAGGTTGCAGTTAAACTGGCTCTTGACTGGCAAAATGGCCCATTCATTCACCAAAAAGTAGCCCACAGGCAAAGCTCTCAAACTGATCAACAAGTGACCAAAACCCAGGGGCATCTTGGGGGCTAAATCTAGAACAGCTCTAATTTTTCACTCTATAAAATTAAAGACCAGGTCATACCACCTAAATATTCCAAATGCTAAAATTTAATTTAAAGACCCTAGTTTCTGACAGCAGTTTATCCTGATCTTAGAGGGAGAATAGGTATAAAAATTAAGCTGGAAAACATTCAAAATGTTGTAAATGTGGGCTACGAAATTGTAGAATTCGCTTGGATACGGTTCTGGAAAAGGACTTCTGCAAGAGTTAGTATTTATGGATTAAGAGGCATGTCCACACTAGCTTGGTACTACCAGTCAATTAATAGGGAATATTCTCGTGCTGAATATCAGGACCTCCCATGCAAAGTGAGTGTATCAGAGCGGAATGGGAAAAGAGAGAACGGAGGGAGGTTGAGCCAGTCAAGTTGTCATGCTTAGCTATGCTAGTTATGCAGAAAGACTGGCTCTGGGGCTGGGGAGATGGCTCAAGGATAAAGCCTCTGACTCACAAACAGAAGGATTGGAGTTCAGATCCCAGTTTTCACGTAAAAAATGCCAGGTGGAAATGGCAGCGGTCAGCAATTCTGGCCCTGGAAGATGGAGCCTGGGAAACCAGAACAAAGCAAAAAGGAGGTAGAGGAATCCAGGACGATTCCTGATGTCATCCTTGGGACCCCACAGGTGTACAGGGTGCCCTCTGATGCAAACACACACACACACACACACACACACACACACACAGAAGAGAGACAGGCTCTAAGGGGAGAATACAATGACTGTAAGGCTTCTGTATGTTTCTACCTCAACTTCTGGAACAAACTCAATGGGGAATAAGGGGGCAGGGAGGAAAAAACAAAACCGCCCACAAAGACCACTGAGCCAATACTGCCTTGCTTCAGACCATGATTGTGCTATTTAGTAAATTAAAAATCTTGGGAATGAAAAAGACTTCCTACAAGTATTTTCCATGTAAAATAAATGTCTAAAGTCTCAGTTCAGTATTAAAACTGAGAGGGATCAAAGCATCTGGCGGGTGAGCAGAGGTTGTTTCAAAACAGTCAATACTTGCTTTACTTTATTCATTTCTGTTTTTTTTTTTTTACAGCATCCTAAGAATCATAAGACATTTGTAAAATCAGATCAAAATACTGTCTCGAAACAAGAGCTGTTTGCTCTATTAATTAAAAGTTGGCTCCTTTTTTATAATGCAGGCCAATACTTTATCTAATTTTAAGATATAATAAAACATAATCTACATTAAGTGGCCGCTATATCATACTGTAGTTAAATATTTTTAAGAACTACAAGTTTCAACATGCCTTATGATTTTTCTCAGCTATTTTAAAACAATGTTGGTTGTCACTTCAGCATTCGTAACAATTAGGATTTTTTAAATTAGGACAGGCCGCTTAATCTCATAGCCAGACACAGAGCTGGCTGAGTTTTTGAAAACTGGCTTTTTTTCTTCCAGTTGCAAAGATAGCAATATCTCACTCTTATTTATGCTTTACCTCAATTAAAAGGAAAAAAAGACTGGAAAGACATAGAACAGGTGTTCAAAAAACATATTCTTTAATAAAATGCAGACAATTTGGCATAATATTTGTGTGTGTGTGTGTGTGTGTGTGTGTGTGTGTGTGCACGTGCGCCTCCATCTGTGGAAGCTCAAAGATGACTTTGGTATCATCCTGGATTGCTATACCTTCTTATTGCTTTGCTCTGGGATTTCCCAGGCTCTGCCTTTCAGGGCCAGAATTGCAGGCCACCTCTATTCTGGGGGTTAGAACTCAGGTCCTTTTGATTGGGAGGCAAAGGCTTTAACCCTTAAGCCACCTCTCCTGTCCACTGGCGCAATATTTTAAACATAATATTATTCCCAAAGATGTTAATTTTGTTTGCTAAATGCTGAGAATCAACTGAAATTTGACTAAATAAAGAAGGGTGAGGAAAAAAAAAAGCTTCATTCTGTGTTTGAAAACAACTCACATCAAGCTGGGAAGTGCCTTTACCCCAGTTAAAAAAAAATAAGATGATATCATGTATAAAGAGATTTTGAAGATGGGACCAGACCACAAGAGGGTACTAACCCTGCAAAAGGTAAGCTTTAATGTGTACCTATGTTATTTGCCTTTTTAATCCTCTGAGACAGTGCCTCACAATGCATCCCACACAGGCCCTGAATGAACAATTGTGCCTCAGCTTCCTTGATTGTTGGGCTCACAGGAGTGTGCCAAAGTATCTAGCTGCACTCGCAAGACCTGCTGCTCAGAAGCTCTGCAACCTGCTATAAACTAATGGTGTTTGTTTGGTTTGATTTTCACATCATTTGGGCAGATTGTTCCCGTCAGTGAAAAAGGTAATGTTGAAGGGACATTAGAAAATAATACAAAGTCTCTCTGTGGGATTTTTCACTTGAGCTAAATGTTTATACTATATACAAAAACAAAATTATTCGGAAAAAGGTTGCTGTTAATCATTAAGTACACATACAGAAAGAGTTGTGAAATTGTCTCAAGTCCAGTTGTTGCTTGAACCATCACATACACCAACGACATTGATGTAAGGCTGGTGGCAGGCAAGTCAGTGTTTTTCAAGTTAGGCTTGAAGTTTAATAATTTCAAACAAGAAATTACTTAAGATTCTGAAACAAAGATTCTAGAGTTGACCTCTTGTAAAATGTTTTCGAGCACAAGATTACTGAAGACTCTAAAACAAAAATTCTAAAGTTCATCCGTTTCTGGGTAAAAATGTGCTTAAACACTCAAAAAATTCTGCAAAGAATGGGAGATTTGTCTCTTCAGTTAACGAAATTTTATTAATTAAAACAATAGCTCCATGAACGACACTGAAGCCCTGATGGTGTGTGTATATATATATATATATATATATACACACACACCCAATTACAAAGAAACATTTAGTCTATGTAAAGATGAGTGTTTCCGAAACAGTGAATTAATAAAACAATCATTTACTAAATGTTTTTGAGGGCAAGCGGCTAAAATTTTTAAGTGAAACTAAATTAGGAGTCCAGATCTTACCACTTAACAGGAAAGTAGTGGATGAATGGCATAATATTATGTTGAAAAATTAAGAAAATTTAGTTTGGAGAGATAGCTCTGTGGATAAGGTACCTGCCTGAAAGACTGACGACCTCAGTTCAATCCCCAGAAGCCCATAACGGTAGAAGAAAAGAGACTTCTGAAAGTTGTCCTCTGATCTCCCCTTCTGCTATGGTGTGCATAATTTCTCTTTTTCTCTCTCAAATAAATATTTCCAAAAAATTAAGAAAATTCACAAAGCAAAAACAAAAAACACCTAAAACAGAAAACAAAAAAGAAATACCCATATATCCCCCCACACACACACACACAAAGTTGAAAGACAATGAAATAGACTGGGAAAAAATTGTAACATGATAGATAACCGGAGTTACTTTTGTATCAAAAGATTAACTCAATATAATAGACTTCTGTACAGGCTGTCACCATACAATTTACAACTAAATGTAAGTAACATGCAAATTCTGAAAAAACTATGGAACAAGGAACCAAATTAATGAAAATCAAAACCAAAAGAGTGAAATGAGTGAAGACCATCTTACCATTATTTCCAAATCTATAAATAGCTGTAAGATTTCTATGGGACAACATTGTAGTAAAGTTTCAAAGATTCATCACTTCCAATACAGTATTTTGTCTTTCAGAAATGTAAAAGATGAAGAAATGTATCATAAGAATTCATGCTGCAGGACTGAAGATGTAGCTCAGTGATAAAGCAATAACCTAGCAAGCAGGAGGCTCTCCACATGACTTCCAGCAAAGGATGGACAAACAAACAGACAGACAGGCAGGCAGATATTCTTCACAGTGATGTTTGATAAACTGGAAACTCTAAATGTTAGCATCTCATACATGTAAATGCCATAGTCTATTTTAAAAGATGGAGAGGTTCATATATTTAATGACATGAAAGAAAACAACCTGTCAAGCCATTCTAAGGCAGCTCCACTTGAGTTGCAGCCTTGGATATGCCAGATCTCTAGTCTTCTAGCACCTCAAACAGTGCCCTGCACAAAAGTGCTTGTAAATGACCATTCATTAAATGGGTGAATTTGAAAGCAGGTTACTGAACAGCAATCATAATCCCTGCTCTCCTGTTTAGAAAGGTAATTGGGAAGGCAGACCCAAAAGGTTAACAGGGTAATGTTTTGAAATGTATGCTATTAACTTTCATTACCCCTCACTGTATCACCTAAATACCTTTCATAGTAAGCAGTTCTGAAAAGATTCCATGTATTTAAAATAAGTCCTAAAATATGCACTGTGACTACAACTGAAAAAAAATCCTAAGATTAACAATATGAAAGTGGCATGGTTTCTTTCCTTTTCAAAAAAACTATCCTGTTCAAGTAGCATCTTTTCTTCAGTGTCAAGAAATGCCATATTATATAAAGAAAAGCACACTTTTTCCGCAGAAAAAAAAATTAAAAACCCTAAAAGTTAATTTTCTAACATTACCTCCCCCACTAACTACATGCATTCTATTCTACATGGTGGGGGGAAAATCGTTCTGCATTTTTTTTTTTTTCAGGTTAAAAAGCCTGTGTGAATGCTTCCCAGTTAAGCTCTCTACATCATAGGCAGCCTTCATTTTAAAGCGTTTAACTGACGGATCAAAACTAACCTGCTCTCTTGTCTCCAGCCTTTCACCTGCTGTTTGATTAAAAAACTGCATCGGGAATAACCCTACTTTTTTTTTTTTTTTTTTTAATCGCGCTTCATCCTCCTAGAATGGAAGCTCTCTCAAGGCAGGAATTTTTCCTGCTGCTTATGGTACCCCCAGCCCAACAACCCCGAGGTATCTAGCAGGCCTCTGAGAAGTGCCTGTCAAATAATGAAAGGTTGGGCAAAGGATACAAATCTAAACCATTCAATAAATGAAGACAGGAAGGAGGAAAGCACACTGAAATACACACTAGTTATGAGTCAAAGCTATAACGCAGGCTTGGGGAGTGGGTGGACAGGTGCTTCACACCCATGTAAGCACACACAGCTCTTACAGGAAGAGGAGAAATCCGCAGGGAGGTCTCCAGGTAGCTGCGAGCAGCTCCCGGAAGAGCGGAAACAATCATCACCGTCACAGAAACGTGGCCCGCGCCGCGAGAGACAGTAAAAAAAGGAAAGAAAATACACAATATATCTTGGCCCAGATTAAAAAAGAAAATCACACGAATTCCCTAACCCAATCAGACCTCGCAGGCACCTTCCGCCAGACACGTAGAAGCAGGCTCCTCTCCCCCGACTTTGCAGCTGCCTGCAAGCCAGCGCCGCATCGCCAGCCCACCACTTTTCCCTCCAAGAACCCCCGGCCTCAGCCGCCCCCAGGAGGCGGAGGATGGGGGAACCGTTTCAGAATCTGCCTGCTCCTCCACCCCCCACCGGAGCCGGGTCCCTTCCAAAGCACAGATGGCTCCCAGCACCGCCCGTCCCCGAGGCCCCGATCTCGCCAGCAGCTCCTTTCTCCTGCGGTCCCCTCGACTCACGTGTAGATGATGGACATGAAATGCATCAGCCACAGCACCAAGAAGAGGGCGAACCCGAACACGGCCATTCCCTCCTGGGCCAGGTCCAGCAGCGCCATCCCCCGGCCCGCCGGCCCGGCCCGGCCCGCTCCGGCCGCCGCCGCGGACAGCGCTCCCGCCGGAGGAGGACAGGGTGGGCGCCCGGTGAGGGGGCGCGGGCCGAGAGGGGAAGAGGGGAGAGGAAGGGGTGGAAGGGCGGAGGGGGTGGGGACGGAAGGGGCGGGCAGGGCCTGCGCGCCCCCGGCCGCTCCGCGCGCGCTCGCCGGCGCGCGGTCCTCGGCACGCACGCGCGCGCGCGGCTGCGGGCGCTGCGGTGACCGGGCTGCGCGTTCCCGGCGGCCGTTGCCGCGCGCTCCGCCTCGCGTCTACGGCACCTTCCCGGCCGCCGCCCCGCTTCCCCGCCGCCGCCGCCGCCGGGCTCCGGGCCGTACAGCTCGGCCGTCCTGATCCGCCGCCGCGGCTCCGCTCACTAATCGAAACCCGCGACCGGCGCCGGGACTCCTCGACGCGGCCCACCCCGCCCTCCGGAACCGCGGCGCCCGCCCCTCGGGAGGCGGCGCCCTCGCGCCTCCGCGCCCGCCCCGCCACCCGCGCACCCGCCCCGCCGCGAGCGCGCCCCCGGGCGGCTGCTGCCGGACGCCAGCCGGCCTCTCCCGGCCACTCCAACCGCTGCTGCCCACCTCGCCGGCTGGGCGCCCGGCGCGGGCGCTGCTGTCAAAGCCGGCTTCTTTCTGTGGGGACCGTGTCCTGTTCCGAGTCCGTACTTGCTCCCTTGGGCTCCGCAGACCCCTGGCTTCCCACGCACAGGCAGCTCCCCAAATGTGTCTCCAAATGCACCTTCCCTCGCTGAGTGGACAGCCTCCCTGCCTCGCGGGCTGGGTTAGGCCCTCCTCGGAGCCACGTTCCTGGACGCCAGGGTTTCCCATAGCCTGTCCCTATTTCTGCCCAGAATGCTGAGATCTTGAGTCAAAATCTCCATGTGTCACCCCAGATCGCTGAGCATCGTAGAGACAGCGTATGCTGTGCCACACTTGATCTTAGCTAAAAGGCCTAAGGAATCGGCTGAGAAATCCCCTAAAACCCTGTGCTGTCCACTGCGCTAGCCAAGTATAGCTTGGCTAAGGGAGCGCTGGAAATGGAGCTAATCCAATTGGAGTGGGCACTTAGTGTTACCCATGCACCTTGGACGTGAAAACCGGCTCATTCACAAACCTTGTATTGACAATTTGCTGAAATGATCTATTTTGGATGTTTTGAATTAAATTATTGTGTTAGTCACACTTAAGCCGTTATGTGTTGCTAGCTACTAGAAAATTTTAACTACATGTGTGCACAATACTTCAAATGGGAAGAAAATTACTTTGGGAATACTGGGTGGGAATCCTGTAGCCCCAATTACTCCCAAGAGTGAGGCAGGAGGTCATTTGAGCACATGAGTTTCAGGTCAGCCTGAGCAAATACTGTGAAAAACCTGTATTGGAAAAACAAAACAGTATCCTAATTTAAAATCAGTACAGGGAGAGACCAGAAGGAAAGTTACTTGCTTGTTGCTGTAGGTTGGATACGTTTACATTGTTTTTGACTGCTTTGTATCTAAACTATTTGTTTATTTTTTCCACTCATACAAACTTAATAGGTACCCGTCCCCTCCCTCCCTCGACCCCTCCCCGGACCCCTTTGCTCCTTCCCCCCTTTTTTCCTTCCTTCCCCCCCTTTCTCCCAGTGCTCCCCTCCCCCCATCCCTGGAGCATCCTTTAGTGTGCATGTCAAATTTCCCTCTGGGTCCTCCACTCTAATGAGGTGTAAGGACTCAGTAGCATTGCCTAGAGCCCTTTCTTGTGTTCCCCTTTAGTATGGGAACACTATGTGGCTGTTAATCCCTTGCCTCTAAGGATGTATCTAAACTATTTCAGGTTATTTCCTTTTAAATAATCCATGACCTCCCTTGAGAATTTTCAAGATTGAACTCAGTTTCAAAAAGTTTATTATGTCTATTTATTGTAGTTAATAATGATTTTATTACCTCTAACGATGAATTTTCATGATAAACTACAAGTAGGAAAGAGTTTAAGAACTCTTAAAAATCTAATTTATATGCAGAGGTGGGAGGACGATTAAGAAGTGAGTTCTGGCCACATGGGTTCAGGTTACCAGGTTTGCATACCCATGCCTTTACACCTGAGCCACCTCATCGGCTCCTTAAAGCTTGTTGTGAGAACTGATCCTAGATTTGCAGCATCCTTTTCCTGCTGATGTAAAATTAGTGGGAAAAAAGTGTGCTTAGAAATCGACTTTCCATTGTTGTGAGCTACTGCTTGACAGTTACAGCAGGATTGAATCTAACATTGAAATGACATCACAAGTTTTAAACCAACACTGTTGTGGTTAATAAGACCTACTTTCTAAAAAAAACACTTTAGCACATTTTCACATTTTTGAAATGGAGCTCAAGGGCAGCTTACAAATAGTTGTGTTTTTTTTTTTTTTTTTTTTTTTTTTTTTTTTTTTACAATGTGTAGCCTAGTCACATATAAAATAATGCTACATGCTATAGTTAATTCCCTCTTGGATTCCATCAAGTACATTAATACTCAATTTAAGCATTCTGCTATAGTTTGCATTTTTCCAAAATGCAGTCTGATTGATGACACGGATTGAGGTCAAAGAAAATTAAAAGTAGGGGCTGGAGAGGTGGCTCAGGGGTTAAGCCTCTGCCTTGCATGCGGAAGGTCCTGAGTTCGGATCCTAGACCCCACGTATAGACGCCAGGCAGAAGCGTCGGCGGCCTGCGTTTCTGGTCCTGGTAGGGCAGAGCCTGTGAATCCCGGAGCAGAGTAAACAAGGAGGAGGTGGAGGCATCCATGGTGGTTCCCGAATTCGTCTGCGGTTCTACACACACATACACGCACGCGCACACACACACACACACACATACATACATGCACACATGCACAATTGAATAAATAATAAAAAAAAAATTTAAAAAAATAAAAAAAAAAAAGAAAATTAAAAGTAGACATGATTAAGGGGGCAACAGGTTTAGAGCAGCTGTGCTGGGACACTCTCTGAAAGTCTTGGAAAGCCACCCTTCCCACCTTGCCTAAATGTATAAATATACCTAACACTGGCAGCCTTCTTTGGTGCCTGCCCCTTATGGCACTTCATGTCTGGAGTCAATGAATTCTTTTCCAGCTCTTTGCCCCTCATGGATTCCAGGCTTTCCGGATGCCCTTGCCCTTCATGATACTTCACATCTAGAGTCTGTGAATTCTATTCCTTCTCTCCTGGAATAAACTCTATCTTAATTCCCCTCTACTCGTGTTCTGGTTTCAATCTTTGACTCCGAACACAAGCACCTGGATACATACAGACTCCCAGAGAGTGACCCTGCAAAATTTAGCAAGCACAGCCGGGAGATCAATTGTGCAACAACAGGATTAGTGTAATTGGTTATAATCAATAAATTAATGATCAGCTGTGTAATATTTTGTCTTGTTAAATTAAGTCTGGCTTTAAAACAACCATTTTAGGAGCCAATCAGATGACTCACAGAAAAAGGGGCCTGTGTATAAATCTAGTGACGTGAGTTCCAATTTGGGGTGCCCACATGGCAAAGGGAAAGAACTGGTTTCTCAAATATTTGTCCTCTGACAGTCACACATGCTTTCTCTCTTTGTCTCTCTTTCTCTCTCAAATTAATATTTTAAAAATAGCTTTGAAACATGCAATCTTAGTATCTTATACATAATACATATTTTCCAAAACCTAAATTTCTATGTAATGTGATAGGAGTCCAGTAGAGATCCTGATTACTTATCTCACTTTAGGCAATTAGAGGGTTTTTTTCTCCTTTTTTCTCTTTTGTTCAAATCTATCTTCCTTTCCTCTAGAAACAACATCCCACCAAGTTTAGAGTCTCTAACTTCTTCCAGTGGTGATCCAATTGCATTTCATATACAGTTAAGTTCATCTATTAAAAACTTAAGGGGCAAAGAAAATTCAAAGGTGACCATTCTTTTTTTTTTTTTTTAAGGAAGGAACAGAACTCATGAACTCCAGACGTGGATTATCATGAGGGGCAAGGGCGACCTAGAGAATTCATGGACTCTAGGCATGGGATCCATGAGGGGCGAGGAGCTGAAAAAGAGCTCAATGGACTCCAGATGTGGAGTGCCATGAAGGGCAGGTACCTCATGACCGTTCTTTAATGATTATAGATGGTTTATCAAACCTCAGTGAGAAACAATTCACAATGTCTACTTCAAACTCGGTGATTCCTATACATTTTTAGCTAGAACCAAACTCAAAGGAAAACCATTTAATTATAACTGGTTCTAAACTATAACTGAGATGAAAACTGGATTGCTTATTCTATCCCAGAGAAGAAAGGAACAGAACGCTGAGAGAACCTAAGTCACTTCAGAGAACAAACAAAGCAGCTGAACCTTGGCCAGTTGATACTTTTAGTTACATTTTACCCCCAAATGCCTATCTTTACATTTTTATGCTGCAGTTGCTACAAGTTACACAGCATTTGAAATAGCTGAGAATCTTGATTTGGGTGCCATCTTTGGTAAGATTCTATGACACACCAATCTAAAAAATCCACACACTGAATGAATTCAACTCTATGATTGTTTTTTGGAAGTGACAGTGTGGAGACAGTAAAAACGAACCCTCATCAGTGATTCTGTAAGGAAGAACAGGAGTACAGAGGATTTTTTAGGGCAGCAGAATTACTGTGTATGATCTTTTGGTGATGGATATCAGTCATGTGCTTGCCAGCTCTCACAGAAAGTACCCCAAGAGTGAATGTAAGTTAAAAGTGTAGACTTTAGGTGGTGAAGTGTTAGTGCAACTTCACTGGCTGCCAGAAATAATACTGCTCTGCTGTGAGATGTTCACAGTGGAGAGCAGGGTGGGGGAGGTGCAGGGGAACTTCCTGTCCTTTCTGCTCAGTTTGCCTGTGAGCCTCAAACAGCTTTGCACTTCATAGGCATTTACATATTTGTTGAGCTTGTGAACAAATAAACTAGTTAACATTGACAAAAGTCAGCAGGAAAATTGCTCAGATTTCTTCTGTTCTTAAATTTCATTTTTTAAAAATATTTTTTTTAATTTTATTATTATTAATTCAACTGTGTGCATATGCATGTGTGTGTGTCTGTGTAGAACCACGGACGAACTCGCGAACCACATGGACGCCTCCACCTCCTTCTGCCCCAGGATTCACAGGCTCCGCCCTACCAGGACCAGAAGCGCAGGCCGCCCCCGCTTCCGCCTGGCGTCTATACGTGGGATCTGGGATCCGAACTCAGGACCATTCCTCCTGCAGGGCGGAGGCTTAACCCCTGAGCCACCTAAAAATATTTTTTATTTATGAATTTTGAGAGGGGGAGGGGGAACACATGCATGCGGGAGGAGCACATGCATGGCTCATGACTCTTGACTCATGGCTCATGGGTAGAGGTCAGAAGACACTTTCAGAAGTCGGTTCTCTTCCGTCCACCACGTGGGCTTCTGGGGATTGAACTCAGGTCAGCAGGTTTGTGAGCAGGCACCTTACCAGATGACATACGTTGCCGGTTCCAAATTTTAATTTTTTTTTTAAAAGTATCAATCACCACGCTTCTCTTTTTCTTACAAAACTCTGTCACAGAGTTGAGTGAAAGTTTGCAGGACCTAGAGGTATGGCTCAGGATCACAGCACCAAAACAAATAAATAACCTGTTTATAGTTCGTTACAGTTGATTGTAGCCTGAAGGTCTGTGTGAGAGAGTTTATCTTCTGGGTCATTTTCATTTCAATATTGATCATAGTTTCTATCATTATTAATATTTTTTTTGAATTTCATATAAACAAAGATTACAATTCAGAGTTGGGGTGATGGTGTATAACTGCAATCTTAGCACTAGAGGCTAAGGCAGGAGGATGGTGACTTGGAGGCTAGCCTAGCTTATTGATGAGACTGTGTCTCCAAAAAAATTCAAAATAAAAATGATGATGATGATAATAATTTCAGTCTTCTAATATTAATATATTTTTTAAAAGGGCAATGGCAAATATTTTGTAAATTTTCAGTCCCCTAAAAGCTTTTTGAATTAGGCAGGAAAAGGTTATTCTCTAAGAATTGAGTAAATTTGAAGTTGTAAAAACAAAATTTAGAATCAGGTGACCTGAAATTCGTGATACTAATTGATAAGAGAAAAATAATTTGTTTATTCTTATCCAAGTACGTTTGGAATTAGTGGGAAAACACTTTATCTAGGTATAGTTCAGATTATTAATTTACTTTCATTTGTTATCCATAAAATGGTAACTTTGTAAAAGACTTTAGATAAGATACCCTTTAAATAAGTTTTACCCTGCATTGCCTTCCAAGGATACAAAGCAAGTTGTCAGTTCAGGATCTGATGTTTATGAACTGAAGGTGGTAGTGGTGGTGGCGGTGGTGGTGGTGGTGGTGTGTGTGTGTGTGTGTCCCCCAGGGGAGTGTCTGAAGGTCACCGGAGTTCCTGTCTCCTTCACGTGCTTTGCTAACTCTTGCCCAACTTTGGGCTCAAGAAAGCAATTATGGGGCTGGTGAGATGGCTTACTGGTTAAAGCCTTTGCCTCAAAACCAAAAAGATCTGAGTTCAGATCCCCTGTAAAGGATGTCCTGAGGATATGGTGACAGTAATTCTAGTCCTAGAAAAGCAGAGCCTGGGAATCCTCAGAGTAAAGCAATAAGGAAGTAGCACAATCCAGGCTGACTCCTGATGTCACCTTTGGACCTACAGAGGCACACACTGTCAAGTGGACTCTTGTACACATATCTGTACACGTGTGCAACCACCCACATGCACTTACATACACACATACACACCTGATACAGACAGACATGAAAAAGAAAAAAAAAAAATGCTGGAAGGACTGGTGATAGTCTATAAGTGGCCTGTAATCCCAGCTCTGGGAGGCAGGCCTGGGAACCCCTGATATCACTCTTGGGCCTCCACAGGCACACACACATGCTCAAATGCACTCTTCCCCACACATATATGTGCACTTACCCACTTATGAAAATGATCACTGTCTTTGATTGTCTATGTGCTGCTTGCTCCTTAAGTGACAATTTTAAATCCCTTTTAATTGAAGCAAATGATATGATAAAAGGAAACGTTCAAGATGTTGAAATTGCCAGTTCATCTTGGCATCTTTTACAATATATTTAGTTAAACTCAGATGCTAAAAATAATTTATGCCTAACATTGCTTACCAAACTAAATGTCAGACAGAAATTTCATTTACAATAGGACTTTGTAGCTTGAACATCTATTACATACCATTTAAGTGAACTTAGTACTGTATTTACATACATATATCAGGCTTTGCCTTCCGACAGCCCTAGGTCCAAACTCCATTTCCCATACTTTATTAGATATAGTGGCCAGATAATTAACTTAATCTTTTGGGCTTCCAACATGTATTTCATGGCTGCTATAAAAATCAAATTAATATTTTAACATGTCGCCTCACGCATAACTTTTATTCTGTTTCTTATTGTATTGTTTCAGAGAATTACCAGCAATATGGTTAAAATGTGAATTTAACCTTTCCTAAGAAACAAAGGTGGCTAAGGTATAAGCTAGATCTGAGTTGAAGATCTCTGCTAAAAGCCCTTTATCTGAAGAATGCTTTGTTTTTAGGATTCCAAGTCAACCACTGGTTCAGTACAACCCCCTGAAGGTTTTCTTGTCTACAAAAGGGTGGCCGAGAGGATTAACCAAGCTTACACACACACACACACACACACAAGCTTACACATACACACACATACACACATAATATATATATATAACATGTATATAATATATATATAACATGTATATAATATATATATATATATATATATAATATGATAATAGTTCCAGGTGTGTTACCTTCCATGATAGTTTTAGTTTTTGTTCCTTATAGGGAAGATTCATTCAACTTCATCTAGACCACTAGTTTTTCTTTACTGCTTTCAGCCTATAAAAATTAGCTGCGGTTCTGAAGTTATTTTTTTAAGTAAAATCTCTCTGTGACAGAAGCATATACTACTTTTTAATTTTGCTTGTTACTTAAGGCAAAATATCCTCTGGGTCTCATGAGAAACAATGCAGAAACAAATGACCATTATATGAAATGAAATAAGCATAATTAATCAAACAACAAGGTTATATATATATATATTTAGAGAGAGAGAGAGAATGCACAAGATGTCCAAGGACACTTTCCATTAGTTGGTTGAATCTCTCCTTCCACTGTATGACTTGAGTGGATAGATCTCAACCTCCAGGTTTATAAGCAGGCTCCTTAACCATGGAGCTGCCTTCCTGTCCCCAAGAATATATTTTTATCCCAAGGCAAAAGTCAACTTCAGGCCTTAGAACATTCTATGCAAGTGAAGTGCAAAATTAGAAAGGTACAAATGGGGTCCTTTTGGCATCTAAGAAGCAATGATATTAAATAGATGTTAAGATTGTTTTTTGCTTTAAAAAATGTCTTAAAACATTTAGAGGAAAATACCTAAGCATTAACACATGGCAAAATTTTGAGAATCAGATTTACATGGAAGAATCATTTTTTAATTCAGAATTAGAGGTGAAAAAGGACTTTCCATGCACATGGCTCCCAAATAACCAATGAATTTGTGAAAAATAAAGCAAAGCCCAGACCAGCAATTCCTGTGATGTAAACTCATTAAATTAAATTGTTCATGCTAAGCATTTTGGGATCCTTTGGGCTTAGGAACCATCAACAACTGTCAATTGCTAGACAACGGAAAGCACTTAACAACAGTATTTGAACATGCTATGAAGATGATAAAGTAAGTAAGCTAATAAATTGTCTCTCTAGTTATTTCCTTTTTCTTTATTCCTCATCAAAAACTAAAATATATTATTACATCTAGGTACTCCTGCTTCTGATACAAAGTTACAAAGGATACAGTTTTTTTGTTTCTTTGTTTATTTTACCCTCAGAAGTTCACAGTCAGCTGCGAGAGATACAAAAACAGGTCTTCATTATTCAGTAAGTGCTGCTGTGGAGTTAGGAGGGAGTCAACTGGAAGCTGCTGTGGTGGCTGCAGTTCTTGGAAGACTTTGTGGAAGAGGTCGTGGAGTCCTAGATAAAGACCATGAGATTGCCGGAGAGTTGAGGAAACCAGGGTATCTCCTGTTGTGTTTTCTGGAATTCTAGTAATTCACAAGGAGGCACAGACTAGGAGCTAGTCAGGAAAAAAGCTGGAGTGGACACTGCTGACCTTGTTCAATCCATCAGTTGATGTGTAGCTGAAAACCCAGTCACAGAGCATGTGACTGTATGAATTTACCATAATGGGGCACTTTCGAGAAAGAAAAGGGGCACATTTAGCAATCAGCGACCTTTGTAAACTGAGACTGTCCCAGACAAATTAGAAATACCATCACACTCTATTTAAAGGACACAAGAGTCTGGCATGGCTCAGTAGGGTTCCTGCTCTGGATTCTTGGGTAGTCTCGGACCTCCTTTCTTCTCAGTGAATTTTCTCCTCGAGCAAACTCTGTCATGATCATGAGACAACAGCCAATAATGATGTGCTTTTCACCATTTTATATCCAGGGAGGGGTAGAACATGTTGGTTATTCATAACTAGCTCATAAAAATCTTAAGCTTTCTTTTGCCCAAAGGGTACCTTTGAATATGACTGGCTCATCGGCTTGGGTTATAATGAGGAAGATTATAATAGTCAAGAAACCCAGAAGGATAAGCTCTCACAAAGTACATGGCTCTGTAGAGTGGGAGGGGAGAAAAATAGGAGGGAGAACCACATAGTGCCCATAACACATTTTTTTTAACATAATGGAAAAATTGTAGAAAATATAAATACAAAAGATCCCAGGTAACTTCTTTCAGCTTTAGGGTTTTTTTTTCCCCAATTCATTTTTGAGAAATGGCTTTATAGTCACATACCATGCAATTCACTCTTTTAAAGTACACAATCAGTAATTTTAAGCAAATTCACACAATGGAGCCACCTAACATCCGAAGGTTTTCATTACTGTAAGAAGAGACCCCTGTCTTCATGAAGATTTGCTGATCTTGGACAGTTTATAAAAATAGAATTATGTAGCTTTTTGTAAATGCCTTCTTTCACAACAAGATGTTTATAAGAATCGCCTATGCTGTAATATGTATCAGTACTTCATTCCACTTTAGTAGCCAAACAATATCCCACTGTGTGGATATACCACATTATCTTATGCGTATGTCGAGTTGAATTTGGGTTGTTTCCATACTTTGAACATTGTCAATAATGATGTGAACATTCATGTACATGATTGAATTTAGTATACACTTTCATTCCTCTGACATATAATTAGAATATAACAGAGCTGGGCTGAATGGTAACTTTATAACATTTTGGGGAACTGGCAGACTCTTCTTATATCCTACCATTTTACAATATTACCAGCAGTATATGTGGGTTCCTATCTTTCTGTATCTTCACTAAAATTTGTTAAATTATTCTAGTGAACACCAAGTAGTATCTCATTATAATGTGTTTATGTCTTTAGTAAATACATTGAATGTACTTTTTTGACTTGTTAGCATTTGTGCATGAACATATTCTTTGGAGAACTGCCTATTAATAATCCCTGTTGACTTTTGGATAGATTTTTAAAATATATTTTTAAGGAGTTCTAAGAGTTCCTTACATATTTCTAGATACAAGTCCCTTATCAGCCATGCTATTTACAAATACTATCTCGGATCTGTGAGTTATATCTTTCCTTCCAGGACAGTATCATTGGAAACACAAAGCTTTAATTACCATAGTCCAAATCATTTGTTTTCTCTTTTGTCCTTTGTGGGTTAGTGGTGTGCCAAAGAAACCATTGCTTAATTGAGGGTCACAAAGTTTGTGCTATTTTTCAGCTCTTGTATTTAGGTCTTTGATTCATTTAGTTAACTTTAATTTGTAATGTGAATAGGGGCCCTACTTCATCCCTTTATGTAAGAGCATCAAATCGTTTCCGTCAGCATCTGTCCTTCCCCTGTGAATGGCCCTGGCATCCCTGTCGAAAGCCAATTAACTTCCCATGTGTAGATTTATTTTGGAGTGCCAATTCGCTTTTGATCATTCACATATTTATCTTTTTGACAGGAACACATGCATGTTGGCTATTTTCAATTTGTATTAAGCCTAAAATTGAGAAGTTCGAGTTCTCCAATTTTTTTCTTTCTCCTTGATTTTAATTGTGTCTGGAGTTTTGATGTGCATTTAGAGGCAGCTTACCAATGTCTGCTGCAAGAAGAGCAACTGAAAGGCTTATGGATCTATAGCGCCATTTGGGTAGCACCACATCTTAGCCAGATTAAATCTGACTCTTGAACACAGGAAAAAGATTTCCATTTCTTTAATCCCTATAAGCAATGCTTCCTGGATTTAAACTGTACAGGCCTTAAATTTCTTCCCACACATTTTATTCTCTTTGCTGCTATTGTGATGAAACTCTTTTCTTAATTCTATCTATGGATTGTACATTGATAGTATACAGAAACATAACTGAATTTTATACATTCCTTATAGCTCAGTCTTGCTGAACTTGCTTGCTAATTCTAATAGATTTTTAAATGGGTTCTTTCAAATATTCTATGCATAAAGTCAGCTTCAAATGTAAATAGTTGCACTTCTTTGTTTCCAGTCTGGACACCTTTTATTTTTTTTCCTTTCCTAAGTGCTCCAACTAGAATTTCCAGTATAATATAAAAGAAGTGGACAAAAGCAGACAGCATTGCCTGATTGCTGAACACAGAAGGAAACTTTCAGTCTTTTACTGTTAATTAAGGTATGAGCTATGATTATATTCTAAATGTCCTTTATCAGTTTCATGAAGCTCCTTGTATTCCTAGCTCCTTAAGTACTGTAAGCATGAAAGGGCACTAAATTTTATGGTGTTCTTTCTCTCTGAAATGATCACGTGGTTTCTGCGTATGTGTGGGTGGGTGCACCGTTCTGTGTGGGCATGCATGTGTGTGGGCCTGTGTGGAGGCTTGCGTTAATATCAGGTGTCTTTCTTGATCAATTTGTACTTTGTTGTGATAGTGTTATCACTTCAACACAGTTTGCCTATCAGCTAAGTCTAGCTAGCCAGCTTGCCCCAAGGAATCACCTGTCTCTGCCTGTGTCTTCTGAGGGCTGGGATCACAGGTGGTAGCCTTGCCTGCTCGACCTTTTCTTAAACCTTTCCTTTCCTTATGGGCTGTGAGGATCTGAACTTTTGATGCAACTTGCATGGCAAATGCTTTATCCATCAAGTCATCTTCTAGCCCCTCTGTCTTTTACTTCATCATAGTGTTCACACTAATTTTAAGATAGCAAACTAAACTTGCGTTCTTAGAATAAATTCCACTTAATTATGCTATATAATTTTTCATATGTTGCTAGATTCAGTTTGTAGTATTTTGTTGAAAATTTTTGTGCATAGATTCATAAGTACATGGTCTCCTTTTTTGGGGGGGAGGCATTGATATCAGGGTAATATTGTTCTCATCAAATAGTTGGGACATAGTTCTTCCTCTTCTAATTCTTTTTAAAAGTGTTTTTTTTTTTTCCCTTTGCTTGCTTAATAGACTTTATCGGTAATTCCATCCAGGCTTGTGAATTTGGAGGGAAAGGTACAAATTTGTCTCCTCCTCCCCCACCCCTTCTCCCTTCTCCCCTTCTCTTTCTCTCTTCTCATTCTTCTTCTTCTTTTGGCTTATATGTTTGTGTATGTGTCTGTATAAGTATCTTTGTGAACCAGAGGGCACTCACTATGTGTGCCCGTGGAGGCCCAAGGGTGACTTCGGGAATCATCCTGGGTTGCTCCATTTTTTCTTTGCTTTGCTCTGAGGGTTGGTTGCTGTTGCCGAATCCCCACCGGGCCAGCCAGGGGGAAGAGGGGGAAACGACAGGGCCTTGCGGGCTGGAGGCAAATGGGTGAACTGGCGACGGAGTCACCACCCAGACCCCAGGCGAGAAGCAACAGGCAGAAGATGAGTTGGCTGCAGACTCAGCTTTACTCAGGAAGTGTTTGGGCTTATATAGAGTCGAGGTCCAATCATTTAGCTATTTACTAGGTGTCCAGGTTAGATGGCTGCTTCCCATTGGTTGTTCATCCCTCTGCCCATTGGTTGTCCATCCCTCTGTATGGTTCCTTGTTCAGGTTTGTCTGTAGTCAGACCTCCTGGATTCGTGAGCCCCAGCTAGGGCCTTCCTGAATCAGTAGTGCCACATTTCCACCCTTTTATTTATAAATTTTTTTCAGTGGGGACCATGATAGCTGGGGTGACCCCCGAGCTTTTTCAGCTGTGTGGAATACAGGTGACTGTGCATATTTTAGGTTGGACACCACCCTCGTGGGAGCCTTACCCATCATTGACTACTAGTCATGAGACCATTGCAGAGAAGGAATCATGGTCCCAAAGGGTAACTTGAGCAGCGGCAGAGAAAAGGAGGTTTTGTCAGGGCAGGAGCAGGTGGAGGGACTGTAGGCAGCACAGGTGCAGAAATGATCCAGAAGAGTTGGGGAGACATAAATCAGAACCTAACAATTGTAAATTACTGAGTCATAGCTTCAATAGAGGACAGCCAGGGTTACAACGGGCCTTTGGTGATCTTAGGAATATCCGAGACCTGAGTGGATGATCTGAGAACCTGGAAAGCAAGCTTTGTTATTTTGGGAATATATGAAAAAATCTATAAGAAAACTTGTATGAAAGATAACTTATAATCTATTAGAAAAACAATTGTGATCAATATAAAACATAAGTAGTTAAGGCCTTAGATGTTACCAAAATTATTTGTCCTCATTTTTAAGTATGCATACATGTAGGGCTGAAGAGGTGGCTCAGGGGTTAAGCCTCTGCCTTGCAGGTGGAAGGTCCTGAGTTTGGATCCCAGATCCCACGTGTAGACTCCAGGCGGAAGTGGGGGCGGCCTGCACTTCTGGTCCTGGTAGGGCGGAGCCTGTGAATCCCAGGGCAGAGTAAACAAGAAGGAGGTGGAGGCAATCCGTGGTGGTTCCCGAATTCGTCCGTGGTTCTACACACACACAGACACACACACACGCGCGCGCACGCACATACATACATACGCACACACACGCACAATTGAATAAATAATAAAAAAATTTTAAAAAGTATGCATACATGTATTTAAAAATGGCATGCTAAAATTTTTATATCAGTGCGCAACATAAATGAAAAAAAATTGAAGAGGCCACAGACACAAGACACACAACATGTAAACACAGAGCATATAAACATACAAGCACATGAACAACATTTTACCAGCAATTTACCAGCAACTGTCTTAAAATTACCCTTGAAAGTTTTATCAAAGGTAGATTAGCATTTAGGAAAACCTTATTTAAAAGAAGACCTCATATTAGTTAAGTCCAGCAGCTTAGCTTAATTATGAGAAACATCTAGCAAGGAAAAGTATCCTTATCCATAGGTTCATTCCCACATTTTCTCTGGGGGGATCCAAGGTGCTAAAACTGCAGCTTCATTCCAAAATTCCTCCAGGCCAGCAGTCTTAATCTTGAGGCCTCTAGTCTCTAGGAGAGATTTTAAGACGCGGATTGGAAGACCAGTTTCAGTAGACCAATATCATCTGAAGCAGAAAATACAGCCAGGAAAGAGGGGAATCAAGAGCTACAGGAAGAAGAGGAGAGAAGGGGATGTCCGCAGGGGATGGAATGCCCCCCACATGGACCTGTGAGCCCTCTGCAGAGTCCTTGACCAGGAAGGGGGAGGGGAAGGATCCAGAGGAAGAATAAAGGGCTAATTTTGAGTTCTCTCCACAAGTTACATTGTAGCAATTAATCACTTCCTCAGTGGAGGATCCTTTAAGGCTTGCTAAGATGCCTAGGAGGATGGGAACAAAGGGGGCTGGAAGCATATGGCCATCCTGGACTTCCCTCTTACAGGCCAGGAAAAGCACTCCCATCCAAATCTGTGGGTCCCAGACATTTTCTGGGAAAATTCAAGGAGCTAAGATTAAAGCTTCCTCCCCAAAATCTTCTAAGTCCTTCAGTGTCACTTTGATCCTACGTAAGTCTAGTAGAGCCTTAAGGGCAGTCAGCTGGGGTGCCTTCTGATGGGATGGTAAGTTATCTATAATGGAGAGGAAAGATTCCCTAATGAAGCAGAGATGACTAGGAGGCGAGCCGACAAAGCGAAAAAGCACAGAAAATAAAAAGCAATGACTAGATCCAAAGTAAAAGTGAACACAACTCCTAAAAGGGTAACCGATGTCCAAGGAGAGACCTAGTGCAGGGCATACACAGAGGTGTTTTGGATCTAAGCGTCCTATGCTTAGTGAGGGACTTCAGGGGTTCATTACTCTCCTGAGCCGTATGCCCCCCAGGCCGATTTAATATAATCGAACCTGGGCTCCGAGTTCTGAGGGAACCAATTTCTCATGTGAACTCACTGGGAGAAGCCTTAATTTAGAGGGGCTCTTTGATCATGGGGAAATCAAACGAGGGATTGGGGCTCCTTGATCATCACCAAATCAAGCGATTGATTGTGTTCCTAAAGACAAACAGGGAAAGGGGAAGAGGAGGGGGCCAACCTGCTCACCTTCAGGCACCGTAAGCACAGGAACACAAAACTAAAGGGGCCGCTCACCGAACTTTACCGGAATGGGTGTCTCTTCTACACCGAAGGCAGCAACACCTCACGTTGGAGCTCCAGATGTTGCCTAATCCCCCGCTGGGGCCAGCCGGCGGGAAGAGGGGAATGAGTGAGCCTGCGACAGGGTTGGGTGTTGACCCCGGGAGGCGAGAAGCAGCAGGCAGAGGACAAGTTGGCTGTAGACTCAGCTTTACTTAGGAAGTGTTTGGGCTTATATAGGGTCGGGGTCCAATTAGGTGTGGCCACCCCTCTGCTCGGGGGAGGGGAGACAAGCCACCAATCATTTAGCTATTTACTAGGTGTCCAGGTTAGATGGCCGCTTCCCATTGGTTGTTCATCCCTCTTCCCATTGGTTGTTCATCCCTCTGCCCATTGGTTGTCCATCCCTCTGCCTATATGGTTCCTTGTTCAGGCTTGTTGATAGCCAGACCTCCTGGATTCGGGAGCCAGGGCTAGGACCTCCCTGAATCAGTAGTGCCACAGGTTGCTTTGCCTTCCAGGATTGGAAGTATAGGCTAACACCACTCCCATATCCAATTTTACGTTGGATCCAAGATTTGAACTCAGGACTTTCTGCTTTCAAGGCAGAGGCTTAACCCCTAAATCATTTCACTAGCCCAATGGAGATTTGTTTTTTAATACCAATTTTTCAATACCAATATTTCTTCTAGTTCTTCTTAGGCAATGTTCTGTTTTCTCTTGAATCAGTTTCAGCAGTTTATATCTGTTTAGGAATTTGTTCATTCCAAATAGGTAGTTTGATTTGTTGGCAAACATATCTGTTGTATTCTTGTATGGTCCTTTTTGGTTTTGTAAGCTTGGTAGTAGTATTCCTCTCTTGCTAATTTAAGTATGTTGAGCCTTTTGCTCTTTTCTTTTCATCGCTCTAACTTAAACCTTTATCTATTTTATTGATCTTTTGGAAGAACCAGCTCTTGACCCTGCTGGTCTTCTGTATTATTTTCTTCTCTCTCATTTATTTCCACTTTAACTTCTATCATGTTTCCTGCTTCTGTTTACATCAAGGTTAGTTTGTTCTTTTGCCGCCAGATTTTTTTAAGGTGAAAGTTTAATAATTTAAGTGCCTTTTTAAAAAAATGCACGTTTACAGAAACAAATCTCTCTATATCATTTGAGCTGGATATCACGAGTTTGGAGTTACTGTGGCTTTTCCCTTTGCCTGTAACATGGAAACAGGGCAACTGACATTCCATAAAGCTCAACCTCTTTTTATCCAGCACTGGCTGTTTCTCTCTATGTTTCTGCCAATAATTGTAGGTCTTCTATTTTCTGGAGGTTTTTTTTTTTTTTTTTTACGCTTTCATTTGGTAGAGCTTTGTATTAGTCAAGGTTTTCTAGAAGAACAGAATCTCTAGAACGTAATATATAAAAATAATTTTATTAAATAAACTCACAATAAAAATAGTGTCCTTCAAAGTAGCTGCCCATCGCTGCTTTGTTCTTGATGCAATGCCTCACAAAGCCAAACAATCCTGAGAAGATCTCCAGCCTTTATCTCACTGGAGGATTGAAGATGCTGGGCTCTGATGTCTGCAAAGAACAGCAAGCAGAAGCAAGGCCTATGAGACCAGGTTCCAAAGGCAGCGGGAACAGCGGCAAGGTGGAAAGGATGGAGCTCTGAGTCAGCCAAGGATGGAGGCAGTAGCGGCGGCAGCAGCAGCAACAAAGAAGGCCACAATGCTTGAAGTCAACAGCAAGTCGACACAGGATAAGGGAAGAGCAAGTCCCTCCTCCTTGCGCTTCCTATTTTCTGGAAAGTACCACCCACTATGGGCTGGGTTTTCCGCATCAATTAAGCAAGTACCTGCAGACTTGTTCAGGGACCTGCTCCAACCACAAACTCTCCACAACTGTGCCCCAAACAGTATGTAACTGTCAAGTTGACACTCCAATATGACCATAACAAGCTTCATCTTGGCTGACATTGGAAGCTCATTTTAACTAGACACTCAGCTCAGGAGAGGATAAACTGTAGAAAAAAACAACAGTTTTGAATAGTTAGATGATTTAGAATTATTAGATATCTTGAGTTTCTGTCCTTGAAAAGCAAAATCTATTAAGTTTAAACATCTCTGTTTATTGTCTTCTTCTCTGCCTGTTACCTGCACCACTCTTAAGTTATAGGTAAATAAGCCTTGAGGCACTGACCCGAAGGAAGAAAACATTGAAGCTAATGATGGTCTGAGACCACCAGGCTACAGACAGAGAAACTCATTCATGCAATCTAGGTTACTACCCCTTTGGCACATAGAATAGACATCTTTATTTTCATTCTATGTGAGCATTAGACTTAATTAATAGGTCTGTTGAGCTCATTTGTATTTAGTTTTCTATTTAGACTGCGTATCTCTAGAGTTACGGTCCACAGGGAGATACTCATTCCCCACAGCTAGATGCAGAGCCCCACCTGATGGATGCATCATTAGTCCTGATGTTCGCTTCCCAATAAGTTGTTATCACTCCAGTGAAATAGCTTAAAGGCATCAAAGTGTGGCCATTTGATGGCCTATGCAAGAGAAAAATTACAAAGAACACATTCAGTTGGCAATTAACAGACTTTGGATAGCTTTACAGCAAAGCTACCTTAATGGGGCAAAGGAGAGTGAAATCATTCACCCAAGGTCTCTCAGCTAATAAATGGGGATGTAAGTGCTTGTCTATTTTGATTTCTGAAGTTAGAGCATAAGGGCGTCTGATGTACCATCTGGGAGGTGTTAGGATTCACGGAGGCTCCTCTCGAGCCTCATTACTACTGCTCTAGAGCTGCTCAGACTTTAATGTGCACGTGAATCAGCTGGGCATCTTGGCAAAATGCAAATTGCAATTCAGTGGATCTGGAATGGAGCCTGTAAGTCTACATTTTTAATAAGCACCCAGGCAATGTGCAGCCTGGAGTGCAGCTCTTGCTCCACATCCGGATTCACTGCAAGGTGTTTCTAAGCAGACTACCCTCTGGCACCTAGAAGAATATTGTAAGAAGGTTTTGTCTGTAGTAAGTTTTCTCAAAGTTGTTAGCCATACTTATTTATTCCTATTGTATTTCTGCCCATCCATTTTCCATCCCTTTTATGCTTATGAGGCTTTAACACTGTAAAAACATTATTGTTTTCTTTCTTCCTGCTTGCTTTTTCTTTTCTTTTTTTTTTTTCTTTTTTTGTGTGTGGTTTGGGTATTGAACCCCAGGGTCTTGACACATGCTATACCTCTGAGCCATGTCTTGAACCCTAACATTTAATTCCTTATGTTAACTTAGATAGTCCAGTGGAGGCCAACTTGACACTGATAAAGGGGACCTTTTGCTAAAGCCCCCAAGCTCCTGTTGTGTAGTACCTTTTCCAATCTCATTTCATTTTTCTGCTCTTCCACCAATACTTTAATCAGCATACCTGTTTCACAGACCTTAATTTATTCCATGCTTTACAGTACTAAGTAGCCTTCATTCAGTGCAAACATTTATTCATGAAATTAAGTTTTTGCTGCAGGGATATAAAATGTATATACAAGAGAGAAACAGAAAATAAATTAATATTCTGAAAAAGGAAGATAAAGAAAATCCCTGGATTATGTCTGACAATTCAGCTCTTCCAAGAGGAGCTTTGATTAAACCTCTAGGAGGGAGTGAATGAAAGGTAGACTCAAAAAATTTCTTTGATTTAAGATAGAATCTCACTCATTGCAATGAGACTTGTCCTTACCATATCTGCATAATGACTGACATACCAATATGCCCCCATAGACTATGAGGAACTGAAGACAGATGAGAACACAGAGTGGAAACCTTAGGGACTAGAGCTGGAAGAGTAAAGGGAAATGTCCCTATCAGGGGGATGGCCTGAGGAGGGGCAACTTGGTACGCCACAGAGGCCTGAACTTTCACAAGAGTAGACAAGTCAGAGGGAACCCTGGGGTCCATGGAAGTGGCCAGGCAAGATGTTGGGAGGGAGTGGAATGGAATGCTGAGGGAAAGAGAGCAAGATGGGAGGGAAGCAGGGATTAGTACTCAATATGCTTGTAAAACTAAAAACTAAAAAAAATAAAGATTGAACAACAGTGTAATTAATACTGGTGAAGGTGCTGTTCTACACTGAACAAAGTTGCCTTAAAGATTTGATTAACAGTCTCTTTTGGATTTCTGTGTTAGAGTATTCAATGGACTAAGCACATTCATTCATTTATTCCACACATACTTGTGAACACATATGTCATTGATACCACTTTGAATGATGGGAAATGGCAATATAGAATCCCAAGTCCTTACTCTCATGGAGCTTATATTCTAGTGAAACAAGAAGGCAAACAAATAAATAACAGCCAGGACTTCGTGAGAGAGGAAATCAGTAGGATTGTCCTGAAGAAATGACATCTGAGGAAAGACTTCAATCAAATGAGAGTAAATCCTCTGCAAGGAAGTAGTTCTATGGATTGAGAAAGCTCAAGGCCCTACAAAGGAGCCCATAATGGCTCTGAAATTCATGCTAATAATTTTGAATTTGACTTTGCAATACAAAGCCACTGGAGCAGGGTGATGTGACCTGACTTGCCTTTTGTTATTTATTTTTTTACTTAAATGTTATTTATTTGAAAAAGAATGCATGGGAGAGAGATGATGCACATATATATGCCATGGCATGCAGTAGGAGGTCAGTGGATAATCTTAGGAAATCAGTTCTTTCCTTCCACCGAGTGGGCTGAGGCATTGAATTCATATCACCGGGTTTGCAAGAAGCCACATTACCTGCAGAACTATCTCACCAACCTCTGACCTTCATTTTAAAAACTCACATTCATCACATTCATATATGAAATGTTCAAAACATAAAAAAAGGATCTTGGAGACTATTTTACAAGAACAGTGTATGAGCACAAAACAATTAATAAGCTGGAAGACTCTTAAGATAGTCCACAAAAAAAGATGGTGATGAGTTATGCGACAGAGGTGAAGCAGGCGAGCAGGCTGACTGATTTACTAACCAAGAGGACGTAGAAAACAGAACGAAAAGAGCCTGAGACATGAGTCCAAGTTATGGGATGATGAGCACCAGGAGAGAGCAGATTTAGAGAGAAAATTGGAACCTTTGGTTTAGCCCTGTCATGACTTTCTTACTCTGCATCTGTGGTGGATTACAGGGAGTCATGGACAGATTCTTTGTTTCCTTTTCCTTTGAGCATCTAATTCTATTCCTCCTGAATTTGACCACTTTCAGAAATTTGTCTGACCTCCACACAGTGATAAAAGTGGCCTTTTGGCACACCTAGGGTCAGGCCTTGTCCAACCTTTTAGTTTCTACCTGTCTTTTCAGGACCATGAGCCTGAAGAGATAGCGAAGTCATCCAAATACTTGCTGTGCAACCCTGAGGACCTGAGTTTGATGCCCAGAACCCATTAAAAAAAGTGTGATGTCATGGATTTGTAGTGCCAGTTGCGGGGAGGCCAGAATCAGGGGGATTGCTGGGGCTCACTAGTTAGTGGCCCAACCTACTTGGTGAACCTTGCTAGAGACCTTGCCAAATAAAGAAAATGCCAGACAACATCTGAGCAGTGACACCTGAAGCTGGCTTCTGGCTACACACACACACACACACACACACACACACACGGTTAATATTTAAAAAAGCAAGTCCTAAAATATTATGGATTTTAGTGGATTTTAGCAAGTTAATTTTAACTTAAGACCTTTTCTTTGAATTTATTGATTAATTTCATGTTCTCATCTTTGCATAAGCTAGACATCAAATATATTGACTATGCTGCCCATTTATAGCAAGTCTTTAATTTTTAAAACATCATTTATGGTTTCCTAAGTAGAATGCAGGCTTAAGCAATTTTGAAGCAACCTCAGCATAAACCTCTTTTTGACTTTCGAGTATTTCCCCAATGATTTTAATTGTTTCTCTCACCGCTAGCTTGATATATGTAAAACACAAAACAAAACAGAAACAAAAATAAAAACAAAATAATCACTCATCTTTTGTCAAACTCATGCTTCCAAATCATTTTGTATAAATGCTGGCTTTTTTTTTTTGCACGCACATCAGTGTATGTAACAATTACTGAATTATTTAAATATGATAATGGTCATGATTGTCAAAACTGACAGAATAAGCACAGCTGATTTTTGATCAGCATGAAACTCACCATATAGAAGCAGGAACAAAGATGCTGTTTTTTTCAAGAGAAAGGAGTATTGGTTAATCCAGTGAGTCAGCTATGTGAAGGTTTGCTTAGGAAAGCATCTATTTTGAGTGGAAGGTGAGTGTGTGTGTGTGTGTGTGTGTGTGTATAGAAAAGGCGGCTCTGGTTGGATAGCCGGGAAGTTACTAGCTCTGGTTACCTACCTATATGGAAGCTGGCCAGAGCATGACTTCAGAGAAATTTCTCCTTCTACACTTGTGTTCAAACTTTCCCCCAGGTGCATATATTATTTTTCTTTACAAAAAATTTTAGAGGGCTGAGAAGACAGTTCAGGTGATGAAGTATTTGCCACACAAGCAAGAAGATCTGAGTGGCCCACATTTGTAATCCCAGCACTGGGGAGGTAGACACGGGCACATTCTAGGAGCTCATTGGCCACCCCATTGCTGAATTAGGGAGCTCCAGGATCATTGAGAGACCTCGTCTCGGAAAACTAGCAATGAAGAAGATACCTAACTGCCTCCTCTGGCTTCCACAACCACGTGCACATCTGTGCACACGCACACATACACACGTGGTTTTAGAAACTTCAAGCATGGTGGCACACACCTGTAATGCCAGCACCTGAGAAATGAAGGCAGGAGTGATAACCAAGGCTGAGGCTACATAGTCAGTTTGAATTCAGCCTGGGCTACAACAGACTATCTCAAAAAAAAAAAAAAAAAAAAGTCTTAGTATTGATCTGTACTTACTCTATTGATTTATCCTATTGCAGAATGCTTGTGTTTTTTTTTTTTGTTAGACATTGTTAGATATTACCTTCCTTTGATAAATACCCTGAATATCCTGTCTCCATCCCAGGTGGGATTAATCATAATATTATTCTTTTTGGAGAGCATTTGATACCTGTAAGAGCCCACAATGAAGATTAATTAATACTAGACCAATCAAATTATTTCCTGGGATTCTTTTTTACCCTAATTATGACATCTTTCTAGTGAAAAAGCATCTTAGAATGTAAAAAACTTTAAAATAATGTTATTTCTACCATAAATGATACTAAAAAACCAAGGTAATCCATAAACTATCATGTTTTCTTAAGCCTGTCCTACAGTCCATAAGGAAATGGTTAAGATTTGGCTGTAAGGGGCTGGAGAGGTGGCTCAGGGGTTAGGCCTTTGCCTTGTAGGCAGAAGGTCCTGAGTTCGGATCCTAGACCCCACATATAGACGCCAGGTGGAAGCGGGGCGGCCTGAGTTTCTGGTTCTGGTAGGGCGGAGCCTGTGAATCCCGGGGCAGAGTAAACAAGGAGGAGGGGGAGGCGGTCCATGGTGGTTCCCGAATTCGTCCGTGGTTCTACACACACACATACATACACACACGCGCACACACATACATGCACAATTGAATAAATAATAAAAAATTTAAAGATTTGGCTGTAAAACGGAGGACATGAGGATTTGCATAGTTTTTAGAGGGAAGTAAAAGGGGAAATTATCTGAGGCTAGAAAGTCAGTTTAAGCTTAACTTTGATGTGTGAAGTTACCAGGAGTAATTCCAGTGGTTAGAGAATTGTGTACTAACCCTCCAGCCATGGAGCTGGCACTGGAGCTAAGAGTATAGGTTGGCCTGAGGGAAAGAAGCCTGAGGATGTGTGCTTATGCAGTGGTTGTAAGTCATTCTTGTTATCCTTCCATGATCCCTGAACCATTAATCAGATCCTATTATGAGTTGAAGACTGAGCTGTTGTAAACTTCCAATCACTGAAGTGTCTATACTTATAGAGGAGAGTTTCCCCTTACCTGGTAGTAGCAAGAGTGATTTGCAAGAAAGAACCCTGTGCCCATGGGTGTAGCTACTAATGAAAGCAGTAGGTAGCCAAGCTTGCAATATACAAAGTTATGGACGGCAGATGGATCTGTTCCTAAGCACAGGGGAGACCATATCCTGGAGAGAGCTAGTGAGAAATAGGCTTCCCTTGCTGAGTGCCTCTGAAAGAAGAGCTTACAGACAGCTAATTTATCACAGGAGTAGGAGGGAGGGAGCAGATGGAGGAAGACCCACCGAGCATGTTCATGTGCCTGACAGAGTAACATTTGTTTGTAAATTCTGTGGGCTTTTTCTCTTCCTTTTTTCTTTTTCTTTCTTTCTCTTTTTCTTTCTTTCTTTCTTTCTCTTTTTCTTTCTTTCTTTCTTTCTTTCTTTCTTTCTTTCTTTCTTTCTTTCTTTCTTTCTTTCTTTCTTTTTTTCTTTTAAATAACTTTGAGCCCTTTTAAAAACTTTATTTATTTGAATTGTGTGTGTGTATGTGTGCATGGGGTGTGTGTGTGTCCCTGTGGAGGCCCAAGAGTGACTTCGGGAATCATCCTGGATTGTTTCTACCTCCTTTTTACTTCACGCTGGGATTTCCCAGACTCCGCCCACCAGGGCTGGAAATGCAGGCCACAGCCATTTCCACTTGGTGTTTTTACATGAGACCTGGGATCTGAACTCAGGACCTTCTGCTTGCAAGGCAGAGTCTTAACCTACTGAGCCGTCACTCCAGCCCTCTATTTCTTTTATTCATACTATTCTTCCATTATCTAAGCGAATCTGTTAATAGAGACAAAAATGTTGAAAATTATGGTTTTCTGCTTCCTTGGCTTAGGAGAAAAAAGAATTTTAAAAAATGCTTTAAAAAAGAAGGGCATAGTTGGGATATACCTGGATCCCCTTGACAGCAGTATGTGTATGTGTGTGCAAGTGCGTGTGTGTGTTTAACAATGTAATTGTGTGTGGAGCCAGTAATTCCTCAATTACTTTTTTTTTTTTTTTGGTCAGGATCTCTTTTTTTTTTTTTTGTTTTTTTTGTTTTCTTTTTTTTTTTTTTTATTTCAGCTCATACAAACTTATTAGGTACACCAGTTCCCTCCCTCCCTCCTCCTCCCCCTGGTCAGGATCTCTTAATGGGCTCTAGAACTTACCATTTCGGCTAGAGGGTCTGGCTGGCAAGCCCTAAGATCTGCTTGTCTCACCCCTCCATACAGGGTTGCCGACACCTACATGAATGCTGTGCATTCCAGCTTGGCTCCTCACACACCACTATCTCCCCAGCCTAACCCCTCCATTACATTTCTGCTCAGTGTGGCATGAGTAAGGGTTTTCTGTAAGAGCTATTTTTTACCTAAAGCAAATCTGATTAACCAGCAGGGAAGGCAGAGAATGTGACCACACCTTAGATCCTGCTGGAGTCCTTTGGGAGTTTCCTAAAACAATACCTACTAGTGGTGGGGTCAGAGAACCCCCAGGAAATAAACACCCTGACTGACAAAATTGCAGCTCAGTAGCAGTGAGGTGTTTGGAGGCCATGTGTTAGAATCTCCAGCATCCTAAATGAAAGAGGAAGGGAGAAAAAGAGGGAGAGGAAAATGATTGGTAAAATGTATTCGCTCAGCCTCTCCTTAATCCTAATCCCAGGCAAACCAAGGAACCTGAGAGAAGGTGTTCAGGTCTCAAGGATGTATTAGATTTAGATGACTATATTCAAAAGGTCTTGGAGTTAGTGTAAGGGACTGTAGAATGGATGAATGGCCTCTCCAAGCACTCTGAGTGCAACTCATAGCCAGTGCTGATCAATATGAAATATGAAGACTCAGCTCTCTTGCCTCTGCTAGATCATGAGTTATGTCACTTTTCAGATATTTCTGATGGGTCATCCCAGTCTCAGGTGGAGATATGATAGCAGTCGAGACCTTTTTTGAGACTGAGGAACAGTTCAACTTCTATCCAATCCACTTCTTTCCCTTCACAGATATAAGTACAGATACTGATAGAGGAGTGCTCCCTGTAAATTTCCCTTTAATCTCCCTCTGAACTGCTTCTTTGAAAAAACTGACTTGAATTAGTCTTTCAGGCTAATTTCAGGCTTTGGGAAAGAAAGGCTCTGCCATATGAACAGTCTGGACTTATTAGGAGGAGAGTGTAGAATCTTGAAGGGTAGAGATGATGAGACCAGTTGGGGCTATTAGGTTACAATGGGAAGGGTAGACTTGAGAGGATTGATGGGGCTGGACCACTGTGTGTGGCTTGTGAGTGGCAGGCAAGATATGATACTATGACTTTGGAAATGTGACAGTGGAGATGGAGATAGCTGACAAAAATCTAAAAATATTTAGGATGATGAGTAAGAAGGACAAAATTGTTCCTATGTGGGAGTGACAGAGTGAGAAGATTCAGAGATATCCAGGTTTCTGGATTGAGCGACTAGGAATGCCGTCACTGACCCCAAGTCACAGCTCCTAAAAAAGAGAGGACACTACCCACTTGCAAAGGTATTGGGACCTAATTTTCTAGACTCTGTCTATAATGGTTTGTGTGAATCAGAGGCACTGTGTGTCCCTGTAGGAGGACCAAGGGGGACTTCGGGGATCATCCTGGATTGCTTCTGCCTCCTCCTTGCTTCGCTCTGGGATTTTCTAGGCTCCGCCCACCAGGGCCAGAGGTGCAGGCCACCTGCCATTTTTATGTGGGACTTGGGGCCTGGGATCCAAACTGAGGACTGGGCCTGGGATCCAAACTGAGGACTTTCCGCTTGTGAGACTGAGTCTTAAACCCCTGAGCCATCTCTCCAGCCCCAATCCTGCTCGCTCTTGATAGAATATGTAGCCAGCATTCCCTACTTGGACTGCCTCCTCACTACTACTGAAGAGAAAGAACTGGCCCTGACTATTTAAGCTTCCCAAATACACATGTGGTTATTTATGCCCATAAAAGGAACAAACCAGTAGATTAAAAAGTACACACTGGAGCTGGCTGGTCTATAAACAAATTCTGGTTCCACCAGCTACTGCTTATGTTTCATTGGGATAGATTACTAAATTCTCAGTGCTTTGGTTTCCTTTATTTATAAAATATAAGTAAGGAGGGCACCTAGCCCAAAAGATCATTGTGAGTCTCAAACTAACTCAAGTAAAATTCTTGAAAACCTGTCTACCATGTAATTACTTAACACATTTTCTTTTATTCCACTAGAATGGTTATTTTGTGAAGGTGATTTGCTCTTTTCTTTCCTTGATGTTCGGAATAATGTGTAATAAGAGCCACCTAATAAGTATCAATTAGATGAATGAAATCTTCAAAAGATAGTGATAATTGCCCATCAATATAAATTTTTCTCTTCCTCCATAGTAATAGAATTCAGTTTTTTAAGGGGCTCACATTTTCAATTTATTATCAAAATATTTCCATCAGATGACACACCTGAAAGATGAGGACTCACAGAGCTGCACAGGTACAGTTTTGCCCTTTCAGAACCTCGAAGACAAACTTAATCCTGAAAATGATGCTAGAATCCAATTTTTATCTGGGTGGCTTACCACCTGGCATTATGGTCGACAAGGTGCAAGTTGACATGTCTGTGGGATTCTCATAAAGATCATGCATTGTGAAGGACCTTCTTTTTTCCCTTCCTCCTGGTCCGACATTGCAACTGCCATCTTGCTTCACAAGAACCTTGAAATAGCGAGATGATGGGCAGACATCAAATAGCTTAAAGCCCCTCTATTACTAGAGAACTGCCAGACTGATCCAGGAATACCCCTTCCAGACTTTTTGAAAGTGAGAAAGAAATATATTCCTATATGTTGAAGTCACTGTTGTTTTGAGACTTTTGGTTAAATGCTGTCAGACTAATCCTAATGATACATTTCAATTTAATGATTTGAAACTATAGCAATAAGGCCAATCAATCACTCTCTGAGACTTAGAAAACAATTTTTAATAATATTTTAGTGAATGCCAGGTGTTCAAAGATGGAAGGGAGAAGACAAGAGACGGTTCCCATAACCATTAGATGCTACTATATTTAGAATATTCAGGGAAGAGAAAATGTCTACTTGATACCCTAAGTCAGAAAAGGATCCCAAGGCCTGGGGATGGAGCTCAGTGGACTTGCCAAGCATGCACAAGGCCCTATGTTTGACCTCTAGTACTGTCAAAAATCCATAAATAAAATTTCGTAGCCTTGTGTATAGAAAATATTGCATTTGGTGAGGTGACTCCGGATAGGTCATTTTCCCCCTCAGGACTGGTTAAATGATATATTTCCGGCCCAGAATGAGGAACAGACCAGATATATCAGTTGAATAGCCACAATGATTAACTTTCCCCACAAACATGAATTTCTTAGGCATCGTATCTGGAAATACGGATACTGTTTGAGATATTTTACAAATAAAAAACAAGGCTGCTGATGTTTGGTTTGTCTGCTCTTATTCATATCTAAGTAAAGTAGCAAAGACAGGATTTAAATCTCTGTCTCACCCCGATGTCCTTCTTCTCCCAGTAACCCTCACCTCATACAGCCACGTAAGTATATTCTGACAGGCCTTCAAGTTGTTGTTTCCGATAACCATGACAAAATATGGTCAGTGTACTTATTTCCTCTGTCATAATAATGCCCTCACTTGCTCATTTCTGAACTCTAGGGAACTCGAGGTCCCTCATTTTTAGACCCATCTTTCCCATAGATCTTGTTTTCAAATCACAGGATCCTACTGACAAAGTGACACTGACTGCTAGTATTTTCCTCATCTACTCTGACTGGCTTGAGCCTGTTCTTCCAGTGCCAATAAAGTGACTCAAGTTAAGATTATGAACCTTTCGTCAGACTAGACTGACAAGAGAATGGTCTGACTTGGCCACTCCCAGTTTTCTTTCTTCCAGAGCATTTCTGATTTACTAAAGGTGACTTTGAGCTTGCCTCACCTCCCCCTAACTCAATGACTGTCACAAACATCCATTCTGTTGCCCAAACCAGGGTCCTCTGAAGCATTCTCAGCACTTGCGCCCATCATCCACCACATACAGGAAGTTCTCTGCCCCATCTCCTTACCTTTCCCATGTAAAATTCATCCATCTCCTGTTTTGGGTCCCCATCATCCCCTATTGAGATGTGTGCTAATTTTCCTCCTTTTGAGTACTTAATCTAAAGAGGAATTTCTGGGTCATAGAACATTATATAATATATATTATATTATAATATAATATATATAATACTTGATTCTGTGGATACATCTCAATGCAGTTGTTCTTTTTTCTATTGATGCTCTTGGATTCATAATCTAGAGAGAAGTTGCTCATCTCTTATTAGCTTTAGCAGCTAATGTACTTACCACAATACCTCCATATCTTCAACTCTTGGTGTTGTCAATCTTCTTGGCTTTACCCATTTGAATGGCTTTAAAAGCCTTTCTATGACACCCTTTATCTAAACTCTATTACATGCTATACAGGGCCGCTATGGTGTGCCTTTTGCTTGGATTTTCAGTCTTATCTCTAATCACACCCACCTTGAACTTCAGGATATGGTCACATTAACTACTTATGACCTTTGAGTGTTCTTTGCTTTTTTGGTTTTGTTCTGTTTTGGCCTTGCCAGTTGTCATTCTCTTGTTCCTTTCTTCATTTGTTCTAAGCCTTTCTCATCCACTGAGCCACAGTTTAGACATGCTTTCTAACACTTTTCCACCTGCAAGACTCAATCGGGTTTTTCAGTATCCAGAATTCCCAGTGTTTTTTCTTCAAATATGCCATTTCTCTATACTGTAAATGCCTGCTGCCTTTCCAGCAGACTAAACAGGGCAGAGACTAGTTCTTGTTCATCTCCCAGTGCTTAAAAGAGAATAGGCACGTAGAAAATGATTATTTACATGTTGGCTTAAAAGCAAATAAATGAATAAAATTGTTGAGTCTCAATGGGATAATTCAAATTGTCATTGCTTTTTTTTTTTAGAAACAGAATTGTCAGGATACTTCAAGATTAGTAATCTAATTTTTATTTTTTTTTGTTTTTTTATGTTTTTTCTTTTGGTGAGTGACATGGAGGGAAAAATGCAGAATATTGCACAATGAATTACAGAACATAGCAATCTCTTTCATGCATGTATGCATGTAGCATGGGTGCATATGCATGTGTTTTGTGTGTGTACTAATGCACATGAGTGTGCATAAATGTGGAGTCTGGAGGGTGTTATCAGGAATCATCCTCAACCACTTTTCCATCTTATTTATATATATATTTATTTTTTTGTCTTGGTCTCTAATCCAGAGCACACCATTAGGATAGCCTGGCTAACCATCTTGCTCTAGAGAGTCTCAGGTTCCACTATCTGAGGCTAGAATTATAGATGGACTGCCTGGCATTATTGCAAGGGCTTTGGGGACTCCAACTCTGGTACTTTTGCTTGGGTAATGTTACAAGTGTTTTAAATGCTATGTTATCTCAAACTAGACAATCTTAGAAAAGACAATCCCTCTTAGGAGGAATAGTTTTTTTCCAAGATGAACATGCCTTGGACAGTTACATTCCTACAAGTCTCAATGAAGGAAAAAAAAAGTGTAATAATTGAGGAACTTTTAAAAACACCTACACCAGATAGACCTGCTTCCACAATTTCTGATTTAGGATAGAATGGATCTTTGTGATTCTTTCTTGAAGTAAAAAAATATGAGCTATGATTGGAAAATTCTGAGAAGCAATTTGTTCACCATAGCAATGATAGACTGCTATAAAACTATAGCACCTGCTATAGTTCATGCTGAACCATGGCTTCCCCTGAGAAACCACCTCCAATGTGAGGGGAGGTGGAAAGAAGCTAATATTGCAAACGTCTGCTCTTAATTCAAGCTTGTTATTAGAATGAGAACTTGGACTACTTAGATGAGGTCTTGAACTTGATATAGACTCTATTTATTAACTTTTCATTCAGGGTAACATAATGCCATTTCATGCAAGTATGAATCTAAATTTTTGAGTGTGACATATGTGAAAGGTGCTGAGTCTGGATTTCGGTTTGGACCTCAGAGAATCAGGCCTCCTAATTTTTAAGTGGGCTGAAGCAATGGTTGGTATCAGTCCAATCTATTCTCTCTTCCTTATCTCTACTTTTAGATATCCATGGAATGTACTGGCAGGAATCTCCCCTTCTCCTCCACAGTCCCATAAGAATGTTCCGAACAATTTGCAGCTTATTTTCTCCTTGATCTCTGGTGTTAACCTCCCTGATCCTTAAGAGTTTGCTTGACAGACTCAAGTGTCCTCCCTCCATACTGGCAAGAATGCAGAGCCCTGGAAAGGCTTCCGCATGGTTCAAGAGACAGGTATCTCACAGCTGCGTCAGCATTCTGGGCTTCTGCCTCCTGCTCCTGTTACCTGTTCTGAGAGGTCCCTACCTACAATTCAATCCTTCCATTGATTTCCACAGCCAACTCCCAATTAACACACAGGCAGAGGTTCACGGTGGTGAGATTATGCCACAGAGAGTGCTGTACACCTTAGAAGCTGTGACAGGCTGGAGATGCATGCTTAGAGCTAGAGTATGTGGTCCCCAGCATTAAAAACAATAAATAACCACGTTCAATATTCCCTCTTCAAATCATTTGCGTTCCTCCCCATTTGCTGGTTCAGAGGATTCCTCTTCTGGCCATTTTGCTCACATAACTCAGTCTATATTCTATATCTTCTCTAGAACCATACTTTTTCCTTTCCCACTATCATCAACTGTTGCCTCCTACTTTATTGTTTTCTTCTGCTAAACAAATTCTTCTTTAAGATAACAAGATTGGGCTGGAGAGATGGCTTGGGGGTTAAGATCTACCTTAAAAGCAGAAGGAGTTGGCATTGTATAGAGATTAACAGCCATATTGGTCTAGAAACATTAAACTTAATTTTTTTTCCATTTGTACAGGGGTAACACACTGTATTAAATATGTAAGGTCTTATCTACATGGGTTTAATTACAGAAACTAATAAAGTATTCTATAAATAATGAAAAAAAAAAAAAAAAAGAAAGCAGAAGGACCTGAGTTCAAATCCAGGTTCCATGTAAGAATGCCAGGTGGAAATGGTGGCAGCCTGCACTTCTGGTCCTGGCGAGCGGAGCCTAAGAAATCCATAGACTCTTGGTTACACAATTTTTGTTGTTTTGAGACCAGGTTTCAAGGCCCAGGCTGTCCTCAAATTTGCTCTGTAATTGAGACTGACCTTGACCCCCGACCTCCCATCTCTACCTCCTGAATGTTGAGATTATAAACATGTGTTGCAACATACGGTCCGTTAAGTATCAGCTCTTTCCTCAAACTGTTTGGAGGCATTTTTCCTTCCCTAAACTTAATTTCTTCAGGGATTTAGGTGCTGGTTAACTAACTTTTCTTTAAAAAAAATTTTTTTTGTAGGTACGTGTGCATGCGTGCATGTGCGTGAGTGTGTACAAGAGGGAACGCGAATGTGTGTGCCTGTGGAGGCCCAAGTGTAACATCAGGAATCATCCTGGATTGTTTTACCTCGTGATTGTTTTGCTCCAGAGTTTCCCAGGCTCCATCTTCCAGCGTGGGAATTGCAGGCTACTGCCATATTCACCTGGCATGTTTTCCCATGGAATTTGGAGATCTGAACTCGAGTCCTTCTGCTTGCAAAGACGGTAAACCGAGCCACCTCCCCAGGCACAGCTTACTAATTTCTTGCTTTACTATAGACCTTCGCTGTGTTACGGGTAGACCTGGAGCAGAGAGGCCTTGCTTTCCTCATTCTGAGCCAGCTTGGCTAACACCCTGTTGAGACAGTGCCAGGAGAAGTTGCTGCTCATGTCCGGGAAAGTAAAAGAAAACGCAAAACAGAGATGTTAGAAGTCTGCTGATCCTCCTTGCCATGTGGGGCTCCTTGCTCTCCAGCTCACGCTTCTCTCAAGCAGTTTCTGTGGTCTTGACATCTGGAGCCTGGTGTTATTGGGAAGTTATGTCTGATCCTTATTTCCATTGGAATTCTGGTATTTGTTTATCAGGACATTTTTGAACTTTTTTTTTTTTTTACAACAGCTTTATTGGGATGTAATTCATATGCCATAAAACTCATTCCTTCAAAATATATGATTCAGCAGTTGTGTAGCCATTGCCAGCATGCACAGCTGAAACATAATCAGTCACCCAAACATTAATTTTTTTAATGTGAAATTATATTTTTATCTATATTCCTAAATTTTTGGATGCTTTTAAAAACTTTATGTCTCTGGAAAGTACCCTACATAATTGGATCCTAGTCTTGGTTTTGCTGGGTTCCTCTTGTAGATGAAGTTGGGGTATTTTCTGCTTTCAGTGGCTGTAATGGACAAATGGTAGTTTGTATAGCAGGTAAAGTACCAATATCTATAAGTGAAAAAGAAACAAAATTCATATGCATATCAGTGTCTCCTCTGGGCTATGCATTTAATATACACATCCACTTAGTTTTTTATAACTTCACATTGTAGTCAGCGTTATACTGTTTATAAATACAGAAGCAAGATTTGCCTGGGGCCCATAGCAGGAGACTGCACCCAGATTTAACGAAAGATTTGTTTCTTAAATTATGTGTCTTTTCCATTGCTTTATTTTTTGAGCAGTAAAAGGAATAACCTTGGGATCAAAGAAAGCAGAAAGGAAATGACAGTTAAATTTAAATGGCTCAAAAAGCTATTATCTCTAAGTTCCTTAGCTAGATCTGAAGGTCAATGCAAGAACTGAGGGCAGCACTTGGGAAGTGGTGCAGGAGGATGAGTAGTTGAAGGTCATCTCTACTTAAGATCCTGTCTAATTAAATAAATAAACAGCTGGGGAGATAGCTAGAGGGTAAAGCACTGCACAATTGTGAGGACCAGAGTTTGGATCTTCAGATGCCACATAAACACTGGGCAGATGGGAAATGGGAGGTCCAGACCCACGACGTTCCAGAAGCCATGGGGCCATCCAGGATGGCTTGGGCAGCAGCAATGAAAAGACTTGGATTCAAACAAGATGGTAAGTAAGGAACAACAGCTGAATGTTTTCCTCTACTTCCAAATGCATGCCATGGCACAACACGCGCGCGTGCACACACATGCACACCCACACGCGCACACACACCCACACACCCATGCACACACACCCACACACCCACACACCCATGCACACACACCCACACACCCATGCACACACACCACGCACACACCCACACATACGCACACACCCACAAATGCGCACACACCCACACACACGCACACACCCACAAATGCGCACACACCCACACACACGCACACACACACCCACACACACATGAGCAAACTGGGGAGGAAAAAATGATGAGAGGAATTCTATTTCTTATTTTCCTATTTCTTTTGGGGCTTGGAACTTCAAAATTTGGAAGACCAGAAGTCTTCTCAGAACACACACTGATGCGTGGAAGTGTTTTAATTTGTTCTTGTTGGGGCTGGAGAGAGAGTTCAGGGGTTAAGCCTTTGTCTTTCAAGGAAAAGGACATGAGTTTGGATCCTGGATCCCATAAATGTAAACAAACGGACAAATAAAAACCAGGTGGAAATGGTGGCAGCCTGCACTTCCCACTCTGGAAGGCAGAGCCTGGGAAACCCCAGAGCAAAGCAGATAGAGCAATCCAAGATGATTCCTGAAGTCATCCTTGGACCTGCACAAGCACACACAGTGCCCTCTGACATACAGCAAACACCTATATGCTAACGTCTACACATAAATGCAAGAAAATTTTGTTTTTTTCTGAGTCATTTGATCTTTTTACCAAATAAAAATGTGTATGCAAAAGTTACGATTGCTCATCTTTCAATTTTTATTGAAACTTAGGCCCCATTGCTACTCCCCAGCAAAGTCTGAGCTTCTGTAGGTTGTAATGGTGTGCGCCTATGATTCCAGCACTTGAGTAGTGGAGGCAGGATGGCAAGCAGCTCCAAGTTTGTAGCAAGTTTGAGATAAGCCTGGGCTACATGAGACTTTGTTTCAAAATCTCAGTTTCAACTACAGATACCTTTTCTCCACCATTGTATGTATGGGACTCCTCTTACTTTTCACATGTTATAGCAACTCATTGTTTTTGTTTAATTAACTCTATAATGAATGTTTATTCAATTCAAATGTTATTTTCAAAGCTGAATAAAGGTTTAAAAAAAAACAAACAAACAAGTCACAGAAGATTACTGCCCTAAATAGGTAGCTCAGAAAAATCTCAAGTTGGCAAAAACCCATGTCAATTATGACATCCTTGTACCTTGAAAAGGGCACTTACCCTTTCTGGGTTCTTGCTCTGTACTGCTGAGAAGCTGGGTTTGGGGGACTGCAGTGTTTCTTAGAGGAGGAAATAGTAACAAAAGTCTCTAAAGCCTGAGCCACCCTCTCGGTCTCACCCCCAAACAAAGCCTCAGGTTCTACCATGGTTACTGTCCCCTCCACCATAATGCTGAATAGGAATCACTAGCTAGAGTATCTCTGGAGATCGTTCCAGATCCAGCACTCTAAAGGGCCCTATTTTTCCAGGCCAGAGGTGAATGAGATATCAATATTGCACATCATCTTTGTAATGTGGTTCAGACTTGGATGCTAAATGATGTTCCAAGAATTTAGGAGAGTAACATCCTTTTCTCTGGCTCGTGGAGAGCACAGAGACAACCATATCCAGGGTAGAATTGAGGGCATGCTGTTTTGGAATCTCACTGCCCGTTTGCTTTTTAGGCATGTCTGATACAGAAGAGATTAAAGGCCTCTTTTATTGATAATCAGGATGGAGCATACCCTTCTGATTTCTCAAACAATATAAACAAGCAAGTCAGTCAAAAAGGAAACTTGTATGATTGTGACTTCCCTGTGTTTCAGGATCTCTGAATGTTACTCTTTCCCTCTTATAAAATAGTATCAAAAGGATGGCAAAGCAATGAGAATACTGGGGTTTGGGAGGGTGATGATGTTTATCATACCTTCAAGTTTTTCCTTTCCATTGAAGGACTAGCTTGGATACCATAACTGCATTTTGGTAACACTTACAACATTTCCCCTATAACCACTTACCACACCTCTTAAATTGTTACATCATGTTCCTTTTGTGGCCACATACACAGAAGCACATAAATCAAAGATAATCAGGAAGTGTCTTCCTGACTGTATGCTCTGTAAGGTAGAAACCAAAGGCAGTTGGCACTTCATTAATATGTGTGCTCCTCTGATATACATCTGCAGCTTCAGAAGAGTAGGCTTAAGTCCCATGCAACATTTAAGCTGAAAGACATAAGAATGTGCTTGCCATTCTGTAACCAGGAAGTGAAATACAAAGTGGGGAAACAATACCTTCCCCTGCTTCTCCGATTGGACTATGAAACAAATGGACTCTAAGAACTGAAACTTCTCCAGAAATCTCACTCTGAGATCAGAGAAAGGGACTGGAACCAACCAGAGGAGGAATTTTTCTCCCAAAAGAGAATTCACACAGCTCTGGCAACTTGTCAGACCACCTTGCAAGAGAGACTTGGAACCAAGAAATAACTAGATAATAATGGGTGAAGTCACAACTCGAACAGAACCCATAGCTATTGCCCTTATAAAACTCATGTTGCACATCAAAGCACCTGGACAGAGATGGACTCTGACACTGAATAATCTCTCCCAAATATAGCCATATTAAATAAATTTCCTTTTTTAAATTTTCATTATCAATTTGAATTCTTATTAGTTTAATGAAGGCGGATGACCAAACTGGAAGCATAGACCGAGCTAGGATCCAGTAATACTTCCTTCAATCTTATGTATAGGAATAGAGCATTTTTATACCCTCCTCCCCCCACACTTCTAGGAATTCAGTTTGTGAAGCCACTATGTGACAGTTGCCAGGAGTAGGGAGGCCTTGACCATTCAACACCTTCATTGATCCCTGATCTGGACAGTGAAATCAAAACACTTCCTTTGGGCAGGGGTGGGGATTAGGGGGAGAGAAAGCACTGGAGAGATGGCTCAGATGGTAAAATGAGAACCTGAGTTCAGGTCCAGAATCCACATAAGCATGCTGGGCCTACTGGTATACATCGGAAATCTCAGCATCACAGAGATAGGATTCCTAGAGTTTGCTGGCTAGTCAGTTTACTTTAACTGGTGAACTCTGGGGCAATGAGACCCTGTCTCAAAGGAGGTGGACTGTGTTCCTGAGGATAATGTCATAGATTGTCCTCTGGCCTTCACATTTACACACACACACACACACACACACACACACACACACACACAGACTTTTAAGAAATATTTTTCTAGGTGTTAATGATGTTGACCCTAAACTGTAACAAAACTCCCTGATTCATCAATCTCAACAAACAACCTATTGGGAATTTATTCTCTAATTAATTCATTTAGTCATTCAGCAAATATTTATTGAACTCCACTGAATGTCACGCACTAGAGTGGCTATTGTGGATATAACAACAACAAAAACAAAAACAAATAAAAACACAGACACCATCTTTGTTGCAAAACGTAGTAGTCATTTCTTCTACTTGTTTGACTTGCATGTTTTAGGATTAGAATTATGAAAGAGAGCTTGAGCAAATGGAAGAACTGGTAAGGTGAATTGGGAAAGATTCATGATTGTTCAAGAAACACAGGATGTGCTAGCCATTTCTGCTCTCTTATTATAACGGGAATTACATTTAAACGTTTGATATTAGGTAAGGTTAAAACAGTTTTAGTCTCAGAAAAAAATGGAGAGATACCAGCAGATGCCAAGGAGGTTATATTGTTAAGTATTTTGTGGGTGTCTGATGGTCCCTGCAATGCTGGGTTTCCAGAATAAAACAAAGACCATTCAATTACATGTGAATTATTTTACTAGCTAATTAATTTTAGTATCAATATGCACCAAGAATTCTGGGGCATGTGTAAAAAATATGTCTATTACTTACCCAATATTCACATATGTCCTGTTTAGCTACATATGGCAAGCTCACAAGGTAACAGTAATTAGTTAGGAAGTCAGCATTTTCCAATTCATGTAAATGGCCTTGTATGGAAAACAGATAAAGCAGATGGAATCACACTGAAGAAGCAAGAGACCCACAGATCTCCAGTGTGTAGGGGATAAAGGAGGAGGTCAGAGACAGAACACTGATAAGAGGTGACAGATGTGACTTAAAGCCCTTCCTGGGCATGGGTCCCATGTTGCAGATCCTATGACTTAAGTCTATCCCAGATCATACGGATGTCTACTCTTTTTTTTTTTTTTTTTTTTTTTTGCTTTTCTTTTGTGTGTGAGGATATATGTACATGTTGCATGTGAAGGCTAGAGAACAACTTAAATGTTGTTCCTTAGAAGCTATCTATGTTCTCCCTCCCCCCGCCTCAGACAAGCTGTCTTACTAGCTTGCGTCTTGCCAAGTAGGCTAGGTCAGCTGGCCAGTGAGCTCTAAAGATCACCTGTCTTTGACTCCCCAGTCTTCATGTGTATGTCTTAACTTATTATTTTGAGCAGTTACAAACGAGCTATAAAGGAACCAGAAGTTATGGACCTTCTTAACAGTACTGACTACATGTTGAGGATTAATCTCCAATCAGAATTTTTTTCTTGCTATTTATGATAACTGACACTGTTTGCTACTTCCTTTCTATAGTAGAACTCGTTTTTTAACATCAACTGGTCTAAAAAGAAAAGGATGATTTCATGCACAAAATTCACTATACAATTGTGGAGCTCAGTGCAAAATGAACTATCAGGCCCTGGGTTCAAAAGTTGTTAAGAAGTCAAGAAAGCTTAAGAGATCTACTGTAAACCTGGTGACTGCAGTGAACAACAACATATTATAAACTTGCAACACTCAAAGGATTTGAACATAAAAAATAAGTATGTGAGGTATGGTAAGTGTGACCCAATTTAGACATTCCATGATATATAACCAAAGTATCATATTGTGCACTACCAGTACATGTGATTTTTGTTAAAGAAAATATCTTTAAAATATTTCAAATAGACATTAAACTGATCATGAAGGTCCTTTTAAGCATAGATCCGAAGAGCAGAAGATGTACATACTGTTCTTAATTAAGATTCTATATATATCTGAATCAAGATGGCAAGGTAAGTCTGTATACTTTGGCGAAATGGTAGAAATGGTAAGAAGGGAAAATTTAATCTCATGTCAGAACTCACAGAGATGGAAGGAGCTGGAAACAGAGTGGGAATGCAGATAGAGATGGGAATCAACTGAAACCTTCGCCATATTCTTCCGGATTTGTTCTCACATCTCGTTGACCTTGGAACTGGTTAAGATGAAGGTCTCCTTCCATTTTTCTTTTCATCTGAAATGGTCAGTTAAGTCTCTTCTGGTTTTTTAACTTCTGTCTTTTCCTCTTCCTACACCTCACCTCTTCTTGCCTTACCATAGAGATTCATGTTTCTGCATTGACACAAGAACTTGTGCTGCATGCCAGTTCTTTCCTTCGGCCTGGACACAACTTTTAATTCACACCTTAATAATTTATTAGCTGTTTCAGTAGCTGTGTTATGACTTGGGCTTATATTAAGTAATGTTGCATTGAAAGCCATCAATCTAGTCTATATGGGACGTGAATTCTATAGATGCTCTTTAAATTAGGCACATTGGTCTGTCACATCTGCCTGCTTTGAGTATTATTTTGTTAGTTTCATAGCAGCATTCTACCTAGTTGAAAATTGATTATGTCATGTTATATACATCCTTACTGGCTATGAGTCACTGATAAATTTGCTAATTCTGCCACTTATGTCTTCATATACATTCCTGTTAATGATGGTGAACAAGGCAGGGCCAATGACAGACTGGTTAATCCATGAGACTTACAGCTGGATGACACAGAAACAATAATCCCATCATTCCAAGGCGTGGCTCTGCCAAGTATAGGAATATGTGATAAATCAGGAAAGGAAGTTGTGACATTCTCTCTGAAATGAATAACCTGGAGAATTATTTGAAATTGTTTTTAGAGTATTGTTATAAACTCAAAAATGACAAGAAGAAAAATGTAAATGCCAAAAGAGATGTTGGTAGTCATAAGACATAAATTAATAAAGAGAAAATAGAAGCATCAAAGAAAAAGAATGGGCAAAGAGGAAGGAAGAAGATGAAAGACTGGCACTGGCATCAGTTCTAAATGTCATGTGACCTTGTTTTAAGATTTATTACTTCCTATCCCTGAATGCAAAAGCTGGGGCTTAAAGAGCTTCTCTTGTGAGGAGAATAATTGGAGTTAGGGACCACAGCAAATAAAAATGAGGTTTCAGGTCCTCAGGCAGATGTGAACTGATGTGCAACTCTTTGAAGTTTGCAGATGATCAGATGCAACTGGTCATGCCTCTCTAGCTTATGAAAAAAAGAAAATCAGCTGAGAATAACCGAGAAATGATTCCCATGACTGTCCTCTCAATAACCATCACCCTCAGCCAATCATAAGAGCAATAACCAAAAGAAAGGCACATACGTGAGAGATTTCATTAGTGTTCTCTCTCCCTGAATTTAGTGCTTATGTGTTTCTGATTAAATGACATAGAGCCAGATTTTAATCTCTTTAGCTTTTAAAGGAGTCTAACTGGAGGGTCAAAATTAAGAGCTAATTTTATTTTACCGAAAGTGTTGTCATCAGACTGAGTGGCCACGAGTCTCCTGTATTTGTCTTTGCACAGTCTTCCAGGCATGCCATTCATTCAGTTTTATCGAGCACTTTCAACTTCTAAGGGTGTTGTGCATGATGTCTCTGCTGTTTCAAGGTTCATTTGCTCTCGCCTGGCTTGGCTAACTCTGCTCATCCTTTAAAGGATGACTTCAGGTTTCACCTCCTTAACAGACCATTCCCCATCACCCAGCTGAGCTAAGCACTGAACATAAAAAATGCTCTCACTGGGTTCCTAAATGCAGAAAAATTCTCTTCTTTGTGGTGGCAGAGTTAAAGGCTGATTCATTATTACCCCTTCTATCCTAGCATACTGTGGATATTCAGTAAAGGTTTATGTGGGGGGGGAGGGGTGGGAAGGAAGAATAGAGGAGGAGAAAGAAGAAAGGAAAATTAAAAAGCAAAAGAAGAAACAAGTAAAGGAATAGAGGGGAAGAAAGAAGAAAGAACATTTCTCTGCTGTCCTCTCTTGAGGCCTTAAGCACCAGAAGTGAGTTTCTCCAGCGTCTCATTATTTTCGTCTATCTTGTTATTTTTAAGTTTTCATCTATCCAAGCTCTGCGTGACCCATGATTCAAAGAGAAAAAAACAAAAGCAGAGTTGCATTGCAGATGTTCAGGTGCACTGAAGAATGACAGCCTGTGAGGTCACAGAGATCTTCACGCTTCTGATGAACGCTCCAGCCCATGTTTCAGTCACACAACCAAAGTTATGACTGTGCTGCCTGTGCAGTTTAAAGCAACATCAGCTAATTGAAATATAGGAATGAAGTTATTGAGAATGACCAAGCAATTACTTTATTCAATGAAGTTGAGAAATATCCTTAATGTCCCAGAAGTTATTTGTTTGTTTATTTGTTTGTTTGAGAGAGGAAGAGAAAAGAGGAAGGGTGAGAGAGGAAATGAGTATATGCATGCTGTGCACACAGACATAGGTCAGAGGACAACTTTCACAAGTCAGTTTTCTCCTTCTACCATGTGGGCTTCCAGGGAGTAAACTCTGATCACCACGTTTGGGAGCAGGTGCCTTACCTCCTAAGCTGTCTCACTGACCCCAGAGATCCTTTAACATTACTCAAGAGTACACCAGCTTCTACCTCTTCCTACTGTAAAAGTGATGTGTACTTTGTGAGACTTGTATTCAAAGGGGAAGCTGAGACATCTGTAGATCACTTTGTTTCTTGAGAAACAGCGATATTATTCTTTAGTAAGAGTTTAAAAATAAATAAAGTTATATTTTGTGCCTAGTGGTTCCTCAAGGATGTAAAAATCTTCTTAACCAGAAACCAGAAGGACACTGTCCTTTTCTCCTCCATCAGAAGACTAGAGTGTTTTCCTGGATCTGAGGCTCAGAGTTACAATATCTTTGTTCAGTATTACAGAGATATCTTTGAAAGTAAGTGAAAAATACTCAGGAATATCCCATCCTGGTCATGCCTAGTTACATAGCTTTTACTTATCAGAGTAAGAAAGTCAGAACTCAGAAAAAAGTTGGATGTTCAGGGTTGATCTCGCTCTTAAAGACATGTGCACATCTTCAAACCTTGTTCTTGACATTTTTAGTCTGCCCATCAAACCTTGCATTAAAGTTCCAAAATGTGACCCATAAAAATCATTTCCCTTTTCTGACTTTCTTCAGTCAATGTACTTCTAAAGAAATGCTTCAAAAGATAGTTTGCTAGGCATGGGAAAGGCCTGATGAGCAGGGATGTATGTGACACAGAAGCCTCTGAGATGCAAGTTGAGAGACTGCCATTAATGATACCAGGAAGTTAGTTAATGACATTTAGCCATGAAGAGGTTGACAGGGACAAAACTCAGAAAGTAAGTGGCTTGAATTTTAAATGAGCTTTAGAGAAAAGAATCTGAGTACATCAAGATGATTTTGTATATGCTAGAGGTGAAGGGCAGAGACTTAAGGTCTGTATTTCTTTAATCCTTTTTCATTTTCCCTTTAAGGTACTAGGTGAAGCCATTTGTAAAAAGAATAGGGCAGAACACAGAAGGATGATGTTTAAAGAGTATAGAAAAGTTTTTTTAGTTGTGAATTTTTCATATAACAACAAAATGGGTTTAATGTCATTTCTCCAAACCCCTCCTCACCTACTCTCTTCTCCCAACCTCCCCTTCCCTCTTCAATCCAGCCATATCCCTCTCGCCTTTCTGTCCCTGTGTGTGCAGGTCAGAGGGCTCCCTTTGGGGGACCTGTGTTGGTAAGGGAGCTGGATACCTATTGTAGTGTATGTGGTTCTTCAGTGGACAAAGTCATAAGAGGCGATGCTTCTTTTCCCTTGTCCACTATCTGCCCCAGAGACTCTGAGAGCAGTTGTTTCTTCTTCAATCTTCACTAGTCCTTGTGAGAATGTTGATATGTTTTTTATAAGCTCCATGGCTGGAGGGTGTTGATCAGAAGTAGATCATGCCACCAGAGTCCCTGATACTCTGCACTGTGACCAGTTGTGGTTTTCTGTCTCACTAGTCTTTCATTGTAATGTCCTGAGCCCTGAGAGTTTTTTTTTTTTAATCTAAGAGTTAAATAAGAAATGTTTAGATGGTGGTTTACTATCAAGTTTTTATAGTTGACACTGTTGCAAGAGTTGTGATCTCCTGGCTGTGCTTGTCAAATATGCTATGGGGTCCCTCTTGGGTTTTGGGATTAGAAGACTGAAACCAAACATGCGTAGAGGATTAACGCAGAGTTTACTAGAGGAGAGAAAGAATGAAACTTGTGGGCATGAATCTGCAAGGGCAAAAAAGCCCTGGAGAACTCATGGACTCCAGGCATGAAATCCATGAGGAGCAATGTAAATGCAGCATTTACAGTAACATGGGGTCTCTGAAAGGCAGTGAAAGGAATTGACTCCAGGCAGGGACTAGAATGATCTCAGACAGTGTGAAACTGTACTGAGACAAGTTCACTCTCAGCTAGACGTGTTTGTAAGTGTTACACACAGGGAATCATCCAGAACCAGTGACTATAAAGATTATAACAAGGAACAGCAAAATCTCATGGGAACAAGAGACACAAAAGTGAATAACAGAAAGGTGTGCAAGGAAATACATGAAGACATCAGCAATCCTAAACAGTCAACAGCTGTAATAGGGAAGGTGCAAGGAAGTTCACAAAGACATATGTGATCTACTGCATCCTCAGATGATCAGTGATTGTATAGAGTTAACATTATCTAAAAAGACATATTTTCTGTTACATTGCTGGGAACGATGTAGACCTTAAATATAGTTTCAGGGCAAAAGCACATGTGGTATCAATCTTCCCATTATGAGATTAGATCACGGGACAAATAACAGACACCAGAAAGGCCAAAGAGCAGGAGCTAAGTCTCCACTGCTGTCTGTTTGCACCAGCCTGATCTATACTCAAGGAGTCCTGGAAAGGCCGGCTACAGCTCCTGCTAGGCAAGAAGCTGGAAAAGAACTCAGAGAGTCCAGACATGGACCACCATGAAAGGCAAGGGAGTCAAAGCTGGCTGCCAGGGTCAGGATTATTTATAGGCTTAGGCAGATCCAGGGAGAGGTAGCTTTTCCTCATTAGTTAGCTTCAGTTCTTCAAACCTGATTGGACTTTTTGGTCCTCTACATCTCATTGGACTGTTCATACTGGGCCCAACCAGTTGATCTTGTGCCTGACTTCAAGGGCTTATCTACTGGAGAACTAATCTTCATATCCTTTCAAGAACAGAGGGTTGGGGGGATATTGGTGACTTTAGGGTGTGCTCCTTCAGGAAAATCCCAGCCCTGTGGAATGACCTTCGAAGACCTTCAAAGACCATCCAGCATGGCTGCTCTAAAACTGCCTAAATACTGAGGCATCTGTTCCTGTCTAGTGTCTATTTTATTCCCTTCTACTATTATTTGGAAAGGTTTACAGTATCAGGCATCGGTTCCCTAACAGTAAAAGGGGATTTAGAACTCACTCAAAGAGTAATTGGTTGTTACCCACAGTCTTATATACCACTATGGCTCCCCTGTGGTAGCTTGCAATGTCCATAACTAGGTGAGGCCTTTGATTCCCCTTTTTCCCTAAGCCACTTCACCCCCCTCCCTTACTCCTTATTAAGATCTACCCTTGGGCTGGAAAGATGGCTCAGGAGTTAAGACTCTGACTTGCAAACAGAAGGTCCTGAGTTTGCATCCCAGGTTCCATGTGAAAAATTCCAGGCAGAAATGATGGCGGCTTGTACTTCCAGCCCTGGTGGGCCAGTCTGGGAAATTCCAGAGTAAAGCAAAATGGGGGTAGAAGCAAGCAATCCAGGATAATTCCAAAAGTCACCCTTGGTTCTCCACAGGGACACACAGTGCTCTTTGATACACAGGCACACACATAAATAAAGTTTTTTAAAAAGACCTATCCCTTTACTTTTCTCTCTTTTGAGACTTTTCATCTACAATGACCTTCTTAATTTCTTGGCCTTTATTCTTTTGTCTCCATTATCTTCTTCTCCTCTGTCCCCCAACTTATATTGCTTTGTAGTTATAGAGGTTTTTCTTTGAGTGTGTCACTTTGAGATTAATACACGTACAAGGGAGAACATGCAGTGTCTTTCTTTGTCTGGGATACTTTCCTCAGTATAATTTCTTCCAACTCCATCCATTTACCAGCAAATTTCATTAATTCACTTTTCTTGACAACTGACTAGTATTTCATTGTGTATATGTACCACATTTTCATTATTCATTTCATCTACTGAATAGCTAGGCTGATTCCATTTCTCTGATATTGTGAATAGAGCTGAAATGAACATGGATGTACATATCTCTATAATAAGATGTAGCTTTCTGTAGGATGTATGGTATTTCAATTTTTAACTTTTATAAGAACCTCTGTACTGATCCTCAAAGGGGCTGTACAAGTTTGCATTCCCACCAGCAATGTGTGAGGGTCCCCTGCTCCCCACATCTTGCCAGCATCTATTGTTGTTTCTGTTTTGGACTTAGCCATTCTGACAGGGGTGAGACGATATCTCAAATGTGGTTTTAATTTGCATTTTCCTAATAGCTATGGAAGTGAAACATTTTTAAGAGATACTTGTTAGACATTTGAATTTCATCCTGAGAAAAGTTGAAGAGGATAGAAAAGTTTAAGTAATTGCCTTGGGGTATTAGGAGAGAGAATAACCAGGGATATGTTTTATAGTTCCAAATGTTCTTCTAAGTGGATTGGATAAAAGGCCAAGGGGATAAAGAACTAAGAGTTCAGGTTGGATCAGAGAGAAAGTGGAATGAAAGAAAATGGAGGCAAGGAAGGAGGAAAGGCTGTGAGATCTTGTTAAGATAAGCCATTCAGTCTAGAAGGAGCAAGAGGGGGGACCTGGAAAGCTGAGAGCAGAGAAAGGAGACCACAGTCTAAGCTTCTGGAGTTGGAAGCCACAAGCTGAGAAGCTCAAGGAGCTAGTGGACAGATCATCCACTTGGACAATGTCATCACTCATGGAGATTATGTGACTATAGATGAATCAGGAACTGGAAGGAAGCACTGGAGAGGAACTAGGAAGAAGTGGTCCGGGTCAAGGAAGCAAACTTTGCCCTGAAATATAACCTAATGGTTTTCAGTTCACTAGAGGAAAAGTGCTTGCAGGCACGGGATCTATCACTATTGTTTACTAGTTGGCACTCTATAGGATTAGTGGTCTACAAAAGGAAATGGGATTTAGGAAGGACGTTACCTTCCTTATAGGCCTATGGTAGATGACATAAAGATCAGTAGGGAAAAGAGTGGGCCTACGTAAGTGTACCTGGGTCAGTCATGTTAGGAAGAGACTGGAGATAAAGAGGGTTCTAGTTACCTCAGCCTGGATGGGTGGGAAGTAAGAATGATGGTAAATAGGAAACCGGCCTTAGGTGTTGTAGTATGTGAACCACTTCCTCCAAAGAACCCTACTTTATCCACTTTTTCCTTAACACATCATCTCTGCATTTCTGAAAATTAACATCTTCAAGTATACAAATTAAAGGTATCCTTCTGTATTCCAATTGCCTGAACCATGTTAGTCTTCAGACATCTTCCTAGGTTCTGAAAAGGTTACACAAGTCCTTGACCTCAGACTTTGTGGAAACCTCAGCTGGTCCAGCAAGTTGGAAAGGATCAGGCCTGGGCAGTGATTGCATGTGGTGATGCCAATAAGCCTCAGTAACCATAACTCTTCCTGATTCTTGCTTTTCCCTTTTCTTTTTCTCTGGGCATCATAAGATAATTCAAAAGGTGGAGGAATATTTGGCAGCAGGTTCCCTGCTGTCCCTTCTTGAGATCTTAAGCACCAAGAGGGAGTAGGCTCTTATGACTTGTTAAAAACATTTGGGCCCTGTATAAAGCACTCTTCCAAACATTTCTCTCTCCTGTTCACATTTATTTCACACTTTTCTGGCTTTCCGTTCCTTCTGTATCCTACCTTATCTCTCTCTCTCTCTCTCTTTTTTTTTAAATAAGTAGAGTGGCTTCATTTAATCTTACAGAGAAGATAGAAAGCATTACAGAACAACGACCTTAAATCCTGTCACTCATCTCCTGGGCACAAAATTGATGTGTTCAAATTCTTTCTACCTTCTTCTGCTCTAAAGCTAGTCCAGAGCTAAATTCACATGTATTCTAAGTTTTATGTTTAGACTTTATGCATGAGATTAGGGTCATGACAGCTCTTTAGTTTCTTTTCAGAAATTCCCTCAGCCAGATACCTGAAACCCTAGAGGAGTTCATTGGTCACTGATTTAAGTTGTCCACAACGTTCACCGGAGCAGATTGAGGGATAGGCCATGGTTTAAAAGTTACAGGAAGAGATTGAGTTGTGGCCATGAAGCCAACAATTCAAAGATGGCTGGTGATGAGGAACTGACAGTCTTTCTGACTTTACTGTGCTCTGGTGCCTACTCAGCAGGAAGAGGACCTTAGCCCTTCTCATGATTGGCCAAAATGCTTCCCTTTGCATTGATGCTTCCCTTTTAGTAGCTGCTAACTAATGTTTCTCGGATCAGTAGCGAAATATACCTTGGAAATGGGTTGTTTGATTTGTAGGCGTGTCTCTATCTATTCTGTTCTATGGTTTTTTGGGCCATTCTCAGCCTTATTCTAGGATAGGGCATTTTATTATGCAGAGAAAAGCTTGCTACCATTTTTGATACCAATAGGCATTTATGAAAAGTTATTATACTCCAAAGCCTTTGACTCTTCATCTTCACAACAGACTTACTAGGTTGATACCAGTTTTTAGACAAGGACACTAAAACATGAATTCGTTTACTAGGTATCACAAAACAGTAGACAGCAGAGCCAATCTGAGTTTGGAGGTCTTACTCTTAAAAAATACATTGTACTAACTTCTTTATTTTATACAGATGCAGCAGTGTATAGTTGCTAAAGACTGTATTAATATTTCAGTAAAAGAACACTTTCCACATGGCACAACGTGGTTAGGATTTGGACAGACAACTTATCAGAGGCGCCAAGATTGAAATTTAAGGGACCTCTCATTCCATTTGAGACCTACTGGACGCTGGTCTCTTCCCTGTTCACACACATCAGACCATCATGCAGTAAAGCTGGAGGCACTCATTTCTTGAGAATGAAAGAAATGTGTTTCTCTCATTCTAGTGAGACTTCTCTTCAGATGAAACTCATCATGAACAATGTCAGGGGTGAGATGTTCAAGCGAGCATCAGTCAAGTGTGTATCTGTTTCATGCCTGAGCTTGTGTCACTAGCCAGTCCGTCTACTCCAAGGAGCGCTCGTAATAGCTTTAGCTTTACTGACATGTACACACACTGGCACATCAGGAACAGGCAGGGAAGGTAGCAGAAGGCAAGACAAGGAAATGCCATTATCAGCCAGGTCTTACACTGTGTACTTTCATGTACAGCATCTCATTTAATCTTCCCAGCAACTCTATGACATAAGCGTTATTACCTCTTCTTTGTAGATTAGGAAACCGAGAATCAGTCACATTACTAAGAAGGGGGTGGCACCGGAACTTCAAAGCTTCTGGTTTTTACTGTGGCATGCTGTATACTCGTGTATGAGTGGGAGGGAAGGCACCTTCCACAAGAGCTTAAAGAACAAAAGGAGAAGCTGTAGGTGAAGTAAGTATTGCAATGTTTGGTACGCTAAGGCCAATCATACCCTTAGTAAACTTGGAATGAACTAAGTGGGGAGTGGCTCACAGGGTTCATTGTGCTGTGGCTGTGCCGCAATCTTTCCCAGCACACCTTCCTTTCAGATTCAGACTGCGCAAGGCTATGAAGCAGTGTCTGCTGTCAAATATATTTTATGCTTCCAACCTCTAGAAGTTAAGCTGATTTAATTATGACCTCCTAGATGGGCTCAATCCTTTTATTGTGAAGAGAATAAAGCCCAAGGGATATGAAGACTTGGTCAAGAGCAGCCTAGGTTATGATTAAAGATACACCACACACCTGCATCTTTTTCCAGGGAGGTTTTTCAGGGAGCAAGAAGGTTCACCTCAGGAAGTCAACATTTTGGAACCTTATTTCCTAAAATGTTTAGTGTCTCACTTGAGTTATATTTTTCTTGGAAATCTCTAGACATTTAACACATGACGATATTGATGACGATGAAGAACATATATTTATAGTTAGAAAATATTTGGAAAATAAAAATCAGAATTAATGATAAGTAGTAACATTATGAAGTCTGAAACTCTCCTTTCAAATGTTTTAGGACTTCCAATGTGGCGTGTCTAGGCAAATTCTGACACCATCTTTTTCAAAAGAAGAGAATGATCCTCATTCTCTCCCTTTCTTGGCCTTTCTGCAAATTTCTTGGCCTATCTATCCACTAAAGAATCACTGTCAGAGAGCAATATTATGTTTTCTGGAACATACGACACATTTAGGGAAGTAAGAACTGGTCCCTGTACTCTGCGCCCCTGACTCATGGCCCAGAGAACAGAGCGTTTGCTAGATTTCTGCCCTGGATCATCCCCTTTGTGTGTCCCAACTTGCACAACCATACTGGGTGGTGGCCCTGACTATTCCTCTTCCAAAGAGCACAGGCAAAGCAGGTGAATGTTTCCATCTTCCTGACTTAATTGTCCATAGAAACCTACCAACTAGATGAGGTGTAGAAGAGAGAATTACTCAAGCAGATGCAACTCTGATGGCACTGCTGGTTTTTAATTAGTATTTGTTCCACTTATTCCTATAACTGAGTCTGACAAGATATCACCTCCTCTTCTGATGTTGGAATCGTTCATACGTAACTAAATTTAAAATTGGCACAGGATTGACACCTTGTCAGAGTGGTGTCTGGCGTACAGAGCTCAAAAGAGTGTCTGGTGAATGAAGAGCGGACAAGGAAAAAAGAGAGGGAGGGAAGGAGGAGCCAGGATGGAAAATCCTCTATGACAAAGAGCATGTCTATGTGATGAAGTCGGGATTCCTCAGTCAGTCCAGGTTACATTCAGACAGCTGATGCACAATTAATTAGGCTAAATGGTATGTCTTGGTGACAGTGATTTCCATATGTCTCTGCCCAACAACTGCAGATCTGTCATTGCTAGGCTGCTTCTTCAGGAGGTGTTTGGCATCTGACAGATAAGAACACATAACTTAATAATATCCTTCATGCTCATGATGCTTTGCTTGGCTAGTGTACCTTTATGGCTCTACAAAATGAAGGTTCAGTTCAGATACACAGATCATTCAACCACAACACTCATAAATGGGTGGAGAGTTGAACCACCAAATTTCTAAAGTTGGAACCACCAAATCTGAAGATAAGAGAAACTGGAAATCTAGAAAACTCACTTTTGGAAAGTGAATGATAATGCTGAGTACAGAAAGAGACTCTAGCAAGTGGAAGCCACGTCAAGATAGTGTCCAGCCTCCATAACATCATTGATATACCATTCTGGAGAAATCAGGGTGTTGATCTCACCAAGTTCCAGTGCTGGCTTGTGGGTGATAAAGTCGATTCTCAGTCATCAGAACTATCATCATCATCAACAACAACAGCATCACCATCAGCTTACAAGCAGAAGGTCCTGAGTTCAAACACACACACACACACACACACTCTCTCTCTCTCTCTCTCTCTCTCTCTAAATAAATAAATAAATAAATAAATAAATATATTTTAAATAAAAAAGTTGGGTGAAAATGACATTGGTCTGTAATTCCAGCCTTGGACTGGTCTTCTCTATACATTTTTCAACAAGAATTTTGCATTCAATTCAGATAGGCTTGTATTTTTTAAAGACCCTTAAAGAGAAAACCATAAAAGTACTATCATTAATTTCAAATTTAAGAATGAAAGCAAGTGGTTTTCCATGTGCATTTTGAGTATAAAATGGACTCTAAGTCTCCAATTTGCAAGTACCTAACTATTCAGAGATAAATGATTCTCTGTTTTAGCTCCGGTGCCTGCCTTGCAATTTCCTTCCAAATGATATTAACTCTTTCTGGGAAACCTTATCTGAAGAGAACAGAATTCTGGCTAAACCATGAAAATCCTACCCATATATTTCCTTCAAATTCAAGGCTAAACCATTAACAATGCAAGATTAGTTGATCTCCCCCTAGGACTCATGACCTCCCTAGCCTGGGATTTGACCAGGTTTATAGTAGCAGGCATGAATTCCTTCTGTGGAGCAGCCTCAATTCCAATCAGAAAGCAGTTCGTTACCTCTGTGCCACTATTGCACCAGTGGACATTATCTTTTTTGGCAAATTGATATTGTAGTTCACAGAGTTCACAGTTAAGGTTATTGAGGACTTTTCTCCCCAGCAACCTATACAGCACATTCCAGCACTATGAAAGCTGACCAGGGCTGGAGAGATGACTCAGGGGTTAAGACTCTGCTTCAAAAGAAGAAGGTCCTGAGTTTTGATTCCAGATCCCACGTAAAAATGCCAGTGAAAATGGTGGAGACCTGCACTTCCAGTTCTAGTGGGTGGAGTCTGGGAAATCCCGGAGCAAAGCAAAAAGGAAGTAGAAGCAATCCAGGATGATTCCCAAAGTCACCCTTGATCCTCCACAGGGACACACAGTGCCTTCTCACACACACACACACACACACACACACATACACACTCTCTCTCTCTCTCTCTCAAGATAGTTTTTAAAAATTCACTTATTTTGTGATTGACATAGTATAAGAATTCAACCATTTTATGTTTTAATATTTTTCTTTTTAAAAAAATATTTGTGTGTTTGTGTATGTGTGTGTGTACCTGTGGAGGCCCAAGGGTGACTCCTGGATCAAGCTACTTCCATATTACTTTATTCTGGTGTTTCCCAGGCTCCACAGTCCAAGGCTGGAATTACAGACCAATGTCATTTTCACCCAACTTTTTTATTTAAAATATATTTATTTATTTATTTATTTATTTATTTATTTATTTAGAGAGAGAGAAAGAGAGAGAGAGAGAGAGAGAGAGTGTGTGTTTGAACTCAGGACCTTCTGCTTGTAAGACAGTCTTAACTGCTGAGCCATCTCTCCAGCCCTCACCCAACATTTTTATGTGGAAGTTGGGATCTGAACTTAGGTTCTTTTTAGTCCTGAATATAGTTTTCTGTGGGTTCCTTGGATCGAACTCAGTTCATTAGGTTTGTGCAATAGGGACTTTTATCCACTGAACCTTCTAGCTGGCCTTACAGCTATAATTTTAACTCAAAAATACAAGTTAGGTTTTTAAGGAAATAGTTAAATTTAATGATATAGTTTATTCATTATTTGTAAAATTTATTTTAAATATGTAATTGTATATATTCACAGGATATAGTGTGATATACGAATTGTTCCATGTATCTATGTTTTCTATTTGCTAATAATTTTTAATGGTCTTTTTAATGAAATTCCATGAAGTTTTTTTTGGTGTGTTTCTATATGTGTATTATTCTCCTCTTTATAAGTGAATCATAGTTTGTGTGGATAAAATCTTGTGCAGGTGGTTATTTCTCATCAGCATCAGTATGGTCATTACTGCTTTCTGACATCCAGTGTTATTGCTATTCAGTGTGCAGCTGATGTGTCATTACTTTGTAGGTAATCATCTGCTTGCCTCTAGGAGATTTTAAGATTATATCTGTGTCCATAATGTCATGTAGTTTTCATATGGTGTGTTTCTATATTTTTGTTTCCCTTGCTTGGCACTGAAAATACACAGTTTATGCAGAGGCCAAGCACAAAGCAAGCCAGATGAACTTTTCTTACACAATTTGGTCTTTGTTCAGACTTCATGTATTCATGGCAATTTTCATATCAAAACTTGCTTTTTTGATGTCTATTCCCTTTTTCTAGACTGTTTATATTCATTCATTTATTGTACTAGATTGAATATATAATCTTGGATATGCTAGGCAAAGTTCTCTACACTGTTCTATATCCATAGTTCTTAATTCTTCTCTCCTCTCCTGTTTTCCTTTCCTTTTTTTGTTTTTGTTTTTATTGTAGAGTCTTGTCATGTAGTGTGTGTAGAGATCAGAGACTGATGATGTGTATCTTAATTGCTTTCCATGTTTTTCTTTTCTATTTTTTTAAAAGCTAGGTCTCTCACTAAACCTGAAATTCATTGGTAAGGTGAAGTTGCCTGGCCAGCAAGCTGCAGGGATCCTTCTGTTTTGCTCCCCACCAGCATGGAGTTACAGACATGTGCCCCCATGTCTGCTTTTTTACATGGGTTCAGAGATCCAAATTCAATCCTCGTGCCTGAGCAGCAAACACTTCTCAGCCCATGTTCACACTTTGATTAAACACTGTATCCTCAATATCTATTTATTTAGTTTGTGTGTGTGTGTGTGTGTGTGTGTGTGTGTGTGTGTGTGTGTATCAGAGGGCACCATGGAGAACCAATGGTGATTAAGGAAATCATCCTGAATTGCTTCTACCTCCTTTTTGCAATTTCCCAGGCTCAGCCCCCTCAGGCCAGAAGCGCAGACCACTGTAGTTTCCACCTGTCATTATTTTACATAGGACCTGGGATCCAAACTCAGGGTTTTCTGCTTGCGAGGCAGTCTTAACCCCTGAGCCATCTTTTCAGCCAGTCAATATCCATTTTCAGTTCTTTCTCTCATATTAATCTGCCTCTTTTCGTGACAAGTTGAGATCCCTATGATGATTTTAATTCTAAATTTTCAATTGTGCCCATTTTTAGTAAGTATCCTTAAATATAACTTATTCCAGTGATGTAATTTTTAACATCATTCAGACTTACATAACACATAGTAAAAATTCACCCACTTCATAATTTGAATATTTTTTCCATTTTCAATGTATGTGTAAGGGGTGGTACATGCAGTGTGTTCACATGTGGGTGTACACACATGTATAGAGACCCAAGGTTAATACTGCAATTCATCCTCCAGTGCTCTATCACTTATTTCTTGAGGCTGGAACTCTAATCAAATCCAGAGTGCAATATTAGTGTCACTCTGGCTATACATATCTTGCTCTGGGGAGTCCTAATTTCTACCTTCCAAGGCTAGAATTACAGATGGGTGTTTTATGTTGGCATCTGGATATGCAAACTTTGGTCCTTTTGCTTAGATGACAAGCATTTTAACCACGGAGCCATTTTTCTAGCCCTATACTTTGAAAACTTTTAGTAAATTTACAGAGCGTATCTCTCATTCTTCAGTCCAGGTTTAGAATATCTCCATCATCTCCAATAGATCCTCTAGTAGTCAATACTTATTCCTTTCCTCAGCCCCAAGAAATCACTAAATAATATGTGTATATCAATTAACAGTAAGTTTTGAGTTTTGGAATTCTGTTTTCTAGATTTAAGTAAGAACTAAATGCTTATTTTGTATACCTTTCTCTGCCTTTCTCTTCGCCCTTACTTGCTGGTCAACTTTTCCATTACTTTACTATGTATTCTGGGGCTCTTATTCAGAACTAGGTCTCACAGTAGTGGATCAGAGGTGATACTAAGGATAGAAAGATCTAGTTACAACCACTGAGTATCTTGGCACATCTCCTGGTTGCAAGGCTAGGACCTTGACCTTGGGCTCTTTAGGCCTGCCCATCACTAGAAGTTAGGATCACAGGGAGTAACTCCTTTTCATTTTCTCTTCACAAAATTTGAGGGTGCCCTACCACTTTGAACTGTGTACTCGCATCCAGTCTCTTGTCTCATACATACTATTTTCAGTCCCTTTCACTTTACAAAAACAAACTTCCAACTCTCTCAGCTTTGACTGTTTAATTTCTACTCTATTGTGAATTTGGGAAATGTTTATCTGGCATCTGAGTGTGGCTGCATCTTTGGGTTTTCTCCCTTTGTACTTTTTATAATTACTACATGTGGGAAGGCAAGTGGGTTTTCATAGTATAAATACACTATGTATCATGTCATTCCAGAATCTGCTTACTTCATACTGAGTCATGAATTTCTTATATATTTCTTAATATAGTATCTAGTATTTGATTGGCTGCTCTTGGTCAAAACAGCTGTCTCTGAATTCTGCATTTCTGGGGTACATCACATGATTGAGAGGCCAAAACATACATATATCTTCTGCACCATACGCAACGGCTTGCTTCATTTGGGTCTGGATTGCTGAGATAGTGTTAAATTAATAATGATTGTAAAATAAGATGTCTCCTACCTACCTGCCCAATGCCTATTAGATTGACACAAAGAAGCTATAATGCTAGACAAGTTTCTAGGCTTATCTCAGTTACTTTCTAATCACCCTTGCCTTCTTGTTTATATGGGAGTATTTAAAACCTTACCTCTGACTTCTGTGTGAAGTAGTATGGAAGTTACAGCTATGTCCTCTATGAAGAGGATAATCCCTATACTGCAGGGATAGAATAAAGTTTCAATGGGAAGGACTGAGATGATGGGTACTTTTCATATCTTGAAGTCATAATGTGGTATAACTTTACATGATGTGGTTTAAGAACTAAGAGGATGGATTACTCATAGTACTAATAATTCTCAAAATATACTGTTTTCTACACTTTTAAGCAAGTCATAGTTCATAAATTTTAAGAAACTTAAGAAATTTATGTCCTAGTAGTGGACTGGAGAGATGGATAAAGTGCTTCCTGTATGAGCATGAGATTCTGATGCCGGGGTGTGCCTGTAATCCTAGCATTGAGGAAGGAGGTAGTGACAAGTGGTTCTCTGGAGTTTGCAGCCAGTCAGTCTAGATGACTCAGTGAGCTCCAGGTTCATGGGTGATGCTCTTTCAAAAACGAGAAGTGATTTGATGGTATCCACTGTCAACTTTTGGCCTACACACACACACACACACACACACACACACACACACACACACACACACAGAGGAATTTCCTGTTGGGTATTAAAAAGAAGCTACTGCATATGTGGACTGGTACATACGTCCTCAAACACAGAACTAGCAACCAAGCTAATTCTTGACGAATCAGACGCAAGAACTAATGTCAATGACCCACATGAAACTAAATTTAGAGTAATCATGAGGATTCCCAATAACAAGAAGCAAGGCCATTCACACCTGAGTTAGGTTTCTAGCTCCTCCTAGCTCGCTTCTTTTTAGCTGTGTGACCTTCAGCTGGAGCTGTACGGCATTTTTCCTCTGGGTATAGCATAATGCCATCTTGGACTTTTGCCCTTAGTCTAACCCAAGAAGGATGCTGTGTAGGAATTTGAAACACGTCATCCTGGACCAAGGTTCAAAGAGTTAATAGTTTTTTTTAGTCTCAGGAATTTCCTGAAACTAACAGGATTTGGGGATAGGCTTTCCCCAAGGTAAAGAAAGCAGTAAGTAATTGCTGGGGGGAGACATGACGGACCGGAATTCTCCAGCCAGTCCAGCAGTCTGAAGAGACTGTCTAGCCAGTGAAGAAGTCCTCAGGCATGTCTTGCAGAGAGCTTCAGAGGTGCCGTTTCCGTGAGTCTTTCCTGTGACAGTGGACTTTATGATGGTGTAGCTGCTTTGGGGCACCCCAGCTCCTGTAAGTAACCTTAATAAACTTACTGGTCCATCAAGTTGGACTTTGGAACAACTGTACTTCAGTCTCTTATCAAATTCCTATCTAGGGTGACAAACTGTGGCATTTCCCCATGAAAAGTGTCATATAGCAGCTTGTATATGCCTTCATTAATCCTTTTCTGTTAAATGCAAGGACTTACCTCATAGTTTGTTGTGAGGACTAAATAAGATTCTCATATGTAGTAGTCAAGCACAGTGTTAGCAAACTGTAAGCATTTACAGTTTTAACTTAAATATTTATTGTGTATGTAAAAAGGAACATGTACACACACACACACACACACGTGTGCCACAGCACACAGGTAGAGTCCAGAAGACAACTTTCAGGAGTGGACTCTCACATCCCACCTTGTTGAAACAGGGTCTTAGTTGTTTCTGCCACTGTGCACCATCAACTGTGCACCACCAACTGTGCACCGTGGACAGCGAGCCTCTGTGCACATTATTCTCCTGACTCTGCCTCCCATCTTCTGTAGGAAAGCTGGATAGCAGCTTCCACACATTATTCTTCTGACTCTGCCTCCCATCTTTCTGTATGAGTACTGGGATTACAGATAGAAGACACTCACCTGGGTATCTGTGGGCTCTGGAGATGGAACTCAGGCTGAGTTTGTGCCACAAGTGTTTTTACTCACTAAACTATCTCCCTGATTCAAGAATAAGCGGTTATTAACAGCTGCTAATTCAGGAGGTCCCTCTGAATCATTATGCTTAATGATCAAAAGATGGTGGTAGCAGGGTTATCCAACAGCCTAAATAATATACAGGGATTCTTAGAGGCCAAGGTAGTGTGTAATCAGAGCTGTATTTGTTCTCTGTTAACCTAGTAGGTTCCCCCAAAGATCCATTTTAATAAATGTTCACATTTTAGGGTTCATCTTGGTTTTCCATCTATGGCACTGTGTTAACCATCTCAGACGGTAACTTTGAAGAGGATGAAATAATTTTGAACCAAGAACTCTCTGTCCCTCTTGGGTGACCCCATTATTGCCATAAATCTGGAGGACTGCCACATGCTTAGGTTTAGAAAAGCTTATATCCATTTACTGTGAATACGTCTCACATTAGTATGTGAAAATTGAGACCTTTCCTTACAATTCGCTTTAGCTCTGGAGTTCTTATTTCATTGATAATGGAAAACCTACCCCTGTGTTCAAAAGTAATCTTGTGCCATTTCCAGTTTAAACTCAAACTTTTTTTTTGATAGTCAAATTAGAATTTTTGTCTTTCGCCTTTCTATATCTTCTCAGGAGGAATCTAAATTCTGAATGATCCAAGTCCTGGGTCTACCAAAATATCTGTGGGAGAAAGGAATAGGTCGATGTTCATCAGTAAGTCAAAAGTGGCTTCTAACAAGACTAACAGTTTGTATTTCTTTTGCACTGACTACCTATCTCCACTGTGCCCAATTGAAAGGTCTGTGCACCATGGCTCACCAGTCACCAAGACAGCACAAGTTGCTCTGTGCCCTCCTTATTCTGATGACTTCTTCTGTTTTCCGTGTCAGTCTCCTCTGACTTCTTTTGCCCTAACTTGAGTTTTTTAAACTGTCATAAAATAGATAAATCAAAGTTTTTAAAATCATAGACTTGCCATTCATATCTTATATATCGATCACTATTCTTCATCTCTATGATTTTTCATCCCCCCAGACAGAAATCTAATACACTATTCAACAGCAACTTCCCAGTCTCTTTCTTCTACAGCCCCTGATAACCACTACTGTGTCTTCTGTCTTAGTGGGTTTGTCTGCTCTAAATAGTTCATGTGAAGAGACTCACAGTATCCATCCTTTCACATCCAACTTATTTGATGTCACAGATTTCATTTCCTAGTTTTACGCATGTCATAAGTCTATCAAAATGTCCTTCCTTTCTATGGCTGAATAACTACTTTGTAGGGGTATGCTGCTTTTTGCTTATTCATCTATTTATGGACATTTTGGCTATTTCTATTTCCTGGCTATTGTGAACAATGTTGAGTTATGTGCAAGAATAAACATCTCTAAGTTCTTTTGGGTATAAACTGTTGGGGCAAGAAAGACTTTAATCCTCTTCCTATTCATCACAAAAACTCTTGGAAAACATCTCTATCTAAAATAATAGATTAGAAAAGAACATGGCAAATTTATTTGATCCTAGTTTTACATGACACCAGTGCCTTTAGGTTGAAGGTCCAAAGACCTAGGGAACCATGAACTTTTGTGATTATGTTCAATGAAATATGAACCATCAGGTATAAATATGATTGGACAAAATGGTATGATCTAGTGCTATGGACTAAGGAAACTCAGAAAGTCTTCCAGATTTTTCTTTGCTTCTCCATGTAGCAGTTCCTCCTTGTAGGTGTGGGTGGGACTCCTTCTGAAATAGGGGTGCTATGATCTATTATCCAACAAGATAGGTCAGAGAATTTTTGTAATATTTGATTGATTGATTGATTGATTGTGTGTGTGTGTGTGTGTGTGTGTATCAGAGGGCACTATGCGTCCTTATGGAGGACCAAGGGTGACTTTGGGAATCATCCTGGATTGCTTCTACCTCTGGGACTTTCCAGGTTCCATCCACCAGGGCCAGAAGTACAGGACTCGGCCTGGCATTTTTACATGGGACCTGGGATCCAAACTCAGTGCCCTGTCTTTGTGAGTGCCAAACTCAGTGCCCTCTCTTTGTCTTAACCCCTGAGCCATCTCTTCAGCCCCAGAGAATTTCTTTACTGGCAGCTCCAAGATAGAAAGTGGAGAAGCTTAGCATAATATTTTTACAATTTATGGCATGCTTTGGGGAAAAGAAGTTTTACTTTTCATGACCTGTTTCAGGGAAGAGAAATTCTAGTTTCTGTGGTTTGCCTTGGAGTACTAGTGTCTGAGCCCCAACAATGCCTCAAAGTGAAACTGCTGAATCACACAATTATCCTGCCTTCAGTTTTTGTGAAACCACTGTACAGTAGCACAGAAACTTCTGAGACTCTACCACGTCATGCACACATGTGTCAGACTGCCCTGCGGAGACTGAGACGTCACCACAAATTATGCCATCCTGCCAGCAGCACTTTGGGGAGCTTTGTGATGGTGCTCCTGCTCTGAACACCTCCTTGACCTGAGCAGAGGTGCTTCTTCCGTATCCTTGTTGAGATTTCACCTGAAGAAATGACGGCTGAAAACTATACCTGGAAGGCCAAGTTCTTGCATGTTCTTTCCAGTTCTCTTTCTCCTGCCAAATGGTAGAAATTTTACTTCCTCTTGGCTACAGAAATCATTTTCACATCATTCTATATCCTTCCAAAGCCTGATAATTACAGTTTAAACTTTATATTTGTATTTTGACTTGTGATTTTTCAAAGTTGAGCTCCAGAAGTTAAAAATATATTCCCTTTCACACAGCCTAATGATTGTAATCTAGAAGTCTCTGCTTTCACGTTTATTGTCTCTGCTGTGAATTTCAAGAGCCTGCTTTAGAATCCAAAGCCAAGAATTTGAGATTTTGTTCTTGGCTGCATAGCCAGCACCTTTGGAGGCAACTGATGCCACTTCACTGATACAGAGAGGTAGTTTGCTCAAGATACAACAGTGAAAAAGAAAACAGCCTACAGTATCTCAAAATATTATAAAGCTGTTAACCTGGATATAATACAGTTTTTAGATAGAAAGTTTATTACTTAGTATTATTGAAAGTATGAAATAGTATCGAAAGTGTTTCTCAAGACCAGCAAGCATATCAGAGAGCTCACAAAGCTGAGAATTAAAAAAAAAAAAAAAACCAACATCTTAATTCAGGTGGGAGAGATGATCATAATCAAATGCTAGAACACAAGTAATTATGAGCACTGGGAGTTGGTACTGGTGGCCAGCTTTAATGTCCTTTCTGTGGGTCAGCTAAAGAACCAGAAATAAAAAAAGGAGAATTCACAGTATGGATGTGAACTATTTTATGTCTTAGTGTTTCTAGCACCTTTATGTGCAACATCTTAGCCTGAAAATTCCTGCAAAAAAAAGAGCAAGATCATCAACCTGGCACAGTTGTTCTTTGGTTACCTAAAAAGCACTTGACAATGCTATCAAATCCAAACTCAAACTGCAAAGTCAAAATGATTTTCTGTGGGGGATGGGTCTTAAGAATTATACCTCAGGATGCTTGGGTTCAGGTAGCTCTGAAATAATGTTCCAAGAAAAACGGAAAAAAGTAGAAAATATTGCTTCCATAATGGTGTCCAGAGAAGTACTTTTTATGTTTCTCCTTTATTTTCAAGTTATCCCTTTTAATCATTTTTTTTTCAAAAAGAATAAATGATCAGTCTTTGGACTATGTATTGATTCTTATGGGTCTGGTTCTTTGGAACTAGACAAGTCATTCCCAAAAAGTATGTCTTATGAAAGAAGTGACTACAAATAGCTTAGTTCACATTTGAGCAAGGAGATGATAGGAGCAAGCAGGGTGTTAACATCTTGACATTTTCATCACAGGGTACTCTATAAAAATGATTGACTGCTCCTACTCTGTGTATTTGTTATTTTGGTAGGAGGAATGGTAGAATGATAACATTTAGATGGTTAACAGTGTCTGGAGAATGTATAGGAAAAGCAGAAAGTTTGTGGGGACCATACCAAGAATGGGTCGAGCATGTTCAAGGAAAATCCAAAATGCAATATTCTTCACAACCTGGGGGAAGTCAAAGTTCACAGAATGATTAGTTTCCTTTACAGGTTGCTTAATAAATGTCAGGTCATTGTTTTCAACTGGTCTCAAACCAATCAGAGACTTTATTATAAAGGTGCAGAAGTCAGGTGGGCAACACTTAAGCTTGTGAGTGCCACTTGGCTAATTTATGTCAGTACAATTACATTGACCTCAATATAAGGTGGCCTTGGAGCTTAAGTGTCCATGACTAGAAAAAAGGTACAGATGTCCACCCTCTTATTAGGGAATAGCTCCTCCCCAGAGGTGGGCAAAACAATGCTTGGGTTTTTGTTCTTTTTTTTTTTTTTTTTTTTTTTTTTTCCCTTTTGGGAGTAAGAACAATTACATTGGGCTGGAGAGATGACTCACGAGTTAAGCTTGTGTCTCTCAAGCAGAAAGACCTGAGCTTGGATCCCCAGATCTTATGAAAAAATACAAGATGGAAATGGCGGTGACTTGCACTTCTGTCCCTGGATAGCAGAGCCTGGAAAACCCCCAGAGCAAAGCAAAAAGGAGGTAGAGCAATCTAGGATGATTCCCAAAATCACCCTTGGGCCTCCACAGGTACACGGTGCCTTCTGATATATACACAACCCGCCAAAATAAATAAATAAAATGAAAGAAGTTAAAAAAAGAACAATTATATTGCTCCTATATCAATCAGGATTCTAATAACCATATTCGTAGTTACCAATCTGTCTCTGCTAGACAGGTTGTTGTAAACATTGGGAAATCTTCTGTAATGCCACAGAGTAAGCATTCTTGGTTACTTTTTTTTATTATTATTATTTATTCAATTGTGTGCGTGTATGTGTGTGTGTATGCATGTATGTGTGTATGTGTGTGTAGAACCACGGACAAATTAGGGAACCGCCATGGACCGCCTCCTCCTTGTTTACTCTGCCGGGGGACTCACAGGCTCCGCCCTACCAGGACCAGAAACGCAGGCCGCCCCCGCTTCCGCCAGGCGTCTATACGTGGGGTCTAGGATCCGAACTCAGGACCTTCTGCCTGCAAGGCAGAGGCTTAACCCCTGAGCCACCTCTCCAGCCCCCAGAGTAAGCATTCTTGAAGGCTGACGTTGAAAGAGGCAATGTTAAGACTGTTTATTAAAGCCCTTTTGAGGATACTGGCACATCTGCCTTAACTTTATAATACCCCTCTTAAGATGCTCAGGATTTTCCATTGTTATGATAACCGGCACTTTTTAAAGGATCTGATTTAAGATATAATTATTTTATCTGATGGTTAATGAGGTAAGCAAATTAAATTTGAAAATTCATAACTTTAGTAGGCTTTTCTTTAGATTTTTTTTGAGCAAAAGTTCAGGTCAGTTGTTCAGATAGAGTAGCTAACCCATACAGAGCCTTTTTTAAAGTTCAGGTCAGGGAACATTATTGATATAAAATGCTAATATCATCCAAAAGAACCAGATAAGAAGATTGAATTGATTATTCATTCCATATCAGATGTTTGATGCCAGAATTTTGAAAGAAAGTTGTCTTGAATCAGGTATAACAATCATAAATGGAATCATCTGGCTTTTCTTTTTCCACTTTCATGTGTGTGTGCATATATGTGTGTATGTGTGTTCACATGTGTGGGGACACACGTGTGTGTATATGTGCTTGATATTGATATTGGGACTCATCCTCAATTGCTCTTCTACCTTATTCTTTGAAATAGGATCTCAACTTCAGAGTTTACAGATAGGGTTAACCTGCTAGCCACCTTACTCTGGAATCAGGCTGGATTACATGTGGGCCTCCATGCCTACTCAACATTTTGTGTTACTAGAATCCAAACTTCAGTCCTTTGCTTCTGTGGCAAGCATTTAATCGCTGAGCCATCTTCCACTGTTGCATAATGTACCTGGCAAAATGTTTAGGAAACAGAATTAAGATCTACTTATGAAAATTGGGCAAAATCTGAGACATTATTTAACCTCTGCTTTTTAAAACTTTCTGGTGGAGTTATTTCAGTTGGAATTTGGGATCTTTTCCCTGACTATGACATCTCTGATGAGTGGGTAGATTTTATAATACCAATTAAAGTATGCTCTCAATTTAGTTTCATGAACTATTTTTTTCTAATCAAGTATGAAAATAAACCAGTTTTGCAGTATCAGGATGGAACATAATTTCAAATTATTATGAGTAATTTCAGTGCATTGTGATAGAAATTTACAAGAGGGCCAATAAGTTTTAGCCATAAGATGGTAGCAGATGGTGAGCAACTGATGGAAAAGAATGCCCCATTACTACAGGTGTTCAAAATGAAAGTTGCCTATCCAAGAACTTGAGTACTTATATAAATGAGGAAGTTCCCTTCAAGGTAGCCAATAATAAAAGGATGCCCAAGTAACGTTTCAATCATCCACCAGAGAGACAAGAGACTTGGAAACTGAAAAGACTTTTGGGAGATAAGGGGCTCCAAAATATGGAGCACAAAAGGGATTCTGCAGGGTCCATAGCAGTGTAAGAAGTAGAGATCACTTTGGATCCTACATATGACACCAGTGAATATCAATCAACTAAATCTCAGAAAAAGTAAGACTGATTAATTATACTTCATAGGAGACATAGCATTGAGTCAGTGTTCTGAGCACAGTAGAAAAAGCAAGAATCTACATGAACTACTGAATGCTGAGAAGAAGAAAAGGCTACATGACTGTGAGGAGGTAAATAATTCATACATGATCTAGAATAATCCATTGACCAACAGTTGGCTAACCTTTTCATAGGCATCTCAAATCTCTGGGTACAATCAACTTCACAGTGCTCTGGTTATGCCACATGCTTGAATTCAAAGGATCGAGGTCACCATGGTTCACATTTCTAGACAACAGCTGGAATCATGTATGAGCCCTGATTCCCTAACTCTCCCTGGCTCTATTTAAAGACACTTCTTGCAATACTGCTATAATGGTAGTTTTTCTTTTATTTTCACAGAAGGTCACTGTTTAAGAAAGAATTTCTCAATAGTTTTGTGTGACTGTATGACTATGCGTGTGTATGTATATACATGCACACATGAGAATATGTATTTTTATTTATATATTTTTGCATGTGTGGATGCATGTGTGTATGTGTATGGGTATGAGTAGAAGCAGGCATTTGAGTATATGATGTTGGCAATCATGCTGGATTGCTCTACCTTCTTATTACTTTGCTCTGGAGTTTCCCAGACTCCACCTTCCAGAGCTGGAATTACAGGCACTGCCATTTCCACTTTTTTTTTAACATGGGAATCTGGGGATCCAAACTCAAGTCCTTTTCTTGCAAGATAAAGACTTTAAACTGTGAACCATCTCTCCAGCCCAAGGAATATGCATATTTTAAAAATATAGTTTGCTTTATTTTTGTTATTAGACTCTGTCAAGGAAAAAAGATAATAGAACCCACTTCTGAATCCCACAGGTACAATCATAGAGAAAAAGCATAGAATTACTAACAGTTGACTGAACAAAGTATCTGAGATTGAGTTCATTGATTCTAGTTTTATCCCTTTTCTCTACTAGTTGTGTTTCGATAGGTCATGTGTCTCTTTCTGAGCTAATGTTCCTTCCTTTACTAGCAAAAAAAGTCAGACTAATTACAAGGGCAAACCTCACTTTCAAGGAAATTTCCTGGTTGTTCGTGACATCAAATAATGTCTTTTAGTAATAAAACTTATCAATGAACTGCAGAATCCCTTTGTGCTCCATATTTTGGAGCCCCTTATCTCCCAAAAGTCTTTTCAGTTTCCAAATCTCTTGTCTCTCTGGTGGATGATTGAAACCTACTTGGACATCCTTTTATTATTGGCTACCTTGAAGGGAACTTCCTCATTTATATAAGTACTCAAGCTCTTGCATAGGCAACTTTCATTGCTGGACTCTTTGCTGGTTGATGGATGGAACAGCAAAATGTTGCAGAACTGAAGTTTTGTGTGAAAGGACCACTTTATTTTTGTGAGTGCTGTTCCACAAGAAATAAACAATTCTGATGATGCAGCGCAGGCAATTTGATACTGCTCAATGAATGCCTGTCTAAGAAAAGATAATCTTAAATCGCAGGACCCATAAGTGAAAGGCAAACTAATTCCTGTTGGATTCTACATAATGTTTTGCTTTTGATAAATCCTGTCAGGATCCTTGCTTCCAAACTTCCAATGTGTGCAGAGAATAAGTCATAGAAATGAGGATTGTTTTTCCAGAGGCAAAAAGGTATATAATTTTGTGTTTATGTTTGTGTGCACGTGTGTGTGTGCATACATGTGCCTATCAGAGATCAATGTTGGATGTCTTCCTTATTTTTTAAGACAAGGTCTCTTACTGAGCCTAGGGCTTGCCAATTTGGCTGGACTGTCTGGACAGCAAGACTCAGGGCTCCTTCTGTCTCTGCCTCTCCAGAGCTGGGATTAAAGGTAGGCACTGCCATATCCACCTTTATGCATGGGTGCTGGAAATCTGAACTCAGATCCTCATGCTTGAACAGCAAATGTTTTACCCAAGAGTCACCTCTCCAGCCCCACAATCTTTACGTGAATGGGAGTGTCTCATATAACTTAATGTCAGAATGACTAGACAATGACCCTCAGAAAAACCTTAGTCAAGCATGCATAGCTTCCAACACAAAAGGAAAGCAGACTTTTTGCCTGCATCTATACAACTGATCTAATCTGTTTCCATAACAACCCTGAAAGTCTTTTACCTTTGAAGAAACAATGTTAGAGAAGTTTAAGAAGCAGGCTCCTCACAACCACATAGCTGTAAAGTGACAGAACCAGCTCCTGTTTTCCTGGGCTAGTATAAGGAAAGAACTTAGAACTTTCTGAGTTTACACTCAAAAGGGTACTTCCGGTATGTTCTAACAACGATTCATTACCATGTGACTGAAACTTATGTGGCAGCACTACTTAAAGATGACTGTAGGTTAAAAACAAACAAAAAAATAAAAGCCAGTTTTCAAAAGTTATTTGAAAACACATCTTTTTCCCACCATTTGCCCTCCCTCTGATAATTCTGTGGTAAACTTTTTTTTTTTAAGTCTCTGGAGAACACTGAGCCATCAGTTGTGAGAATACCTCCTTCTTTAACCTTGTGAAAATAGAATTGTATCTTGTGACATGTATGGTGTGTATGTCTCAGGTGATCAACACAGAAACACAAATCTGTTAATAAGACAGATTTGTCCTCCATTGGCTTGGAGGAGGTGGGGAGAATGAAGGCTATAGGCAGAATCAAAAGTTTGTTGGCTTACAAACTACTCTGCATTCAATTTCTAATTAACTTATGATCATTTGACTTTTTATCACACCAGAGGAGCATATATAGATTCTTTCTAAAGGACACGAGGAAATAACAAATCTTTTTAACTTCAGTGCTGAATATCCATCCAGTAGCCATACTGTTAACCACATTGAGTTTTTCCCCAGGACTCTACTTGTTTGGCTTGCAAGTACAGATGGCAGCAGACATTCAAGTATGTGTGAAACTAGTTTTAGTGTTTTATTTTTATGATGCATTCAGCTCACATTCTAGAAGATAAAAATAGTAACCGTTTAAGATGTAATTATTTAAAAATGTAAAAACTATTCTTATGTTCCTTCCACACAAAAATAGGAAGCAGATTAATGTAGCCCACAAACGACAGTTGACTGATGCCTTAACTTGATTAATATTAAGAGGCCAATTGAGAGGCATTGCAGGGGTCACTGAGGGACTGTCTGCATTGAACGAAACTAACTCACTGGGAAATTCTGAAGGCTCTTTTATTCACCTGTCAAATACTTCAGCTGGACACACTTGATGAGGGTTATAAGTTTGAGCATCTGCACACACAAAGCCTGTGGTATAACTTAGACTTTTTTTTGGTAGGAGTATAGATGTGTATGTGCATGTATATGTGTATGTTGCATGTGCACATGTATACATGCATTTGAAAGACCAAAAATGAACTCAGGTGCCTTCGTTGATTATTCTACACTTTATCTATTGAGGTGGGGTCTCTCCACTGAACCCAGAGATTGCTAAATGGCTAGACTAGTTAGTTAGCTTGCCTTGGGGATTGCTTGTCTTTTCCTCCTGAGTGCTTGCATTGCAGATGGCCAGAATACTTGTACAAATTTTTTTCTCTTTTTATTATTATTTATTATTTATTCAATTGTGCATGTATGCGTGTGCGTGTGCATGTGTGTGTATGTGTAGATGTGTGTGTGTATGTAGAACCACGGACAAATTCGGGAACCACCATGGACCGCCTCCACCTCCTCGTTTACTCTGCCCCGGGATTCACAGGCTTGGCCCTACCAGGACCAGAAACGCAGGCCACCCCCGCTTCCTGCCCAGCGTCTATACGTGGGGTCTAGATCCGAACTCAGAACCTTCTGCCTGAAAGGCAGAGGCTTAACTCTGAGCCACCTCTCCAGCCCCACTTGTCCAAATTTTATGAGGGTACTAGAGATCCAAACTCCAGCCTTTATACTTAATATACTTTGCCATCTCTACAATCCATAACTTGACTTCTCTTAGAGCTTAAAAGCTTTAGACCAGCCAGACCTATTATGTGGCTCAGGGTTGCTTCTAAATGTGCTTTGTGTATCCATAGCATCATTTCTCTCTTGATTTGTTCTTTGAGTGTTCCCATCTAGATTCAAAAGGAAGGGACAACTGGAACTAGCTGTGGTGCTATATGCATACAATCCTAGCACTCAAGAAATCTGCCTGGTCTATATAATAAAATCCTGTCTCAAAACAGAAAAAAAAGAAAGAAAAATAAAAACAAAGAGACTGACTCCACACTTCATGAGAGGAATAGAAACTTAGGGTTGCCAAACAATTACATGTTAATGATCTTTGAGGATATAACTTATGAAAACATAATTTTAATCTACTTTTTGGACTTAGTGACCTTTCGAACTTATTACCATTGGATTACTATTACTTTTTGGCTTAGCTTCTTTTCATTCTTACCAGTCCTTTTTTTCCCATTAAAAACCTCCCTCTCAGATTCAAGTCTCTATATTTTGGGGTTTCACTAAAGCTGTTTGTATGACTGTGGGTTTGGGACGATGCCGTTGAAGCTAGTGGGCTCCCTAGTGGGTACCTAACTGGATATTTAACATGCCTGCATCCCTGAATCGTTAGCTGCCAATGCTTATAGACAGCTGGTATGGCAACATGGGCTCCTCCTTAATCCATAGCTGATCACTGGCTAGGATGTTGTGTAGGTCCTGCGTCAGTAACAACTGCTGTGGGTTCATGACTGTTACGGCCTTGCCATTTTTAGAATTGGCATTTCATAGCATTTTTTTCTTTTTATCCATTCTTATGTATTTGTATGTATGCAGTGAGGGCATGTGTGTACAAATGTTTGCATGTGTGAGCAGGTATACGTGCACATGTGTTCACATATATATGGAGCCCTGATTCCTTTAGTGAGCAGCACAAATGCCATGCTGAGAAGTGGTACTTGTTTTCAGCATCTCATGTGCCATGGGACTCGGCATTCACCTACAGCATAGTAGCTCCATGTTCTTTGTTAGCAGCCCTGTCCTCTTTGTTCTCTTGGGAGAAATGTCTGAGCCCCTAAGTTCATATAGCTATGGGAATAGCAGCCTAGTGTGACAACCTTACTTTATGAATCAGGATATTAGGGGTAACAGCTTGTTGTCTTCTCTGACTGCATCTACCCAAATTTAATTCTCACATGTTCAAAGTGAGACAAAGATGACTAGGATCCTAATAGTCTTGGTTTGCCTTTTTTTCCCCTATGTGTCTGTCTGTCTCTATATCTGTGTATGTGTATATCAGAGGTCATTGTGTGTGCCTGTGGAGTCCCAAGGGTGACTTTGGGAATCACCCTGAATTGCTTCTACATCCTATTTGCTCTTGGCTCTGCTTCCAGGACCAAAGGCACAGGCTACTGCCGTTTCCACCTGGCATTTATTATTATTATTATTATTTCCGCTCATACAAACTTAACGGGTACACCGATCCCCTCCCTCCCTTCACCTCCCCCCGACCCTCCTGCTCCCCCCTCCCCTATTCCCTCCCTCCCCATCCCCCAACCCCCGGAGTATCCTTTAATGTACATGCCAAACTCTCCTCTGGGTCCTCCTCTCCGATGAGGTGCAAAGACCCAGGGGCATTTCCCAGAACTCTTTTTTGTGTTCCCCTTAAGCTTAGGAACACTACTGTGACTGTCAGTCCCTAGCCTCCAGGATCCTAGTGCCTTTAGTTCATGCCAGACTTTGTGGGGTCAATAATGTGTTGGACATAGCGCAGGTCATGCAAAGTTCTATTATGATTGCTTCTCCCCTAACTTGTTCCACCTGGCATTTTACATGGGATTCAGGATCTGATCTCAGGACCTTCTGCTTGCAAGGCCAAGGCTTAACCCCTGAGCCATCTCTTGGGCCTGGATTAGTTTTTATAAACAGAATTTGGATGAAGGAAGGAAAGAAGTACATTTGCCAAGTTTAACCCTCTATAATTCAAAGCTGGGTGTAGGATGAACTGAGAAGTGCTACTTGCCGCCTTCTCATGATAGATACTGTATCCCTTTACTGGAAATTGAAGGAAGCAGTAACCTTATTTTCTTGACCTCTCCTTACCACAGTGAAAGTATTTTTTTAAAGGTTAAGGAAGGAGAGAAAGGGAGGGAAATAGGTCAAGGTAGGGAACAGGTAAAGTATAAGCACCAATTTTTGAACCAGTATCTTGAATTTGAACCAAATTATCTTGAATACACATTTTTAAATTTGTTTTACTAGCTACAGTCCTTAGCATACTTTCCAGAACTTTTCAAATGGCTCATCAGCTATGGATGCTTCACTGGTGGTCAGGTCTGTGAAAATCCTCACACCGCCATTTAAAAATAGTTTTGGAGAGGCTGGAGAGATGGCTCAGTGGTTAAAACTCTGCTTCACACTTTGCATGACCTGCGCAATGACCGGCATAGCACTGACCCCCAAAGTCTAGCATGGATCACAGGAACTAGGATCCTTAGAAGCAAGGGATTAACAGCCACAGTAGTGTTCCTATACTAAAAGGGAACACAAGAAAGGACTCTAGGCAATGATACTGAGTCCTTACACCTCATCAGAGAAGAGGATCCAGAGGGAAGTTTGACATTCACAATAAAGGATACTCCAGGGAAGTGGGGGGAAGGGGCACTGGAAGAAAGGGAGGGAGGAGAGAAAAGAAGGGGAAGGGGGGAGGGAGCAAGGGGGTCCAGGAAGGGGTGGAGGGAGGGAGGGGACTGGAGTACATATTAAGTTTGTATGAGTGGAAAAAATAAGTTAATTAATTAAAAAAAAAAAAAGACTCTGCCTCACAAGCAGAAGATCCTGAGTTCAGATCCTAGGTCTCACATTAAAAACACCAGCGGGAAATGGTGGCGGCCTCAACTTCTGGCTCTGGTGGATGGAGCATGGGAAATCCCACAGCAAAAAAAGGAGGTAGAAGCAATCCAGAATGAATCTGAAGTCACTCTTAGTCCTCCACAGGGACACATGTGCCCTCTGATAAACACACACACACACACACACACACACACACACACACACACACCCCACATACTAAATGAATGAATAAATAAAGTTTAAAAAATAGTTTTGGATAGAGCAAACTTTCAGTTAAAGGTCAGAAGGCAAACATTTTTGGCTTGATGGGAAACATGGTCTTTTACAGCCATTCTGAATAGGCTTCCATTTGTAGTGATGAGTAAATAGATACAATTTTTTTCCCTTTTGCTTCTTAAAATCTCCATGTTTCAACGTAAATTACAACACTGTCTATAGAAGTTTTCAAAGAATGTAAATGTAACACATATAATAATTATTATATTAACTACTGGGAAAGTAAATGGATTAATATAGTTGTAAAGTTTCCATGTTTTGCCTGAAATTATATTAAGTAAAAAAAAAAAGGAAAAAAAGGACAATAACAAAGATAAAAAAGAACAAAAGATGAGTAATACAGTAATAAGCCTAAATTTACCTTACAAATAATTGCACTAAATGTTGATTCTCCAATCATTCTAATTAAAAGACAAGGTTGAAACAGATTTTTGTTTGTTCGTTTGTTTAAGGTTTATTTTCATATGTCTGAAGGAAAAAATTCAAGAAATAGAATACAATGTTGTAACAAATCAAATAATTCAAAATTACTGTATACATAATGTATAAAGAACATGTATATGACATAATGTGTTTGCTTTGTGATTACAAAAAACAGTGTTTTGGTTTTGAAATTCTGATGCTAATATTTATTATGTCAAATAGTACATATTTCAAAAGCTAGATATTTTAAATAATAACTAATTAACATATAGCTCTAAGACAACCTGCCTTTACCCTGATTTTCAAAATAGTGTTGCTCAATTCTTCTACAGAAAGCAAGAAGGTTGCTATAGTTTTTCACCTTCTCGGAAAGCTCATCATTGGTCAACTGTGTGGTTAAGCCTCTGCCTTGCAGGTGGAAGGTCCTGAGTTCGGATCCTAGACCCTACGTGTAGATGCCAGACAGTAGCGGGGGGTGGCCTGCGTTTCTGGTCCTGGTAGGCGGAGCCTGTGAATCCCGGGGCAGAGTAAACAAGGAGGTGGAGGCGGTCCTTGGTGGTTCCCGAATTCGTCCGTGGTGCTACACACACCCACCCACCCACACACACACACACACACACACACACACACACGCATACATGCACAATTGAATAAAAAAGAAAAAGAATAATGGATCAGATTGTCACACCACAGATCAAAACTTTAGCATTCTAACAGGGGTATTAGTTCAGGATTAACCCACCAAAAAATGAATTAAAAATCTAAAAATACACACATATGAATTTAGTATACGGGAATATATTATAGTGTTATAGAAGCATTAAATTGGAGCTGTAGCGATCACTCAGGAGTTAAGACTCTGCCTCATAAGCAGAAGGTCCTGAGTTTGGATCCGAGATCCCACATAAAATACCAGGTGGAAATGACATCAGCCTATACTTCAGCTCTGGAAGATAGAACCTGGGAAACTCTAGAGCAAAGCAAAGAGAAGGTAGTGTAATCCAGGGTGATTCTTAATATCATCCTTTGGCCTCCCCAGGCACACACAGTGCCCTCTGATATACTAATATAAACACACACACACAAACACGTATGCACAAGCAAAAAGAGAAGCATTAAATTATAAACATATTTTATGCCTTACATATACACACACAACCCCAGAGGTTCTAAATATAAAGGATTCTATGGTAAAAATGGAAGAATATATATATATAAATATATATATATAATATTTTAAAAATCTTTTGGATTTGGATTAAGTTAGCTTTTCTAAACATGATTCTTAAAGCAGAAACAACAAGAAAGAAAATAATAAACTTTACTACATAAAATTGATTAAAAAGAAGAAAACTACCCCAAATTTTCTACCTGGTGTTTTTTTTGTTGTTGTTAAAAGTGTGCTCTCAGGTGAATAATGCAAATCTTAACATACTGCTGCCTAAGATATTTTATCAGATTAAGGGTTTGTTTTCCTTCTGTGTAAATGAACAGTCAACATTACAAGTGAAGATGGGTCATATCCTAGAGGACTCTCATTTTTCATGATGAATAAGTCTCTTTGTGAATTTTAATCTAGAAAGAATATGTTCTCAACATAAACTTGCTCACTGGCTCAACATTTACTCAATAGCTAATAAGAGCAAAGTGTGTTCTGGGACGTATTGGGAAGGAATAACCAAATCCTAAAGCCACAATATAGTTGAAGAATCTCAACTGCAGACAGAATCTTCTGGTTGGAACTTATGAGTCATCCTGAATACCTGTGCGGCTGGGCAGGTCACTTAACTTCTTTTGATTCTCAGGGTTTTCTTATGTTAGTAGAGTATAATAATACCTTGCAAAGTTGTGTGAAGATAGAGTCAACATGGTAAACAAACATATACTACACTTGTATTCTTTGCCAAGTTCTTAATATATATGAAAGAATATTTGTAGAGTGCCCAAGTATTACCACTGCATAACAAATCTTTTGTTCTAAAAGAGGTAAGAGTGGAGGAAGAGTGATAAAACATACATACACTTGAAAATGAGCAAAGCTACATTAGAAAAAATGAAAAGTTCCACTTAGTTAAGCATAAGTAGGTATTTAAACCTATAGATATAAGTGAGAAGATTCATGTAGGCAGAGGGATTATAGGAGGGAACAAACATAACTAAAGAAAATGAAGATGGTACATAGTGAACAATGTTAATGTGATAAGAGAGTGAGTTAGTCAGCAGTACTGGAACGGTTTAGAGCAAGATCAGAGTTCTGAAGGGAAAGATGATAAGCTTACTTAACGCCTTAGGAGGTGAATAGTTCTGTAAAATATATAGACAATGGCATATATGAATGAATCGAGTTTGAATTGTGGCCCCTTACTTTCTAGATACATAAGACTGAGTCTATCATATAACCCCTATTAATCCTGGTTTTTCTCTTTTATATCATGGATATACTATCTTTAGTCAAATACCAAACTGAAGGGACTTGACATATCCTAGTTATCATGTATAGGCATTGTTAACTATTGGAAGAATTGGATGACTGTAGTGAACAAAATCTACATTCAACAGACTACTTAAATTAGAGACTAGAAGAATATCTCAGATAAGCTGGCCTAAGTATAGGGGACACAGAGCAGGAGAGGATGAAAATAAGAGTGTTACAGAATTTTTAGGATAGAATATAATGAAACACTATAACAGAAAGAAAAAAAGTTACTAGTATAGGTAAGAGAGACTGGAGATATTCCTGAAACTGACAGCTTATGACATAGATTCTGAAGAAGTTGTATGGGGATGAAACAAAAAAGAAACACTTTGATTTCTAATGTGGTTTTTATCCTGTGATATAGAATGAAATTTGTTTATAGTACAAATAATCTTGAGGGCAAGATAGAATATAAATATTAAAAGAGTGGATTTTAAGAAAAGGAAACTTACCCACAAAAGAGAAAAATGCCAAATAAGTCTGCATAGACATTTTGAGAAAAGTAAAAAAAAAATAGCTTCTCATTTAAGTAGAATATGAAATCACCTGTGGGGAATGAAATAGGTTTCACATACACACATACATACATACATGTACACATATATACATGTGTAAACATACACATATGTACACTACTATATGCCTAACAAAAAGGAATCAGCTTACATATATGTGGGGAGGGGGACTGGAGAGATGGCTCAGGGGTTAAGACTCTGCCTCGAAAGCAGAAGTTCCTGAGTTCACATCCCAGATTCCACGTTAAAAACATCAGGCAGAAACAGTGGAGGCCTGCACTTCTGGCCCTGGTGGATGGAGCCTAGGAAATCCAGGGCAAAGCAAAAGGAAGTAGAAGCAATCCAGGATGATATTCTTGAAGTCACTCTTGATCCTCTACAGGACAGTGCCCTCTCTCTCCCTCTCTCTCTTTCTCTTTCTCTCTCTCTCTCTCTCACACACACACACACACACAAATTAAAATAAAAAACCTGTCTCTTCCAGTAAAAAAAAGAAAAATATAGATATAGTGTCTTGAGATTATCTCTTATACCTAAAACATTGTGTTATACTGATACTCTTTTTTCCCTTCTCCATTGAATGATGGAAATAATGGTTGACAATTGACATTGAAGACATAGTTAAAGTTTTATGTATTAATGAAAAAAATGAGCCTGATTTTATGTTTGTTGCTATTTCTCCCCATCCCCTGTAAAAGACAAGTTTCTTAATCTCCTATTAATCTTGTAAATGTATAGCACATAGTAGATATTTGATAACTATTTCTTAACTTATATTCTAAATTTGTGATAGTTAGGTACAAAGGTGTCAATGTGACAGTTGCAGCCTAAGCTTTGGGCACATTTGTTAAGAATTAATAGTTAAGGTAAGCCCTGAACAGGGCTGAAGGAAATTGTTTACTTGATAGGAACCCAGCCCATGGTGAGTGGGACTGTTCCCTGAGCAGGTGGATAAAATAAAAAATGTTGATATAGCTGTGGTTCTAGTGAACCAGGTTATATCTTAGCCTCAGTGCAGATCTTGGCAGCATTGTCCAGGTGGTACTGGTTTTGATGCACGACTGTGGTACATGGAAAATGACTGAACCTTGTATAGGTAGCCAGTTTGGGCCAAGCAGCTTAAGGAAATCAAGGGTTCTATTCTTGTTTAGGATTGTCTGTTACATTTCTAAGTCCAGCTTGGCAGGAGAACTCACACCAATGTGAGGAGCTGAGGTAACTGGTCACACCATATCCACAGGATTGCTGAAAGAGGGGCAACCTCACACCAGACAGCAAGTCTGCTAAAATATGCTGAAGAATGCAAACTTATTGAACCAGTTTCCCCCACCTTATCTAAATTTACCAGATACTTTTGTTATTGTTGCTTTGAACTTGGAATCCTCCTGCTTCAGCATCTTGGATGCTAGGATAACAGGTATATCTTACCACACTCAGCTACATTTGCAGGTTCAGCAATTGGTTTTATTGATTTTGCAAAGCTGATTCCTTTAAAAATATTTTTTAAACTTTATTTGTGTGTGTGTGTGTGTGTGTGTGTGTGTGTGTGTGTGTGTGTATCAGAGGGCACTGTATATCCCTGTGGAGGACCAAGGGTGAATTCAGGAAGCATCCTGAATTGCTTTTATCTCCTTTTCGGTTCACTTTAGGATTTCCCAGGTTCCGCCCACCAGGTCCAGAAGTGCAGGATGCCATCCTTTCCCGGTGGTGTTTTTACATGAGACCTAGGATCTGAAATCAGAACTTTCTGCTTGAGATGCAGTCTTAATCCCAAATCCATTTCTCCAGCCCAGCTGATTCATTTTTTGACAGACATGTAGTGATGCATACATATTATCAGGCCTTTTGTGGTTAAAATAACTGGATTTCCCATAGGTGTGGTTAATCTAGTGAAATGAGTTATCCAATAAATTACTCTTTTGCATTTCTGTTACTCAATTGTTGAAATAATAAAGTATTGTTTCCTTTTTATATGTCTATACCCTTACAACACTAATTTCCTCAGGGAATAATAGTTATGTAAATGTATTAGTTCTTTTTCACATACCTTGATAATTTGCTTTCCCAATTAACATAGTTCCTTACACGTAGTATGTGCTTAAAATAACTGATGAATAAATCAATGAGTAGCTATACTTTATTGAGTAGAAGAAGGCCTATGTACTGGATCTGTTTATGCAACTTGAGCAAGTGGCTTAATTTCAGTAAGGTACAAAATGGAAATTTTAGGATAAATGTTACCCAAGGGCATGTTAAAACATAGCCATTCCAATGGTGACCTAAGTATTTCAGCCTATAATAGGCTATTCTGTTTAATGGAATCATGCTTAAAAACAGGGTAAAGGATTTATTCTGGTCAGAATTTAAATGTGAATTTTTCAATGTGTGTAAAAACTTCAACATCCTGTGAGATGCCTCCTAATCAGAAAAAAATTGTTGAGGGACTGAACATCTAAGAGAAAGTAACAATGTTTAGAGATGAATGCTACAAAAACAGATTATGATAATATGATTTCTTGCATTTGATGAAAAGGTATACTAATATGAAATATTAGACTTCTTGGGCTAGAAAGATGGCTCAGGGGTTAAAACGTTGCCTTGCAAACAGAAAGTCCTGAATTGGGATCCCAGGTCCCATGTAAAAATGCCAGTCAGAAATGGTGGCCGCCCACAATTCCAGTCCCGGTGGACGCCTGGGAAATCCCAGAGCAAAGTCAAAGGAAGTAGAAACAATCCAGGATGATTCCCAAAGTCATCCTGTCCCCCACAGGGATACACAGTGCCTTATGATACACACACACACACACACACACACACACACACACACACACACACACTCAATGAATAAAGTTTAGACTTCTTTTCTAGAGTTGCACTGTTTTTTTTATACACTAATGTTACCACAGCTCTCTTCCTATAACAATTATATAATTTAGTAAGACTAAATACATTGTGCTAAAATATTTCTTCTCTTGGGATCAGCAAGATAGCTCAGAGGGTAGAGTTTCTGTTAGCAAATCTGGTGACCTGGAACAAAATGGTGATAGAAGGAGAAAACTGACTGCTGAAAGTTGTTCTCTGATCTCCAATTATGTGCTATGAAGTGTATACACATGCCCTCACTGTCTCTCAAATAACATTATAAAAAAGACTTCAAAGATAAAATACTTACTCTTAATCTACTAAACCAAAACACTTCCTTAAGGATGATCAAAAGATAGTACAGGAGGTCACACCTATAAATTATACCCACTCTAGACAATAATTTAATTATGTAACACATTTATGCAATACTCTTTCCATTCCATATATCCAGATTTTCTGCATGATCCAGTTTTAGCTAATCTACAATTCTGTCTCAAGATGATCATTTGCTATATTCATGCCATGTTTACTTTAGCATGCATGTGCTAAAGTATTTGTGGAGTTTTTATACACATAAATGTCCTTGAAAAAAAAACAATGAAAAGCTACATTTAACAGAAATGCAAATAGTATTTCTTATGGCATAAAGATAACTGAAACATGGTCCATGGGCCAGGATCTCAGAAAACTGTGGTCTGACTGTTGAGGCAGACATAAATAAAACAAATTATTATTGTAAAGCAAGAAAATGGTACAGCAGGACATAGTCAAAAACTGCAACATTGGCAGATGGTAACAACTGATTCTCGCCAAGAGTACCACTAGGAGAAGGAACTATTTGAACTGAATCTTATGAAATAAATAAGATTTCAACATGTGATCAAAGTACACAATAGTAGGAATTTGGGAGTGAGAAATATTCAGAGAATGGCCAAAGATTCTGAGTTCCATAGGAAATAGGGCTGCTCCACGTTGAGGATTTTATACTCCATGTTTCAGATTTTGTGCCGCAGATAATAGTAGAAAGTTTGAGCAGAGTAGTTATATTCGCCATTAGTTACATTAAAATTATCATCCTGGAAACAATGCTTAGAATGACTGAAGTGATGCCAAACAGAAGCAACTTCAATCAAGAATTTGTAATCTGCTTCAAAGCAAAGATTTGTTTTTATTATTTTATATCTTCCATGCCAGAGGCAAAGTATGTTTTCAATAACACAATAGTACAATGTTTGTGTTAAATACAGCAATGAACCCTGTATCTTTACAATGGATTTCCAAAAACATGTGGGCTCAGTCTGGACAACAGTTGGGTTTCCTACCTCTTCAATTATGACTCCTTAATTTACACTTTAATGTTATGTCTCAACTTTTTTTTTTTGTATTTAGGTTTAAGATAACAATGGTGCAAATAATTATGAAATAAACTTACAGAGAAAACTCTCTTAATATAGAAATTTTTAGAAAAATGATTGTGACACATTATTCATAGTAGGGAAAAAAACAACACAGGATGATTTGATAAGATAAAAATCCTAAGAGATATATAAAAAATTATCCATAGAAAGTAACAAATAGAAAAATATGCATAAGATATACAATAGACTTTCAGATTTTATATGGCTTAATTAAGAGCTTAGACTCCGAAGCCAGACTGTTCTTGGTTTAAAGTTCTTTATTAAACTTTTCTAGCTAATCTTGAGCAAGATCTCATTTATAACCCAGGGTTTATATCCCTAAATTTATCTAATATTTAGACTAGTATTTGGCACATCTAATATTTAGACTAGTATTTGGCACATGGCATAAATTTTAGCTTTTAAACATGATTATACTTAATATGGGAGAGACTGCTGTGTATTTCCTAACACTAATACCTCTTTCCAATATTAACAGAATCTTCAAATTATAACTATACATGTTACTGTCCAGAATGTTGTATCTTCTAGCTGTTATTGAAACCTCACGTGACCATGTGACTAGGCCAATAAGATATAAGTAGTAACTGTAGTAACTGATGAAAAGCTTCCTTAAAAGATAAATGGACATTTATCAGATTTTTAAAATAAGCAAACTCATAAGTTTCTACAGGGTAGTAGAAACTATCATACACTGCTGCAATCACTTTAGAAAAGTTGACGTTTATTGAATAAGTACTATTATTAATGCATTCAATAATCCAAAATTTTTACCAAATTTATAGTCTAGAGAAATGTACATGTGTACTAGGGCACTTGTAGAAGGATATCAATGGCAGCATAAATTATATATATATATATATATATATATATATATATATATAGTGATATATAGTGATAATAGACCTAAACTATAGTAATACAAAGGTCCACTGAAATAACCAAAAGTAGAAATGTTTGCCAGGCATGGTGATGCATGGAGAATCACAAGTGTGAGGACTACCTGGGCTACAAAACAAGTCCTGGTTGAGGAGAGACAGGAAGAAGGAAAGTAGTAGAAAGAGAAAAAAGGAAAGAGAAGAAGGAGATGGGAGGAGGGGAAAAAGAAACTTGGTTGGTTTACTTGGGCTTTTGTCCTAGAGATTTCGATACATAGTCAGTTGGTACATTAGTTCTTAGGCCTGAAAGTGTGGAAGCATATCAGTGCAGGAAACACATAATAAAGTTCTTCATCTCACTGATAGGAACAAAAAAAAAAAAAAAAAAAAAGAGAGGAAGGGGCTGTGTTTCTAACATCCCCATTAAAGGTATGCCCCAATGACATGTCTTTATTCCATTGAACCCCATGTCTTTTTTTTTTTTTTTTTGTCTTGCTAAGTGATTAAAAATTTTTCTTTTTCTTTTTTGGTAATGTTGTAATTATGAAAATTCTCTAAAATTCTTTATACATACACCAAAAAAAAGTAAAGTGGACACTGACAATGTCCAACCAGCTCTTTCTGCCACCTCTCTCTCCAGGAATGGTGTAAAGGAAGCTGAAACTGCTGGTGAATGCTCCTTGAGAACACAAGTAAAGCAGAACTTTGTGGAATCTCACAAATGTAGTCAGGAAAACAGAGTGCTTGATTAACTAATCAGTTCTACTGTAAAGCTGTGCACGTGATATGGGTGTGTGAAAACATAACAAAACCCTTTATTGTACATCCTCATTAAAAAATGACAACAAAGTTTAGCCCCCATATCTTAAAGGTTCTGTTTCCAATGGTGCCAAGGGCTGGGGACTAAGTATTTAACACATGGGTCTTTGGAGGACATTTTGGATCCACATAATCTATTGTATCCACATAAAGCTATCATATCTGTCAAAAGTAGAATAGTTAAATAAGGTATATTTATATACTAGTATTCAGCAGGGAAATGTATATGTGTATATATATTTATATGTATGATGTGATCTTATATATATGTAACACATATATATGTGATCTTACATATATAGTGATATATAGACACTGTATATAAATATATTATTACAATATCCTCTAGATTGAGAAAGCAAGAATCAAAGTAACTTAGAATACAAAGATTTAAAAATAGACAAACTCTTCATTTAGAAACGTACAACTGGGTGGAACATTTTGAAGAAAAGCAAGGCAATGATTATTATAAAGTCAGGATTACAGTAATCTCCAGGCAGAGAGAGCCATGCTCTAAAGAGAGTTGTGATTAGAAAAGGAAACACGGGTTTCAGAATTCCTCCCAGTGTTGCTTCATCACTGGCGTGGAAAATCCATGGATATTTCTTTAAAATAATTTTTCTAACTATAAATTGTCTTTTGCATTTTCTTCAAGAATATATTTCACAATTTATAAAAAGACATGAGTCTTTTAGCCTGGTTTTCATTCTTACTTTTTCTGCTACATGTGTGTTTGCAATGTGTGTGTGTGTGTGTGTGTGTGTGTGTGTGTGTGTGTATATGTGTGCGTATAGGCCAAAGGGTAACTTTCAAAATCATCCTGCATCCACTTTATTGCACTTTACTCTGGGGTTTCCCAGGCTCTGCCTTCTAGGGGTAGGAATTTCAAATTTAATAATGTGCTTCATGTGTTAGACTGAAAACAATTTTGAAGAACAGTATATTCAGTACTGCTTTGCATTCCAGAAAAATATCCCTGTTGACAGTGTTAATATGCATTGGTTATAAATTTTTGGAAAGTAAATTGGCAATATCTATCACTTTTGACATGCTCTTATGACTTGAGCCAGCAAATCAAAACAAACTTATGGCGTAGAAATTATTTAAGAGCATATGTCCAGGAATTTTTTTGTAATGTTATTTTCAAGGTCAATATTTGGAAGCAATGTTAGTCATGGCAAGTTTCAAAAAATTATGACACATACTGAGGAATACTGTACTATGCAGCTGTTTTTAAAAATGAATTAGTTTGATGTCTGTTAAACTGGAAGGTGTTCCATGAAGTGCTTGTTCAGAAAGAAAAGCTAACAATTACCCATTTTTATATAATTGGCCAGCTAACTTTATATATGCCTATTTATATACATTTGAAAGGTATCATGAAAGGTATTAAAAGATATATCTCAAACTTTTAATAGTGGTTATCCAGGAATCAGGGTTAGGAACAATGGTTACTTCTGCCCACATCTTTGGATGATTTTACTTGTTACAAAGAATCTGTGTTACTTTTCTAACTTAACATTAGTTACATTAGTTTTTCAAAAAGTGTACAATATAAAAAATGTGCCGCAATGCCAGGTATGAAAACTATTGCCAAATGTTAATTCATTTATTATTGAAGTAAACTGCACTAACTTGTGTAGGGCAGAAGGAAGCACCTTAAGGAAATGTGATTTCTCCATGGCTGTTTCACAATTAGCCTTTCAATAATCACCTAGAACAGAGATATGTATTAGTAAAATAAACAAATACGCATTACTTCCTGCTGCCTTCTGGGAACTGTCAAGCTGTGTCATGGAAAGGAAAGCGGGAGTTAAGAAATAAGGAGAAGAGAGCGGTTCTTCATTAGGGAAGGTCTGGTCTTGCTGAAGAAGACCTGAGAGGGTAGCTGTCAATCAACGACAGCCCCAAGTCCCAGTTGAAACTTGGCTTTTCCTCCCTCAGATAGTCTCCTCCACGATGAGCTTAACCACCGGCGGAGCCCCTGAGGCCGACCGGCCTCCTCCCTTTTGTTTCCTCTTTGTGAGAATCCAGTGGATTGCTACATCCTCTCAATGCTACCTTTGCAAACCAGCCAGGCAGCTAGTCACAGGGCGGCCATGCCCGACCCCGCGCTTCCTCCGTACTTCCGGTCACCGGCCCCGCCCTCACACTAAACCCCACCAGGCCCGCGCCTCAGCACGCGGGCATCAAGAGGCTACATCCGGCGACCGCTAAACCCGTGACCGGAAGGAGAATCCAAACCAGCCAATGGGCGTCGCGGAGCACAGCGTCCCGGGTCACGTGCACAGTGGGCGGGGACTCTCGCTCCTTATTTAGTAAACCCCAACCGCAGGTTTTAGCTCTAGGTAAAAAGCCCGGGAGGTCGCGGAGAGTGAGGGCGGGGACGGGATTGTTTTTCGAGGTGAGGGGCAGGTAGATGTAGGCCCACGGGCCGCATGGATGGTGGCTGAGAGCCTCGGGTTAATGGATGCGGGAGACATTTTTTTTTTTTTTTTTTGATGGGCACGTGCGGGGAACAAGAACGCAACCAGCTTCCGACCGACCTGATGAGGCGAGAGCAGGAAGTGTGAGGGGCGCGATAAGACCCCGCGATATGAGGATATTAAGTGAATCTTGCCCCCTCGGCCACTTATTGTTACTAAATAAGGTTCTTGGCAGTGTCCTGTGAGGGAGTGGAGAAGAAGGGAACATTCTAGATGCTTTAGGGTGGGGGAGATGATGGACCGCCAGCCTGGGGTTCACATCCACCTCTGAGTGGACTTAACATAGGGAAAACTTACTTCCTCCTAATTTGATTGATGAATACCCATCTATTATTGTACTGGTGACAACACTGGAAGTCACTCAAGGAAAATAAAATCCTTAAAAATAGGTAAAAAGGACGTGGGAAATTGTAGCTCAGACTGGCCTTGGACTGGAAAGCCTTCTTTCAATAGTTCCAGTGCTGGGATTACAGGCATTCACCACCACAGCTTGCTGTCTTTCAAGACATTTTAAACGATCAAAATACTAAGAACTATTTGATAAGACTTTAGCGTAGCTTCTGAATATGTAATTCCTTTGATTTTTATCATTCCCAGTTAGTAAACGAATTCAGTGTTCCGAGTTTTACTTGCTGTTGTTTCATTAGGTGGGTTTATTGAGTTACCAATAGTAGCCTATGGGCCTAGTTGCTTTTTCACATTTGCTTTATTCTACATAAGCAGCCGCTAGTGAATTCTGAGGATTTTTATTTTCCAAGAGAATGGAAATAATTTCCCAAATTGTCTCTTTCAGCAACGTTTCGGCCTTGATTATTTGATTTCAAAGCTTCTTGAGAAATATGATTACCCTGGGCAAACTACTATGGTGGTCCTGGGCACTTCAGCCCCTTTTGCAACAAATGATCATATTTTGCAACAATGATCATATTGAAAGTATTTCATCAGCTTTTAATTATATGGATTAAACAACAAAGAGAAAATATGCAAATTTTATGGCAATAAACATTTTTGTATTAGATTTGAAACCATAATAAATGTTATTTTATAGTCATTTAGGGTCTTTTTAACAAATAACCAAGTTTTGTGGTTGTGAGAGATCTTTTAGCTCTTTGCTTTGATCTTTTACCAGCATTTAATTTTTTTTATCTTTCTAGATACTGAAACTTGTGTGACTTTGAAATAAAGAAGCTATGTTTTCTGCATTCAAATACTGTGCAATAGACTATTTATATGAGGTACAGTGGCTCATTTGCTAAGAATCGTGTTCTAAAATGTGTTATCTGTATTCAGTATATTCTAATTTTCAGTGTCTTTAAGTTAATTTTTAATTGCCTTCATTTCATATTCACTTGAAATTATACTTTTAATTCCCTTAAAGTTCCACTTTAGATTGCTAATAAACTATTTAAATATTAGCCAACAATGTAAAAAAATCTGAAGCTATCAGAAGAAAAAAAAAGACTTGGCAATTTTGAAATGTATTTGTTAATGCTATAAAGTGATCTTCCCTGAAAATATTTGGGGCATTGTAGCACATGAGTATCTCAGTACTTGGAAAACTGAAAGAGGAATATGGTAAGTTTTAGATTAGCTTGGGCAAAGTAGTGATACCCCATCTCTAGAACAAAATATATAAATCCTAGTTATCTTTATTATAAGATATCAGTAATAGCATGTGTTGCAGTTACTTTGCATGGTTGCTGATAAATTACCACCAAATGGCTTAAGGGAACAAGGGGTTTATTTTCTTTTTGTTTCATTACTCTTAGTTTAGTTACAGTTCTTAGTCCAGCTTGACAGGAGATCTCACACACCAACATCGGGGCCAAGGGAATTGGCCACACCATCTCCACATAATGGCTGAGAGAGGGATAATCCTTACTTGCCAAATATACTGAAGGATGCCTGCTTTCTTAAACAGTTCCCTCCATTTTCTTCCCTTGTCCAAGGACTAGTCTTACCCACCATGGGCTGGGCCTTCCGCATCTCCTAGACAATCTCTTGCAGGTTTGCCCTGGACTACTTACTATCTACAAATGTGCCCAGAGCTTGAACCCTCAGCTATCAAGTTACTCTTCTGATGGATTATATCATTTTGTTGCAGGGGAGGTTTTTTATGTCCAGGTTCTTGTGTTTGGGAATTGAGGATTGAAACCAGAGCACATGTGGAGGAGTAAAGCAGAATTTATTAGAGGAGAGAAAAAATGGAACTCATATATATCGAGTCCATAGAGACAGAGGAGCTGGAAAAGAACTCATAGACATGCAATCTGTGAAGGGCAAGTGAGCTGGAAAAGAACTCAAAAACTCCAGACATGGAATCCATGAAGGGCGAGAGAAAAACCAAAGATAGCAAGGTAGGGTCAGGGGTTAGGCAGTACTCAGAAAAGTGGCCTTTCCTTATTCATTAGCTCCAGTTTCTGCAAACCTGATTAGAGCTTTTGGACCCCTACATCTCATTAGTTTGTTCACGTTAGGAGCCCAGCCCATCTGACCTTGTGGCTGACCTGATGGTTGAGCTTATCTGCAGTGGAGAGCTCTTCTGCCTATCCTTTCATAAACAGAGGGTTAGAGGAAAGTTGACAGACCTTATCTCTGTGGAGGATTAATAGGATGTGTCCCTTCAGGATAATTTCAACAGTGGGCCATGACCTCTCAGCAAGGCTTTGTTCTAAAACTGCCTAAATTTGATTATACTCAGTATTCAATGTTCTAAACACTGACCTACAGATTTTTACAATTTTATTGCTAGGAAAATAATGTTCAGAGAAACTAAATGGCCAGTACAAATCATCAGAAGTGAGATTCAAACCCAGATATCTTGCTACCAGATATATTGTAGGTCATGCAATAATTCAGTTTTCTTTTTTTGCATAAGTGTGTATATTCATGTGTGTGCAGGCATATGTACAAGAGGGCATTATCTGTGTGTTTTCTTGTGGAGGCCCGAGGGTAATATCAGGAATCATCTTGGATTGTTCTACCTCCTATTGCTTTGCTTTAGGGTTTCACTGTCTCCACCTTTCAGGGCCAGAATTGCAGGCTACCACTGTTTCTATCTAGCATTTTCACATGGAATCTGTGGATCCAAATCCAAATCTTTATGCTTGTGAGGCAAAGGTTTTAATTCCTGAGCTATCTCCATAGACAAATTCATTGTTCTTATGTTTTAATTGGCAAGTTAAGTTTTCATTTTCATTATAACATTGACCCCCATGTACCAGAAAAAAACCTACCACAGTAAATTAAAATTGTGTTAAATTTTATAGGACATAGTCATAGTCATCTTTAGGTTTTATTTTATCCCCTTCTAAATGAGGGGATACATATGTAGTTATAAAATATGCATGACAGGTGATCAAAAGTTAACTGTAACACATTTTTGAATATACTGACCACTTGAAGAAAAAGTAACAGATACTCAGAAATCCCAAAGGATTTATATTTATTCATGTTTTCTTAGTTTCTTGCTGGTATGCTGTATCCCATGATATAGTACAAATATAATAGTAATCAATGTCAAATCTTGCCAAAGAGGCAAACCTTTGTAAAGTTTATGAAGATGTATTGAAGAAATGCTCAAATAGCAACTAATGCTCTTATCAAATGAAGCTCTTACAAAGTAAGATCATGTAACACACAAGAGAAAATGGTTTGAAGATCCAAAGAGTCAGAGATGCCTTGCTACCTCAAATATTTTCAAAAAGTGTCTTTTTTCTGATCAAAGATGAGGGTTAATGTCATCCATATCATCATCATATAATAGAGCTTATGAGAACTTTCTCACAAAATGCAATTGCAAGTTAACTACAAATGTTATTAGATAGGAAATTACTTTATTGCTTTATTTCTTTTTAGATAAAGTACTAATCAAATTTTTTCTCTCTATTTACAATAAATCTTGGATTCTTATTTTACTTAACTACATGAAATGATCTTTTTTATGCCATTTACTTTGGGTAATCTCTGGTTTAACTTGTTATAAAACTTCAACAACATAAAATAAGAAATTATCCTTTGTTCAAATACATAGAATAAGGCATTTCATGGGAGTTTACGATCACCACAGGAAAACTTCATAGAGAGGGTAATGGTTATGAAAATAAAATACAGGATTCAATAGCTAAGTGCTTTTTCAGAGGGACACTGTGGACCACATTATCGATGAGGGAGTGACCGACCACTAAATGTTAATGTGTGGAGCAGTATGACTAGAAAAGGGACTAGTCTGCTTAGAACAGTTGGAGTAGAGGAGGGAGGGAAGGGGGAGCAGGGGGTTCGGGAGGAGGAGGGAGGGAGGGAACTGGTATACCTATTAAGTTTGTATGAGCTGAAATAATAAATTAAAAAAAAACAGTTGGAGTAACGTAATTTGAAGTTAGAAAGTCGAGGCAGAGTTAAAGAGGGAAGTTAGATTAATTTACAAGTTTACTCAGCAGGTTTAACATCTTCACCCCTTTTTTTTTCTTTTGTGAGGCGGGGTCTTGCTGTATAGCCCCACTTGGTCTAGTATTCAGTAAGTACTCATTATGTATGTAGCCCAGTGTAATAATGTGCTTTGACATTCCAAAACTGAGATTATAGGTGTGTACCATCACATGTAACTTTAATATGCCTTTCTTCCTTTGATTTACTTTCTTTTATTAGTAACTAATTTCCAGGTTTAGCATAAAATCATAAATTAAGACAACCATGCTATACTGATGGAAATAAAACACATTGCTAATCAATGTGATTCATTTTTTGTCAAACTGTATTGTTTAGTCTATAACAGAAAAAAACATATAAGGCAATACATCAAACTATTGATTATATTAATAAGAATCTTGATTTTTTTTATTGTGTGTGTGAGTCTGTGTGTATGTATTAGAAGGCATTGTGTATCTCTGTAAGGGACCAAGTCCCCAATATATCCTGGATTGCTTCTACCTCTTTGTTGTCCTCTGGGATTTTCCAGGCTCTGCCCACCAGGCCATAAGTGCAGGCCGCAGCTATTTCCACCTTTTTTATATTGCATTTTTACGTGGGACCTAGGATCTGAACTGAGGACCTTCTGCTTGTGAGGCAAAGTCTTAAACCCTGAACTTTCTCTCTCAAGAATCTTGATTTTTGTCATAAAGCTCTTGATATTTTATATATAACTTTAAAAATATATAGACTTAAGTCTTAAATAAATAAATAAGTAGCTCAGTCTCAATATCCATAAATGATACATATTTAAAAATCTTGTAATCTTTCCTATACAGATTAAAATTAGAAAGAAGTTTTACAGAGATGCTTTAATGCTTCGAATCCCTTCATGTTTATATCAAGACAAAAATTTTATTAATGCTAAATATAGGAGACCATGGACAAAAGGTATGTCTGTTTTTATGTCTCAAAAATCATGTTTTCATAGTTATTTCAATACAGTAAATTAAGAAATCACAGTGCTTTACTCATTAAAAACTCAGCATTTATTTATCAAAATATCAAGAAGTTTACAAACTGATATTTTCTGTATATAATTTAGCAGATGAGGAACTGAAAAACATACCAAATGTAACATGGGATATTTTCCATGTATTTTTAAATGAAGTTTTATAATATGCTAACATTATAAACATTTGTCTTTTAATATTTTATTATCTGAGGGTTACTTGGAATTATAAAAATAAGTATGAAACTACTTTTAAATAAATTTGGAAACTACTTTTAAATAAATTTGGAAAAGTAAAATCAATTGTCAACATCTGTTTGTATATACAGTGGACCAAACACTGTTACAGGTACTAAGGACAAATATCAGTTTGTTTATACTGTTTAAGAAAGGTGGGATTATATCCTAAATCATGCTTTAGAAAGAGTTTTGATTGTTTGAAAATGGAAAGGATAGACATTGTGAAGCAAAAATAGACATGAAAATCATCAGAAGTTGTTGTGGTCCAGAGTCTAGACTACTAGAAAATCTCATCACCAAATGAAATGTAATGATAGCTTTCACTAGATTTATAGTAATGAACATATGTAAGATTATTTGTTATTTGTTTTCAAAGTGGGGAGCCTAAATACATAGAATAATAAAGGGTGTCTTATATTTTTTTAATCTGAGAAACTGAGTAGATGACAGTGCCACTTCCTAATGTAGAGAAAGGCTCATGGAGAAGCTCAGATTTGTCTGGAGTCAATAGTGCTGCTTTAATCCATTTATTAGACTTCTAAATGAGATGCTGCAGAGATAAGTGGTTATATTGATCTTCAGCATAGCTTTGCATAAGAATTCTTTGTTGTTCATTCTATTGTGTGTGTGTGTGTGTGTGTGTATCACAGGACATTGTATCTCTGGAGGCCCAAGGGTGACTTCAGGAGTCATTTTGGATTGCTTCTACTTCCCTTTTGCTTCTACTTCCTTTTTGCTTCACTCTGGTTTTCCCAGGCTTTGCCTGGTGTTATGTACAGATCATTGCCATTTCTACAGGATCCAGGATTATAACTCAGGTTCTTCTGCTTGTGAAGCAGAGACTTAATCCCTGAGCCATTTCTTCAGCCCTGCAGAAGAGTTCTTCAGGTGGCCTTCAATCAAACAGTTTGCCTCTTTACTTGTAGTTTTTAATGATGACCAAAAAATGTGCTAGGAAATACAACATTCTCAAATAAAGAGGAAACTGACTAGAACTGCTGGGGGCTGTATTCCAGTTTCCTTTCAGAAATAGTATGTAGTCAGAGCTTTAGTTCAGTGAGTTCCATACCCTAGGAATCTAAAATTCTGGGTATGCTTCTCTCTGTGGTCCTTCAGCTTCTTGTCCCTGACCCTTAGGAGGCCAGCTTACAATAAATTTTAAGCTTTATTGCCCCTTGTTACCTCTCTATAAATTTGTTTCAAGTAACTTGTGTAGAAGTGTTCTTTCTCACCTTGCTCTGTGAACCTGCTTCACTAGCTACAGCATCACATGGAAGTTCTCAATGTGAACTGATTTAAATTCGTGAAGTGGCTGAATTCACCAACAGTATGGTTATAGATAAAGCAGAGCACCTCAGCAGAAATCTGGAGTGCCACCATGTAGTCTCTTGTAGAAGGAACCAGTTGAGAGAAAAGCCAAATGAATGCAGTAAGTAGAAAGTGTGTTAAGAAGGAAATGATCAAATTCATTGGCTCCTATTAAAGGTCAGGTAAGATGAGGATCACATACTGACCATAAGCTTACCTAAACATTGGTAATTGATAACTTTGACTTGCTTCTCTGGAATTATCATTATGAATATCATTAGAATATGATCTGAGCATGATTGGAGTATATTGGAATATGATTGGCACTAGTGAGAAGAAAATGAAAGTGATGAAGTCATGTAGTGGATTTGGACAACTCTTTTTTTGTTTTCATTTTTGCACGTGTAGGATGTGGGTACGCATCTGTGTATGGGGGGAGCTCTGTCTGTGCTGTGGAGGCCCAAAGATGACTTCAGGAATCATCCTGGATTGTTCTACCTCCTTATTGCTTTCCTGTAGGGTTTCCCAAACTCTGGATTTGGACAACTCTTGAGGAAGGTTTCTATGATGTAAACTTTTTTGGAAGAAAAGTTATTGAGTATACTGAAAGGGGCAGTGACTGGACCACTAGCAAGAGTACTGCCTATCTAAAGTGTAATAGAATAATGAAGCAATAAATGAAGTGAGAAATGGTATAAAAGACTCACTTTTCCATTTCCTTTTTGTGCACGTTAAGGAAAGACCCATGCAGGAAATAACAAGGGTAACTTAGGATAAAATGGGAAAGTATCAAGAACATAATTAGAAAAATTGGTATTCGGGGGACCAGAAGTTTCTTCCCTTGAATAGATAGGAAGATAAGAGTTTGTAGGTACTTTTGATAGTAGATAGGAAGATAGATAGATTTGTAAGTACTTTTGACAGTAGGTTGATAAAATTGGTTTTGGAAAATGAGTAGTTCTTTTTTCTGTTAATTTTGGGTACATAGGCACAATTATAGCCAGAAATGTGGAAAGGGATTTGTAGTGACAATCCAAGGGTAGAGTATATGAAATATCTGTGTTGAATAGCAAGAAAATCACTTTTATCAAAGGTTATTCTATTATGATTCATCAATTTTTGGATAGCTATTTGAAAATTATTATAATTTAAAATGAGTTCATTAAGGATGACTAGATGATTCTTCTGTATATAATACACACAGAGAAAGCTGATATACAGGTTCTCCTAAGCTAATACAAAGGAAAGATAGACAAGGAAATGAAATCTTTGTAAGGCAATGATTATAGGACCAACAGGCAGCCTACACTGGATGAGAAGGAAGTAATGATGCTATTTTAAAAATGGAAAGGTTGATGGACTGAAGAGGACAATCATGATAGAAATTCAGGGTCACCCTCATCAACTTCTGCTCTAAAAGTAAGAGAAGGAAAAAGTGATCTTTTCTTCATCTGTGTTTCTCTTCTTTTTATTATTTTTTTATTTATTCATTCATTGTGTGTACAGTGTATGTATCAGAGGGCAAATGTGTCCCCGTGGAGGACCAAGGATGACTTCAGGAATAATCCTGGATTGCTTCTATCTCCTTATTGCTTTGCTCTGGGATTTCCCAGGCTCCACCCACCAGGGGTGGAAGTGCAGGCCATTGCCTATTCTGCCTGGTGTTTTTATGTGGGACCTGGGATCCAAATTCAGGACCTTCTGCTTGTGAAGCAGAATCTTAACTCCTGAGCCATCTCTCCAGCCCATTTCTTCTTTTTAAAAATAAGTGTAGCAATTTTTAAAATAATAGCCAAATTTTATGAGGTATTTTAGGTGCTAAACAATTTGTGTGCTTTTTTTAATTTTTATAACACTATGAAATATCAGTTCCTGTTTCTAACTTGTATATAAGAAAACTGAGATACAGAGGTTATAGGATTTACCTAAAATCATAAAGTTACTAAGTTAATAAGTAGCAATACAAAGATTACTATGTAGAGTGATTCTTCATTCTGTACTCTTGACCATTAAAGGTTCTTATTTTTTCCATCAGGAACAAACTCAGATGTTAAGTAAGTCTTCCTGGTAGCAAAACTAGTAGGTAGTAAGTAGAAGCATGGATAGTAGAATGCCCTGATTCTGATTATACTGGTGGTAAAATACTCATTTGATCCTGGAATATGATATGGTCTCTTCTCCTTAAGGAACTAATATTCTAATTTGAGAAATAAGGCACATATTTATAAATTTTTAAATATAAAATTGTATTTGATTAAGTTCCAGAGTTGTACTGACAGTATTATGAAGCTTCAAGGACAATACCTTGAAATGCTAGTGAAGGACTTATAAGATAATGTGGGGACTCCCTACTTCAGAATGATTGGGGATGCAAAGTCACACCAAAACCAGCGCATAGTGTACAGAGGAGATTTACTGTCAAGCCAGCAGGAGGACAAGTAGGGTGGCAAGCAGACAAGCAGCAAGCTGCATGGCAATTTATTGGCAAGTAGGCAGGAGGACAAAAGGGCGAGCAGCAAGCAGATGGCTGTCTCTAAGCAGACAGAGAGGCAGAGGGACCCGGAATATAGTTTTGGGGTCTCTTATTGGTCATGGTCATGTGACCAGGATGAGAAGGGAGAGGCTTGTCTCCGGGTGGGTGGAAAAGTCCTTGGGAGAATGTGCCAGCTTATCTTAGTTGCAGTGGACTGGCGCTGTGGAACCGTCCTTGGGAGGGTGAAGCTGTCTTATCTAAGAAGATTGGGAACTGTGAAGGGTTCTTTGTCAGAATGTGTACATAGGGGGTGGGGGGGGTTAGCTTGAGCCATTTTGTGTTTAACACGTCTAACATCTAACAGAGAATGGATTGTTGAAAGGGACTATCTGGGATAATAGTGGTGTTTAAGGACATAGGAATATAACGTCTGCCTTTAATTCTGGCCCTGAAAAGTGGAGCCTGGGAAACCCCAGAGCAAAGCACCCCAGAGGTAGAGCAATCCAGAATGATTTCAAAGTCATCTTGGACCTCTACAGACACATACGCTTTTGTACACACACACACACACACACACACACACACACACACACACACACACACACACATAGATAGATAGATAGATAGATAGAGAGAGTAGTGTGTTTAGATAATACTGTCCTGACTTTGAGTCTTGGGGACAGAAGGTTGTAATGATGAAGTGTCATCTTAAATACTTGGAATTAGTCATCGTTTTGGAAAGTATATATTTTTTTAACATTTTTTTATTATTATTTCTGCTCATACAAATTTAACAGGTACACCGGTCCCCTCCCTCCCTCCACCTCCCCCCCCGTCCCCCTGCTCCCCCTCCCTTCCCTCCCTATCCCCCAGCGCCTCCCCCCCAATCCCTGGAGCATCCTTTAATGTGCATGCCAAACTCCCCTCTGGGTCCTCCTCTCCAACAAGGCGCAAGGACCCAGTGGCACCTCCCAGAACCCTTTCCTGTGTTCCCCCCAAGCCTAGGAACACTACTGCGACTGTCAGTCCCTAATCTCCAAGGATCCTAGTGCCTTTAGTCCATGCTAGATTTTGTGGGGTCAGTAATGTGTTGGACATAGCACAGGTCATGCAAAGTCCTATTATGATTGCTTCAGCCCTAACTTGTGTGGAGTATCTTGCATATCATTACTCTTCCCATCCTTGTGCTCTTACAATCTTACTGCCCCCTCTTCCGCAAATTTCCCTGAGCTTCAGGATGGGGAGAGATTAGGCTGGCCCAGTTCCAGGTGGTTGATACAGAGTCTCTGATGTTCTGAATTATGGTTTGTTGATTTTTTTTTTTTTCGGTTTTGCTGCTCCTGCAATGCCCTTGGCTCCATCCTGATGGGTATTGGATGTCGCCCCGTGGCCAGAGATAAAAACCTGTTAAATTAGAGTCTTGTTATAAGAGTATATTCAAAGGTAGATGGAATAAAAGTAGGAGACCGCGGTGAGAGAGTGGTCAATCACCCATATGCAAAATGGCTACTTTCTATCAGGCAGCCTATATGCCCTCCCCTGCTGGTGAGATCATACCCCATCAGTTGCAAATGATCAGGAAGGAAAGTCTGTGAACTTAACCAGATGTCTCATTACTTGAAAGTATATATTTGTGAATAAATAAAGATAATGTCATAATGTAAAAGACAAATATTTGGCTTTTTGTATTAAGTATGAAAGGAAATTTTAGAACTTAATGCTCACCATGCTTTTTCCAGTCTTACCTGTTTCTGTTCCGGGAATGACAGACAACTCAGTCTTGGATCAATGGAATGCAAATTTTTGTGCAGAGGATTTCCTTGAAAAGTATGTTTCCTTAATCTCAAATTTCCCTTTATATCTAGAAGAAGATACACAGTAAATTCTTCAGACATCTGAAAAAAAAATCCCTTTTATGTTTTTGCACATTTTTATCTCAAAAAAAGCACTGATTTTAATCACAAAAGAGAGATTTAAGTTTTCCTCAGTTGAAGTTAAAGGAAGGAAAGAAAGAAAGAAAAAAGAAAGAGAAAGAACCATTTTTTAAATTTAATTTAAATGTCTCTATACTCTAGATTCAGTGAAATCCTGCAAACTGGGCTGGAGAAGTGGCTCAGGGGTTAAGCCTCCGTCTTGCAGGCGGAAGGTCCTGAGTTTGGATCCTAGACCCCACATATAGACCCTGGGTGGAAGCGGGGGCGGCCTGCGTTTCTGGTCCTGATAGGGCAGAGCCTGTGAATTCCCGGGCAGAGTAAACAAGGAGGAGGTGGAGGCGTCCATGGTGGTTCCTGAATTCGCCCGTGGTTCTACACATATGTACATACACATACATACACATACACATGTACAATTGAATGAAAAAAAAAAAAAAAGAAATCCTGCAAACCATTTGTGTCATCTAAGAGCTTAAAAGCCAGGTTAGGAAAATAATATATTCACATAGGAAAAAATTGACAACCTAAGAATTACATGAAAAGAGGAGATGATTAGCATAAAACCTGTTGGAAGGCGTAAGTGCAATCCGAAGTCTGGCACATGAGTAGCTCTTGAGCAGTGAGGAAGCAGAATGGTGCTGTGAAAAGAGCTCTGAATTGTGAATTAAAGGGTATGGGTTCAAGTTTTACTGGAAAGGTCAAGCACTGACAACTGCACTATTCATTCACTTTCCTTCTCATCCCCTTTCTTTATAGGTATGATGGTGCTGGTCAATGCTTCTGCATATGCAAATCACCTAAAGATCCTAATAAAATGTAGGTGGTGATTCAGCTGTTGTGTGCTGGAATCTTAAATTCTGCATTTCTGCTCTGTTTCTCAGTGTTAGTGCTGCTGTTCCAATGGTATACAAGTCCAAGCAACAGTGCACAAATTGATCTCGAAGATATTTGTTTACCCCATGAGTTGAGTTGATAGGGCTGTGCATTTATGAGTAGGAGAAATAGCTCACAAAGAAGCAAGATTGAGTTTGCACTTGGCACTGTAGAAGATACTAACTTGTTAGAGCATATTTGGGACAGAAAAACAGCAACAAAATAAAAACATCCAGAGACATAAAAGGGACTGAACAGTTGCCAATCTAGCAGCAATCACAGCTACAGGAAAAGGATTGTCTGATAAGAGACATAACTAGCTTTGATTTGATTTTCCTGATGGCTAATCATCTTAAACTTAGTTTCATGTGCTTGGACATTAGTCTATTTTTATAGAAGTGTCAAATCAAAGCTTTTGCCTCTTTTGTTTGTTTTGTTTTGTTTTTGTCCAAGTCTTGCTTACAGAGCAAAATATTGAAGTTCAGGTAATGATGTTAAGAAACAGACATTGAGTAAAAAACAGAAGGGCAGTTTGGGCAGCATGTGGCCCTGCATCAGTATGTCATTTATTTTAATTCTAAATAATAATCACGTTCTTGTCAATGCATAATCATCATTTTTTAGAGTAAGAGAACGTAGTCATTTGTAAAATGGGTGGTAATAACTCATTGAATAAATTATGGTATATTATGTTTTATCACTTTGACAATAACTGAAATAACTATTTCTGTTAACTTATAGGAAGTTTGTTTTGGTTTACAATTTTGAAGGTTTCTGGTCATGTTGATCAGTTGATTGGCCCTGTTGCTTGGGCCTGTGGTGAGATAGCACATCATGGAAAGAACACAGGGCAACAAAACTGCTTACCTTTCAAAAGGGAAGTGAAACAGAAAAAAATCAGAGCCCCATTAGAGCGCCCAGTGAACTGCACACCTCCCAATAAATCCCACCTCTAAAAAGTTCTGCTCTCCCGGGGCTGGAGAGGTGGGTCAGGGGTTAAGCCTCCGCCTTGCAGGATCTCAGATCCCACGTATAGACGCCAGGCGGAAGCGGAGGCGGCCTGCGCTTCTGGTCCTGATAGGGCGGAGCCTGTGAATCCCCGGGCAGAAGGAGGTGGAGGCGTCCATGGTGGTTCGCGAGTTCGTCCGTGGTTCTACACATACACAGGCGCGCACGTGCACATGCGCACAGTTGAATAATAATAATTAAAAAAATTTTAAAGTTCTGCTCTCCCTAATTATACCACTTTGGAGACATTAATAACACATAGATCTTTGGAAGACATGTAAGATCCAAATTACAGCACTGATAAATGAAATCCTGTCCCCCCCCCTTCTAAAATGAAGTGAACATACATTGATTGTCAAGTAAATATGCTTATGCTTCATTGTTTAGCAAAGAATAACAATACTATGTGCATGAATGTTATATAATTCAAAAATTTTTAAATAATTATCCTTAGTAATTATCTCTGCCCTCTCTCTCCCCCTCCCTAGTTCTCTTCCTCCCTTCCTCCCCCTCCTTCATCACCCCACTTCCTCTCACCCTTCCATCTGTTTACTTCTATGGGTCCCAAGGTTCCCTCTGGATCATCCACTCCAGTGGAGCTTCAGGTCTTTGTGGCAGACCAAGTGGCCCCTCTTTGGGCAGACCCACTGACAGGAGCATTCCCCCTCACCTGTCTAGCCCTAAACCTTAAAGTTCTCACTGCATTTAATTATTTCTCCTGAGATCCTTGCTAGTCTATGGGGGCATGTTGGTTAAAAAAAAAAAAAAAAAATATATATATATATATATATATATAAATATAAAGAAAAGATATTTAGTAGTTCAACATTTGAGTTATTAGGACAACCATGCTTCCTTCTAAAGAAAAATTTATTTCACTGTACATACAATTGCTAAATACGTGTGAAAAATATATATCTTATTTTTAAAAAATTGAGGAATTTACATATTTTTGCATTCACTTGAAGTGGTAGAGTTATGAATAATTTTATTTGAATCTGTTAGAATTTGATAATTTTCTACACTGAACATGTATTATTTAGTAAAAATGTTTTAAAATATCATAGAAAGACAATTACAGGAATGATGATCAATGGTAAATTTGAGGAAGTTGTTCCAAATTCAAATCCAAACTCTCCAACTGGCATAGAGGAAGACAGTTTATATCTCCATAAGAACTACAGTGAAGTCTTTCCACCCATCAAGTATTCAGCAAAATATCCAGGAGTTCAAGTACAGCACCAAGGTACAGCATTTGTTATTTTAAATATTTTTAAAATATTTCTTTTTTGTCATAGCCTTTTTTATTATCTTTATTTTTTAATGTTGCATAGATACACGAATATAGTGAATTTATAAATTTTCACTTCTTAGTCCCAAATTCCATCCCCCCTTCTTTTTCTTTTTTGTTTTATTTTTTTTGTTTTGTTTTCCCCCCTTTTTCTCTTACAACCTTTCATCTCCCCAATAGACTCTCTCCTATTTTCAAATATTTATACTTGTGTGGCCCACTATATTTCATGTAGTTTGTCTTCGATGACATAAGTCTGACATGATTCATGCTCTAGCAAGAATCACAAATCAGTGGGTATACCATTGAAGAAAACATCCTCAAAAGTGTTTCTTACTAATATGCATACTTTCATTTCCATGAGTTTTTTGCTTAATTGGATTTTAAAATTCTTTATTTTACATAATTCTAAATTTTGCCATAGTATAAAATATTCCTTCTTTTCTATATAAATCTTCATTTTTACAAATCATCTCCACTGTTTGTGGAGTCTTAAGTTTGTTGATACTCCAAATAACCAATAGAGATTCAATCACAGAGTGCCCCAACTTGTGACTGTAATGTCATTGACATCTGTGTGCAGATCTCATGAGCAATTTAGTGTAGAATAATAGATTATTAAATTACAGTTATTTTCTAAAACATCCTAAGGATTTTTCATGTCACTTGATTTACATGAAACCAAAATTTAAAGTACAAATGGCTTTGTGGTGCTGTTAGGTCAAGAAATACACCTAGTTTTTACAAATTTATTGTCATTAGCTAAAATTATATTTTATCCAAAATTAAAATTAGTTATTAATTAGATTAGGCTTGAATTTCCCAAATGCATATCCTATGTTTCCCTTAGTGTCTTTTGTCCTTATATATCACTTCATAAATTTAGATATGTAATTTCATATATTGTCTTTGTGGTTATATTGATTGTTAGCAAATTAAATGATATGTTAGTTTTACTGCCTAAATATAAAGGAATATATATTTCAAAATTCAACCAGTAATGTAAATTTACTGTATCTTATAACAATATATAACTTTATAATTATATGAAGTTAATATAGGATCATATTTTTTAATGTCCTGGGAGAAAGGGGAAGAGACATAAATATTAAAATAGCTTAAACATTCTTTTTAGAGCATTTGTCATTATATGGTAACATACAAATGTGATACAGTAAAGCTGTTTTTCCAGAAAACCAATCTTCATTGCTCAATCACATTTCTGAAATAAATTTTGCCATTTTTAATACTGTGTATATCTATACTGATATTCCTAATTCACAAGGTTTCAAATACATAAAATTAAGAAATTAGATCTTTTTGCCTTGCTCAGGGCCAGAAGGCTGTCATTTTTTACATGGTATTTTTTTAATGTGGGATCTGTTATCTGAAACTCAGGTCCTTCTACTTTTGAGGCAGAGGTTTAACCCTTGAACCGTCTCTCCAGTACTAAATGCATGTATTTTGAATCTAACTAGTTCTGTAAATGGTTTTCTTTATGGTTCTTTTATTGAACTTATACTTAAAAAGGTCCTTCTTATTAGGTAATTGGATTTATTTTCTTTAAGATTTTGTGTAACTTTATTTCAGATTTCAGTATGTTTAAAAATAGGAAAAAATAATTTTAAATGTTTGACAATTATCCTGATATTATATAATAATCTTTCATTTTTCTACTGTTTACAAATGTCTCTTATAGTATAAACTAAATTCTTACCCATTTAGAGTTTACTTCTGTGTTTTCTATTGTATCTAGCCTTTTTATCCTATTCTGTCAGCATCACATAGCTTCAATGATTTTATATTAAAGTATGACATATGCTAATTTTCTCTTCTTGGTTGTTTTTCCTAACTTCTTAAAATATTTTTCTAGGTTTGCCTTGTAATCATTTTTCTAAGTTCTAAAACACACCTCTTAGTTAAGATTTCACTGTGGTTTTTCTAACTAAGAAAAATCGTTTTTTCAGATTTTTTTAACAATTCCCAATATTTCTTTTGTTATTTAGTCATGAGTTTGATAATTTATAACACATGCCTGAATGAACTTTTTAGTTAACTTGATTTCTAGGTTGACAAAAGTTCTTTTGTAATGAGCAAATATACCTACTTTCCTATGATAAGCCTCTTTTTTTCTGCTGCTTTTCATAGTTAACCAGGCAATTTTATTTCCCAGTAACAATTTAACATTCCTCTAGAATAGAGTGAAACAGCCTCTGTATCTGAAGAGCACACATAGTCATGGTTAAAAAATAAGAATTCTAGGAATGTTTAATACCATAGAAATATAAGGAAATATTGTGTGTGTGTGTGTGTGTGTGTGTGAGAGAGAGAGAGAGAGAGAGAGAGAGAGAGAGACCATGGCGCTCAGTTCTTTCCTTTTACCATGTGGGTTCTGGGGTTCTGTGGCTTGGTGGCAATCTCCTTTAGCCTCTGAGCCATCTCTCTGGTAAGAGAAAATTATCAAAGAACAAAACTTATTATGGAAGGGAGAGGGAGAGAGAAAAGAAGGAAGAAGGGAGGGAGAGAGGAAGAGGGAGGGAGGGAGAGAGAGAGGAACGGAGGGAGGGAGGGAAAAAAAAGCAAGAGGAAACAGCACCCTTGGTAAAACTGCCTTTGCCTTATTAGAAACAACATGGGTTATGATCAAATGCTGCCCTCAAGTGGTGCAATCATTAATTTGTAGTTGAATCCCTAACATTGGAGCTGGGAAACCGACCTCATAATTAACATGAAATGTCCCCGTGTACCCCTAGAAATAGCAGAATGTGGCTGTAATTGAGAAGATACCACATGCCTGCATTTAGAAGAAATGGAGATGGGGATATATACTAAGCTGCTTTACTGTTAATATGATTTCAATATTTGCACTTTGCACCATCTTTCACTTTCTTAAGTGCCTCTTTGACATGGAAGTCAGTTGACTAACTTTCAATAGAGTATCATGAAATCTTTTATTTATGGAGATTGTCAGGTTCAAACTTAACAGGTTCAAACAATTTTTAGGAGATGAGTTCATATCCCAATTTCTTTTTTATACTTTTGTTTAGAATAGGCAAAGGGATGCTCCCAGGATGCCTGACTTAACACCGTTTGGTTACTAAGCACGAACATATATGGTTAGTCATGAGAGGCATCAATCACTACCTGATAATCTACCCTATTTCTCCCTCAATTGAGTGACTACTGCCAAGAACAAAAGACCAGTCTACCCAATCAGAAGCATAATGAAGATGGAGATAGGTTTAATACTCTATTCCATAGCTCAGAACTAAAAAAACTTCTTTTGGTGAGACCAAAAGAAGTTTTCCATCCAACAATGAACAATACCAATAGTTTTTTTTTTATTATGTAAGATATATCACAATTTTCAAGTGGGTACTTTGCTGTACAATTTTCATTATAATTAACATCATAGCAACCTTAAATGGTAACAAGAATAATGGGATTGGAGTGCTTTCATTGTAGACTCTACAGACACTTCCATTCTGTTCAGTTCTTAGCAAATGTCATGAGGCAGAGAACATAATAGAGGCAACCAGCTCCTAGGACTTCACTTCATTACTTTCCTCCAATATTTAAACTAGGCTGCTAATAAAGCGTATGTTGTTATAGTACAATTTTTTCAGAACATTTGACTGCCCCTCAGAATATTATGTCATTTGTTTTTATATATAGTATAGTGAAAAACCAAAGGATTTAAGATGTGTTTGAAAAACAGAATTATATCTAATGCTTGATTACAGTAACTATATGATTTCTATGTTTACCTTATAGATTTTTTATTCCTTATTTCTTATTTCTTTCCAGATTTACTTATAGATGAAGAAATAATTTTTAAAAATAATTCGAGCTGTAAAAATCATTTGCCAACAGTGAATACTTTCTTGAGTAGACTAAAACTATATTTGTTAAATGACCCTCTTATAGAGTTCGCAGAGCAGGTCTCAAAAATACCTACTTTGAGGTATGTAATTAGCCAACACATACAATACTTTTGTAGAAATAAATATTCTTTGTATAAGTTTAGATGATATATCAATGATATTTTATCACACTTTACCTCAATTTTTATCTTAGTCATTATGTGTTTTGTTTGGAAATATTTGTTATGTAATTCGCCTTAAAGAAATAATAATGAACGTTGTTGCTTTTTGTTTTAAGGGAATGTCCCTCTATTCAAGAACATGTGGAAGATTATATGAAAAAAAGTTATTATATGGTTGAAGAGAACTTTTATCCAAAGAAACTAGTAGGTTTAACTGAAATTATAATATTTGCTTTCAATATTTTCCAAAAGGAAGATTATTTTTATAAATTTTAGCAATTTACTTTGACTGTTTAAAACTGTATATTAGGGCTGGAGAGATGACTTAGGGGTTAAGACTTTGTCTCGCCATCAGAAGGTCCTAAGTTTGGATCCCAGGTCAGTAAAAAATGCCAGGCAGAAACAGCAGTGGCCTGCACTTCCAGCCCTAGTGGGTGGAGCCTGGGAAATCCTAAAGCAAAGCAAGAAGGAGGTAGAAGCAATCCAGGATGATTTCCAGTCACTCTTGGTTCTCCACAGGGACACACAGTGCCCCCTCAAACACACACTCACACACACACACACACACACACACACACACACACACACACACACACACACAAAATAAATACAAAGATATTAAAATATATTAAAAACTGTATTAAAAATTTTGTTACTAGGTTAAATGTATAGCAATGAAAGAGTCAAATTTACTTCTAAATAGAATGGTTTTTTTTTTTTTGGCTATAGGTATATGTTGAAATTACCTGAAGAATGAGAGAGCGAAGAGAGAGAGAGAGAGAGAGAGAGAGAGAGAGAGAGAGAGAAAGGAAAAAAAGGAAAGAAAGAAAGAAAGAAAGAAAGAAAGAAAGAAAGAAAGAAAGAAAGAAAGAAAGAAAGAAAGAAAGAAAGAAAGGAAAAAGAGAAGTAAAAAAAGGAAGGAAAGAAAGAGAGAGAGAGAAAGAAAGAGAAAGGCGGGGGGGGGGAAGGAAGGTTGGGTACTATCCAAATATTTCCTGATTAAATTGGTCTGGTGTGAAGCCCAGATGCAGAGAATTTTAAAACCTTTCTCAGTAATTTTAACCAATATATCTGACATAGGATTTTAAATAAACATGTTTTATTTAAAAATTAGAAACTAGAATTAGAAATATTGATTTGTGAGTTATGTACATAAAAGATACATGAAAAATAGAGTAATTGAGCTTATAAGAGAAGTGACTTCATTATCAGAGTAAGAATATAGATTTTTCAAGAACAAATTTTACATGCTGTAATTGCCTAATTAAAAAGATAGTATTTTTGCATATTAAAAGACTTCTCAAAGCAAACCTTTTACCATACGATTCTGATAGTTCATGAAGTTCTTGCTCTATTGATGGTATCTAAAGAATTCTAGCACGACCAATGAGATAGCTCAGCATACGGTAAGGGGCCTGCTCACAAATCTGACAACCTGAGTTTGATCCCTGGAAACCCACATGATGGAAGGAGAGAACTGACTTCTAAAAGTTGTTCTTGGGCCTGGAGAGGTAGTTCAGGGGTTAAGCCTCTGCCTTGCAGGCGGAAGGTCCTGAGTTCGGATCCTTGACCCCACATATAGACACCAGGCAGAAGCGGGGGTGGCCTGAGTTTCTGGTCCTGGTAGGGCGGAGCCTGTGAATCCCGGGGCAGAGTAAACAAGGAGGAGGTGGAGGCGATCCATGGTGATTCCTGAATTCGTCCGTGGTTCTATACACACACACACATACATGCACACACACACACATCATACATGCAGAATTGAATTTAAAAAAAAGTTTAAAAAGTTGTTCTCGGACTGGCGAGATGGCTCAGAGGTTAAGCCTCTGCTTTGAAAACAGAAGGTCCTGAGTTCAGATGCTAGATCCAACGTAAAAACACCAGGCAGAAACAGTAATGGCCTGCACTGCTGGCCCTGGCAGCAGAACTTGGAAAATCCCAGAGCTAAGCAAAAAGGAGGTAGAAGCAATCCAGGATAATTCCTGAAGTCACCTTTGGTCCTTCACAGGGACACACAGGACAGACAGACAGATTGACCGACCAGACAGACAGACAGACAGACCAGACAGACCAGAGTTTTTTTTAAAAGTTCTCTATCTCCTCCTATGTGCCATGGTGTGCATGTGCATGCTTTCTCTTTCTTTTTCTCCATTCTTTCTCTGTCTCTCTCTCCCATTAATAAAGTACAACTATAAATCATACTTAATCACCAAATTTTGTCCCAGAGTATATGTATTCATTAAAGTAACAGTAACATCTAGGGTATGATACATCACTCAGATAGTGAGTAATCATGAAAAAATACTACTCACAGAGAATATAGTTTATAATAAAAATACATTTTTGGATGATATTCTACTTTTAAAAGTATGTGTAGTATTTAAAAGGCTGAATACAGGTTTGGTTTAAAATTCAGTATTTTGTTTAGGAAAACTTGTTAAAAATATTTACTTGGAAACCTCCCTAAAATAATCTTTCAATTTTACATTATTTCAGCCATTAGTTTTTCCTTCTCAAAGTGAATTCTTAATATCTACAAGCCCCAGACAAGAAATTATTATCCTGTCACCCTCAGAACTGAAGGAGTCATTAAACTTGGTGCCAGAAAAAATAAATTATGTAGATGAAAATGAAAAACTTTACAAAAAAGGTAAGAATAAATTTGAAAATGTATTTCTAAAAATATCTATAATGCGCTTGTTAGCCTAGTTCATACCTATTAGAACATTTTTATAAAATATTTTACAAAACTGTTCTTCAGGTTATAAGTTGAAATCTCAAAATTATGATTAAAACTCTTTTCCTGTTTTGTTGTTTTGTTTTCGTGTATGTGTGTTGCAGATTCAACCCAGGGCCTTTTGTGCTAAGCAAGTGCTCTACCACTGAACTACCTTCCCATTTCTCAGAATCCTCTCTCTATAGCTATAATTTGCCTATTTTGGACATTCTATAAAAATATGCCCATATGTAATATGTGATCTTTCTTGCTTATTGTGGCCTCTTTTGCTCAATATTTTAAGCTTATTATACTGTAGCACATTTCAATATTTTATTATTTTTTGTATGCTTTATGGGGTGGATTCCTTGTATGTTTGTGTGCGTGTGTACATAAAGGTAAATACACATGTGGAATACCAAAGGTGATACTGAGAATCTTCCTCGATTACTCTTCCATCTTACTGTTTTGAGACTTTGTCTCTAAACCCAGAGCTTGCCATTAGGGCTAATCTAGCCAGCCAAACAGCTTGCTCTTTTGATTCCCAGATTCCATCTTCCAGGACTGAAATGACAGGTAGTCTAAAGTCTGGTCCTTTGCTTGCATAGCAAGCACTTTAACAGTCAAGTCATCTCCCCAACCCAATGCTTTGCTACTTTCTATAGTCAAGCCATATTCTAATGTAGAGATAACTCACATTTTGTTTGTCCATCTGTTGACAGAAATTAGGGTGTTTATATTCTTTAGTTATTGTCAGTTAATCTCAATGAACCACTTACAACTTTTATGTATATTTTTCTTTTTTATTTTTAAAATGTTATTAGCATACAAAGTAATGGGTTTCATTAAGAGATTAAAAAAAAACTTTGTTTTTATTCATTCTTTTCCCCTGTTTCCCTCCCCCAGCCTTCTGATCAACTCCTGTTGGTCCTTCCTCTCCCGAAACATCCCCTTCTGCTTTTGGCTCACATCTATTACCCTCATTTTAATTCTTCCCCTCTTCCAACCTTCCCTTAAGACCTCTTTCTACCCTTTTTCGTTTCATGACCTATACTCACCCCCCCACACACACACATAGATAAAAATCACATACATGAGAAAACATGGTATTTTCTGAATCAGCAATACTTTGCTTAAGATAATAATTTCTAGTTCTGCCAATTTGCCTGCAAATTCCACAATTTCATTTTTCCTTATTCATAAATAAAACTCCATTGTGTGTGTATATAGTATATTTTCATTATCCATTCATTTGTCAGTGGACGTCTAGGCTAGCACTATTTCCTGTAGGAAATAGGCAGCAATAAACATGAATGTGCAAGTATTTCTGTAGTAGGATTTAAAATCCTTTGAGTTTATACACTGGGGTGGTATAGCTGGGTCATATGCTAGTTCTGTTTTTGGTTTATTTAGGACCACCCTTCATTTCAATTTCCATAATGACTGCATAAGTTTGTATTCCCGCCAGCAGTGAATTAGGGGTCCCTTTTTCTATCTTTCTGATAACTAAATGCTCTTTCAAATATTTATTGGCCATTTGTAGTTCTTCTTTTGAGAAGTGTTTGTTCGGTTCATTGCACCATATAGTTGTTGGAAGATTTGGGTTTTGTGTGTTTAATTTTTTGAAGTTCTTTATATAATATATATTTTGTCCTTCTGAGGTATACCTGGGCAAAGATTTTCTCCAGTTCCATAGACTGTCTCTTCAGAAGCCTTTTAATTTTATGTAATCCTACTGTCAATTATTGGGGTTATTTTCTGTGCTATTACAAGTCCTTTTTAGAAAGTTATTGCCTCTGTTTGTATCTTGAAGTATTTTCTCTTAGCAGTTTCAACATTTGTGGTTTTATATTAATGTCTTTGGTCCATTTGAATTGATTTTCATGCTGAGTAAGAGACAAGTTAATTTCATTCTTCTGCATGTGGATATCCAGTTTTCCCAGCACCATTTTTAAAATGTATATTTTCGGGGCTGGAGAGGTGGCTCAAGGGGTAAGCCTCTGCCTTGCACTGAGTTTGGATCCTAGACTCCACATAGAGACACCGGGCGGAAGTGGGGGGGGGCTGAGTTTCTGGTCCTGGTAGGGCGGAGCCTGTGAATCCTGGGGCAGAGTAAACAAGGAGGAGGTGGAGGAGGTCCATGGTGGTTCTCGAATTCGCCTGTGGTTCTACACACACACACACACACACACACACACACACACACACACACACACAAGCACACACGCACAATTGAATAATTTTTTTAAAAAGTTTAAAAATGTATATTTTCATACCTCTGTTGAAAATGAGGTAGCTGTAGCTTGTGTGAGTTTATTTCTGGGTCCTCTGTTCTATTCTGCCTACATGTCTGCACGCATATATATTCATTTCTCTTGGGTATGTGCCTGGGAGTAGAACTGTTAGATTTTATGGTAACTCTATATTTAACATTTTGAGTAAATGACAGAATGTTTTCTAAAGTGCAATTTCTCATTCCCACTACCAATGGTTTGGTATTCTAATTATCAGTTTTCTCTTCAAAGCTTGTTATTTTCTTATTCTGAGCGTTTATTTATTTGTGTGGTTGATCATATGAATGATAAGTGCACATGTGTGTGCCTGTGGATGGAGGCCAGAGGACAATCTGGGGTGTTGTTCCATAAGCACTGTTTATTATTTTTTGCTTTGAGACAGAATTTCTTACTGATCTGGAACTCATCAAGTAGGCTAGCTGCCTAACCTAGGTGATCCACCCCTTCTTTGGAATTGAAATCAGGTCACTGTGTTTGCAAAGTAAGCACTTTACTGACTGAGCCATTTTTCTATCCCCACTCCGGCTTTTTATATAACTATCTTGGTGGATATGAAATGGGTATCTCCTTATAATTTGATTTGCATTTCTCATGTAGCTAATGATGTTACAAATATTTATATTCAATTTTAGGTTATTTATATATCTTTTTCAAAGATCTGTTTAGATCTTTTGTTAATTTTTAGTTATTATTTTTTATTATTGAGTGGTCTTTGTTTCCTTCGTTTCTGGCTTGTACTCCTTGAGATGGTTTGTTAGTTTGATTTTGCATTTGTAAGTGTGTAGAAGAGGGCACTGTGTGTGCCTGTGGAGACCTAAGGGTGACTTCGGGAATCATCCCGAATTGCTCTATCTCCTTACTCTTTGTTGTAGAGTTTTCCCAGGTTCCTCCTTCTAGAGCCAAAAGTCCAGGCCACCTTCATTTCTATCCGGTGTTTTTATGTGGTATCTGGGGATCCAAACTCAGGTCCTTTTGTTTGTAAAACAATGACTTAAACTCTGAACCATTTTTCCAGTCCTACTTGCATTTTTAAAGAACATTTTTAGACAAAGTCATTTATGTTTAAGGTATGGAATATGTCATTTTGATATATGTATAAAGTAATTGTTCCAGCAAGTAAATTAATATATCTATTCCTTACACACTACCCTTTTTGTAATAAGTATATTTACAATCTACTCTTTTAGACAATTTCCAGTTTTTTAAACTTTATTCATTCATTTAGTGTAAATGTGTGTATGTGTACGAGAGGGCATATGTGTCCCTGTGGAGAGCCAAGGGTGACTTCTGGAATCATGAATTGCTTCTATTTCCTTCTGGCTTCACTCTGAGATTTCCCAGGCTCCACCCACCAAAGCCGGAAGCGCAGGTTGCTACTGTTTCAGCTGGCATTTTACGTGGGACCTGGGATCCCAACTCAGCACCTTCTGTTTGTGAGGCAGACTCTTAACCCCTTGAGTCATCTCTCCAGCCAAATTTCCAGTTTTTAATATATTTTTATTCATAATGGTTACCATGCTATTTATTATTAGGTCTAGAAAGATTGTATCATTTAACCAATAGCGTCATTTGTATATCTGTATTTATTTATTTGTTTGTGCGTGTGTGCATGTGTGTATCAGAGGGTACTGTGTTTCCCTATGGAGAACCAAGGGTGACTACTTGGGCATCATCCTAGATTGCTTCTATCTTCTTTTTGCTTTAAGGCTCTGGGATTTCTCAGGCTCCACCTTCCAGAGCTGGAAGAATAGGATGCAAACTCAGGTCCTTCTGCTTGTGAAGCACATCTTAGCACCTCTAGATCATTTCTCTAGCCTTTAACCAATAACGTCTATCTATATTCTACTCCAAGTGTATGGTAGCCACCCTGCTATTCTCTGTTTCTACAAGTTCAACATTTTCACATTCCACATAGGATTAGGGTCGTCATAAATAAATAGGGGCTAAAAGGTAGAAAGGGAAGTATTGAGGGAAAAGTTTTAGTGAGGAGGGAGATAATGGGATAGGCTACAGAAAAGAGTGGGATAATAAATAGAACTAAGATATGATATAGCCAGAGAGAAACTTTTCACACTTTAGGTTTATCAAAAAAGGGGGAGACTTTTAAAGAAGGAATATAAAAGACTGCAGATAATAAGAAGGTAGAAAAGGACATAATAGGGGTGGGAAGTTTAAAGGGGGAGGAAGATGAGAAGAAAAAAGAAGAGGCGGGAGAGCAACAAGAAGCACTAGGTTACAGCCACACAGAAATGAGGTCTGGTATATTTGTCTTTCTGTGTCTGATTGATTTCTCTTAGAATAATGTTCTCATGAATGTATATCACTTTCACACCATTGTAAAGTCAGAGATTGTCACAGTTTAACTTATTTATCCATTTATTGACAGTTAGAGGGTTTCAAATGTTAGCTGTGGTGAGTGTTGCTGCAATGAATATGGAAATTTACGTATCTGAAATAGTGTTTTTATTTCCTTTGGATACATATACCAGAAGTAGGATTGCTAGATCATATGCTGTTTCTATTTTTTACTGTACTAAGTTGTATTTCTATTAACAATGTCTCCGGATTATTTGGGTAGTTCATCATTAGAATATAGAAACACAATTGGCTTTTGTATTTTGACTTTGTATCTTGTAATTTTCTTAAATTACATTATTGGTTCTAAGCTTGTTTTGCAGGATTTTGGATTTTATATATAATATTTTGATATCTACAACAGATGTAATTTAGCTTATTTTTTCAAATTAGATGCCATTTATTTATTTATTGGCCCACTATTCTTGTCTTGTTCCTGATCTTAGATTAAAAGCTTTTAATTTGAATGTCAGCTGTGATACTAGTTGTGGGTTTTCATAGATGACTTTTACTATGGTGACACACATTCTACTGTGCTTTGTTGAATTTTCATTATGAAAGAGTGCTAGATTTTGTCTACTCATATTTTTGTTGAATATCAGTTACATTTTGCTGGTTTTATTTTATTCAGCATACTTGACTCGTATGCTGACATACCTGATATATTACAGAAGCAAAATTCTGCTATGTTGCTCTGAAGAATTGATTTTTGTTTGTTAATTTTATATTAAGCTTTCAACTTGCCAGAACCCAAATTATAAACTTGTTGCTCCTATAGTGCAAAGAAGTGGAAGTGTCTATTAAATATTTTGAGCTTTAGCTGATAAGCTTTGAGTCTGCTACAGACATGGTCAGTCAGAGATTTTAGCCAAATTTATAGAGTTTGAGGCTTCTCCGCTGCTGCTCTCCTTTCTTTAATTCACTTTGTAGCTGCTGTGGTAACCCTGAATACTAGTTCAGGTAGATCTGCCTGCTGATTTCCTCAAGGCAGCAAAGCTGCATGTTTTTATCCAAGTTCTATTGCTCCAGGCACCAAGTAAAAATCTGTAAATGCACCTGCCTGCTTTAAATTATAGTAGCTGCTGGTAGTCGTATATATTCTGTGATTCTGAGGTCCCAAACCATAAGATATATTCTCAATTTAATAAAGATATTTATTAAAAAGAAGCCTTATAAATGTACATACTGATCATAAAATGAATGAGAGTTTCATGAAATATGAAAAACTATGTCATAAACTCAAGGAATGAATATGTATACTATTTTACAAAAGTTGTGTCTTAGAAAGGAAGAAAGACTGAAGTTAAAAAAAATAAGACTGAGGAGATAGCTTAGCAGTTAAATCACTTGTTACCCAAGCTGAAGGACTAGATTTTAGATCCAAGATCCCATATAAAATGTTGATTGGATGTGATAGTCACTTGTAATTCTAGTTTTGGAAGGCAGAGACTGGGAACACCCAGGGCAAGTTGACTAGCCAGACTAGTCATGTCAGCAAGCTCTGGGTTTGATTAAAGATTTGGTCTCAAAAAGTATACGATAGAAAAGCAAGTAAGGATGGCACCTGATATAAATTTTGGGCCCCCATAAATGCATTTACATAGATGTGTGTCTGCATACACATATTGTACATGCATAAAAAGTTGCATGGATCTCCCACATGCATAAAAAGTAATAATAAAGGGACAGGCAAAATATTTCAGATATTCTGGACAAAACAAAACAGCATTATTGATATGGACAAGGACTAATAGATATAGCTCAGTGGCAGAGGGCCTAACAGTGCCTAACAAGACTTGGTTTCAATACTCAGAACTACAGGTAGAATGCCAGCTAAATAGAATTTATAAAGTCACCAATATTGATGAATATTAAATTTTTCAGTGATCATCTTTTTTGTGTTTGTGCATGTGTACATACGATATGTGTGTGTGTGTGTGTGTGTGTGTGTACGTACACATGTGTATGGTGTCCAGAAGACATCTCCAGGTAATGTTCCTTTGGTGCCATCCTCCTCTTTTTTTTTTTTTTTTTTTTGAGACATAGTCTCCCATTGATCTGGAACTCACCAAGTAGGATAGACTAAACCAACAAGCCCCAGCAATCCTCTTCACTGTGTCTCCACAGTGCTGGAGTAGATACTACCATGTCTGTCATTTTTTTTTTATTTCAGCTCATACAAACTTATTAGGTACACCAGTTCCCTCCCTCCCTCCTCCTCCCCCCGTACCCCTTACTCCCCCTCCCCACCCCTCTCCCTCCCCATCCCCCAGTGCCTCCCACCCCAATTCCCAGAGAGTCCTTTCTTGTGCATGTCTGATTTTCCTCTGGGCCCTCCTCTCCGATGACGTCCGAGGACCCAGTGGCCTTTCCCTGAACCCTTTCCCGTGTTCCCCTTAGGTATAGGAACACTGCTGTGGCTGCCAATCCTTTGCCTCCAAGGATCTTGGTGCCTTTAGCAGATGCTAGACTTTGTGAGGTCAACAGTGTGTTGGACAATGCTGCAGGGCATGCAAAGTCCAATTATGATTGCTTCAGCTCTAACTAGTATAGAGTATCTTACATATCATTGCTCCTCCCATCCTTATGCTCTTACACTCTTACCGCCCCCTCTTCCGCAAATTTCCCTGAGCTTCAAGATGGGGAGAGACTAAGCTGGCCTAGTTCTAGGTGGTTGATATAGAGTCTCTGAAGTTCTGGATTGTGGTTTGTTGATTTTCTTTTGCAGTTTTGCTGCTCCTGCAATGCCCTTCACTCCATCCTGGTGGGCATTGTATGTTACCCCCTGGCCAGAGACAAAAAGCTGTTAGAGTCTTGTGATAAAAGCACATTCAAAGGTAGATGTAATAAAAGTGGGAAACCACAGTGAGGGAAGGGGTCTATCGCCCATTTGCAAAATTGTTACTTTTTATCTGCCAGACTATATGCCCTCCTCTTCTGGTGAGATCACTCCCCCTCAGTAGTAAATGATCAGGAACAAAAGTCTGTGAACTTAATCAGATGTCTCATTACTTATTTGGGTCCTTGGTGGAGGCCTATTTTCCCTGCTGTAACCTGGTCCCTTCTCTCCTTCTTTCTGGTGTGGCCCTCCTACCCCATCCCTCCTGTTCATAATCCTTGGAATTACTGTCTCTAGGTGGGCTGGGTGGGTTTGGTACTAGGAGCCACCTATTAGGGAGTACATATGGCGCTTAATTTTCTGGGTCTGGGATACTTCACTTAATATAATTGTTTCTAATGACATCCATTTCCCGGCAAATTCCAGTAATTCATCATTTTTGATGGCTGAGTAGTACTCCATTGTATAGATGTACCACCTTTTCCTTATCCACTCGTCAACTGTTGGACATTTGGGCTGATTCCATGACTTTGCTATTGTAAACAGTGCTGCTATGAACATGGTCATGCTTGTGCTATCGAGGTGAACCTCTGCTGCATGGGGAGTTATTCCCAAAAGTGGAATAGCAGGGTCATATGGCATTTCAATCTTTAATTTCTTTAAGAATCTCCAGACGGCTCGCCAGAGTGGCTGTATGAGCCTGCATTCCCACCAGCAATTTAGGAGAGTTCCCCTCTCTCCACATCCTCTCCAGCATTTGTCGTTGTTAGTATTGTGGATTTTTGCCATCCTGACCGGAGTGAGATGATATCTCAGGGAAGTTTTGATTTGCATTTCCCTGATGGCTAAAGAAGTGGAGCATTTTTTAAGATATTTGTTAGACATTTTAATTTCATCCCTGGTAAAGTTTCTTTTAAGTTCCAGGGCCCATTTTTTAATTGGGCCATTGGTTTCCTTGGTGTTTAGTTTTCTAAGTTCTTTGTGCACTCTGGACAATAGAGCTCTATCAGATATGTGGTTAGTGAAGATTTTCTCCCATTCTGTGGGTTGCCTTTGAGCTCGCGTTACAATCTCTTTATCTGAACAGAAGCTCTTTAATTTCACAAGATCCCAACTGTTGAGAGTTGGTAGCAGTGACTGTGCCATTGGATGTCTGTTTAGGAAATGTTGGCCTAGCCCAATCAGCTCGAGGGAGTTCCCTATCCTTTCAACTACAGTTTTTATAGTCTCTGGCCTGATATCAAGGTCCTTGATCCATTTGGAATTAAGTCTTGTACATGGTGACAAGTACGGGTCCAGCTTTAATCTTCTGCATGTGGAGATCCAGTTTTGCCAGCACCATTTGTTGAAGATGCTGTTCTTTTTCCATTGGATTCTTTGGGCCCCTTTGTCAAAGACCAAATGGCTGTAACTTTGTGGGCTTATATCTGGGTCTTCAATCCTTATCCATTGATCTGTGTGTCTATTTTGGAGCCAGTACCAGGCTGTCTTTACAACTATGGATTTGTAGTATAGTATAAGGTTTGGTATGGTTATCCCTCCAGCTGTTTTTGTTACTCAGGATTGTTTTTGCTATCCTGGGTCTTTTGTGCCTCCATATGAACTTTGAGATTGTTTGGTCAACTTTTTTGAAGAATTGCTTTGGGATTTTGATTGGTATAGCATTGAATCTGTATATTGCCTTTGGTAGGATGGTCATTTTCACGATGTTGATTCTACCAATCCAGGAACAAGGGAGGTCTTGCCACCTTCTGGTGTCTTCTGCTATTTCTTTCTTTAGGGTTTTAAAGTTTTCATTGTAAAGGTCTTTTACCTCCTTAGTTAGGTTTATACCAAGGTATTTCATTTTTTTAGGGGCTATAATAAATGGTATTGTTTCTCTCAAGGCTTTTTCACTTCTTTCATTCTGGGCATATAGGAAGGCCTCTGATTTTTGCACATTTATTTTGTATCCTGCCACCCTGCTGAACTTCTCAATTAGTTCCAGGAGCTTCCTGGTGGAGTTTTTGGGATCACTCAGGTATAAGATCATGTCATCTGCAAATAGGGATAGCTTGACTTCTTCCTTGCCGATTTGAATCCCTCTTATGTCCCTTTCTTGTCTTATGGCTTCAGCTAACACTTCAAGTACAATATTGAATAGAAGTGGTGAGAGTGGACAGCCTTGTCTAGTTCCTGATTGAAGTGGAAATGCTTCCAATTGTTCCCCATTGAGCATAATCCTTGCTGTGGGCTTGTTGTATATAGCTTTTATTATATTGATAAAGGTTCCTTCCATTCCTACTGTCTCTAGCGTTTTGATCATAAAAGGCTGTTGGATCTTGTCAAAGGCTTTTTCTGCATCTATCGCGAGTATCATGTGGTCTTGGACTTTGGACTGGTTTACATGATGAATTACATTTATTGATTTGCGTATGTTGAACCAACCTTGTGTGCCGGGGATGAAGCCTACTTGGTCCCCATGAATGATCTTTTTAATATGTTTTTGAATCCGATTTGCTAAGACTTTGTTGAGAATCTTTGCGTCTGTGTTCATCAGGGAGATCTGCCTATAATTTTCTTTTTTAAGCGAATCTTTATTAGGTTTTGGGATTAAAACGATATTAGCTTCATAGAAGGAATTTGGTAGTGTTCCTTCCTTTGCTATTTGATGGAACAGTTTAAGGAGTATTGGTGTTATTAACTCCTTAAATGTCTGGTAGAACTCTGTGCTGAATCCATCTGGTCCAGGACATTTTTTGGTGGGAAGATTCGAGATTACTTCCTCAATTTCCTTATATGTTATAGGACTATTTAAATAATTCACAACTTCCTGATTCAATTTAGGTAAGTTGTGTTTACTTAGAAATTCATCCATCTCTTTTGTGTTGTTAAACTTCACAGAGTATAAGTTTTTGAAATATGATGTTATAATTCTCTGGATTTCTTGGGTATCAGTAGTGATAACTCCATGTTCATTTCTAATTTTGTTAATTTGGGTTTTCTCTCTCTTGCTTTTGGTTAGTTTAGCTAGGGGTGTATCAATCTTATTGATTTTTTCAAAGAACCAGCTTTTTGATTGGTTGATTTTTTCTATCGTTTTATTAATCTCGATTTCAGATATTTCTCCCCTTATTTTGCTAATCTCCTCTCTTCTACTACTTTTGGGATCAGATTGCTCTAGTTTCTCTAAAGCTTTAAGCTGCATTGTTAAGTTGTTTATTTCTGATGTTTCCATTTTTTTGACGTAGGCATTAAGAGCTATGAACTTACCTCTTAGAACAGCTTTCATTGTGTCCCAGAGATTTTGGTAAGTTGTATTTTCGTTATCATTCACTTTCAGGAAATCTTGAATTTCCTTTTTAATTTCTTCCTGAATCCAGTTCTCATTCAGCATCATAGTGTTAAGTTTCCAGGAGTTAGTATATTTTCTCTTGTTTGATGTGTTGTGGATGTCCAGCTTTAGGCCGTGATGGTCTGATAGGGCACAGGTTAGAATTTCAACTTTCTTGTATATGTGTAGATTCATTTTGTGGCCCAATATGTGATCTATTTTGGAGAAAGTTCCGTGTGCTGCTGAGAAAAATGTGTATTCTTTGGTGCGTGGGTGAAAAGTTCGATAGAGATCTGTAAGGTCCATTTCTTTCAGGGTTTGATTAAGTTCCAAAGTGTCTCTGTTAAGCTTTTGACCTGTTGATCTATCCCATGTTGAGAGGGCGGTGTTGAAGTCCCCAAGAATTATCGTTTGGGGATTGATTTCTTGCTTTAGACGCTGTAGGGTTTTCTTAATGAATGTGGAGGGGCCCGTATTGGGTGCATATATGTTCAGTATTGTGAAGTCTTCCTGGTGAATTGTACCTGTGACTAAAATGTAGTATCCATCCGTGTCTCTTATAATTTTCTTTGGTTTGAAATCCACTTTGTCTGATAGCATAATGGCTACCCGTGCCTGTTTTCTGCTTCCATTTGCTTGTAGAATTGTTGACCAGCCTTTTATTTTTAGAGCGTGCCTATCTTTTGTGGTGAAATGGGTTTCCTGCAGGCAGCAGATTGATGGATTGTGATTTTTAATCCAAGTTTGTAATCTGTGTCTCTTGATCGGTGAATTAATTCCATTAACATTTAGTGTTATAATGGAGAAACTATTGTTAATTCCAGACATTTATTATGTTTAGTAGCTTTTATAAGTATATTGCTTCGTTTTTAATGATGTTATACTTGCCTTCATGTCTGTCATTTTTTTACAAGCGTTCTGGTGATCAAACTCAGGTCCTTCTTTTAAGTCAAGCACCATACTAACTGAGCCATCTCCTCAGCCTTTGATTGCCTATTCACTTCTCTCTAAAGGAAGATTGACCAATAAAGCATATTAAAAAGGAAAAGTCATGGAACAATGCTACAAAGCATGAATTTGGTGGTAACTTTTATTGATAGAATTTCTTTCATTTCATTTTAGATGTTACTACCAAGCATAGAATTGATAATGATGTCATAAAATGCAACTCCACAGAGATTCTGGCCATTCAAACCAAGAATGAATCAGAGTGCAATAAATCAGGTAGAAATTGCATCATTGCTTGTATCAAGGGTCACCTATATATAATGCAGAAGCACAGTATATTAACATTTAGGTCTCAATTAATCAGTTTTTATGTTAAAAATTATTAGAATCCTACTTGTCATCTTTTTCTTTCATCTGTCCCTTTCTGTTTGTCCTGTAGAATCTTATCAGCAGCAAAAGAAAAAAAATACATAGAGTAGAGTTGCCGTTATTGGAGATGATGAATGGAGAAAATAACATTGGTAATAAAGTACAGATCTTAAATATAGCTCAGTAAATGAAAATATATATTTTAGCTCAGTGTTAGCAGTCCAAAAGATCTTTGGTAGATCTTTTTAAATCTATCTTTTTAATCTGACAGAACAATCAGTCCAATCACTCTCTGCTTTGTCATTATCATGCCATTATCTTATCAAAATTGAAACTCCAAATCATCTTTTGTTCCAATGTAATGCTATCATGGTTTGAAATGTGTGTTGTCCCCCACAGGCTCATGTGTTTGAATCTTTAGTTATTTGGAAAGGCCATGGCACCTTTAAAAGGTGGAGCTTTGCTGGAGGAAGGCAGTCACAGGGGGTGGGCCTTGAGGTGTATTAATCCCACCTTCCAGACTAGATCTGCTCTAGCAGTGGCAGTCTTGTAGCTCTCAGCCTCCTGGAAGGATGTGACCTAGGCCTCCTCCAGCTTCTGCCACCAGTCATGCCTTTTCCACCATAAAAGACTATTTCTCCCCTCTGGATCTTTAAGCTGAATAAATCTCCCATTCTCCCTTTCAGTGGCTTGATTTTGGGTGTTCTCTAACAGCAACTCAAAGATTAACTAGTACAAATGCCAAATTGTGTTGTTTTTAAAACTATACTGATGGGGCTAGAGAGGTTGCTCAGGGGTTAAGCCTCTGCCTTGCAGGCAGAAGGTCCTGAGTTCGGATCCTAGACCCCACGTATAGACACCAGGCAGAAGAGGGGGCAGCCTGCGTTTCTGGTCCTGGTAGGGCAGAGCCTGTGAATCCCGGGGCAGAGTAAAGAAGGAGGAGGTGGAGGCGGTCCATGGTGGTTCCTGAATTCGCCCATGGTTCTACACACACATACACACATATATGTGCACACACGCACAACTGCATACATACATACACACGTGCACACATGCACAACTGAATAAATAAAAAAAATTTAAAAACTATACTGATAAAAATTGTCATTTGATTACATACTTAATTGGACTATATTAATAATTTATTTGGAAGTTCACTACTTTATTAAAGTGGCAGCTAATCAGCAAATGAAGATCCATTTTTTAGCTCCATTCTATAAATTTATAACTCTGTGCTAAGGCCTCTAGAATTGAGACTTGAGGCCTCTAGAATTGAGGTGAAAAATTACTCTTTGTAACACTATTTACTTAGCATTACCAATTGTCATTATTAGATACTGGTGTCAACTTGATGGTTGAGAGCGTAAGCTCTGGGTACATTTGTGAAGAATTAGTGGTTGAATTAAATCCAGAGAAAACCTTCTGGAGATTGTCTAGCTGATGGGGAAGACCCAGACTATGGTGGGTAAGATTACTTCCTGGACAGGTGAATAAGATAAAAGGAGTTGATTGAAAAAGTGGGCTTCCTTCTGTATATTTAGCTAGACATGCTGGTCTGGCAAGTAAAGGTTGTCCCTCTCTCAGCCATTATGTGAATATGGTGTGTCCAGTTCCTCAGCCCCTGGCATTGGTGTGAACTCTTCTATCAAGCAAATGAAGAACTGTAACTGGACTATCATACGAGAAAATAAAGTCCCTTTTTCCCTTGAGCTGTTTTTTATGACTTTATCATGAACCATGCAGGTAAACTGCTACATCAATATTACTATGGAGATAAAAGCACCACGACCACCTAGATACTGACAATAACTGTCAGAATTAAAATCATTATTGCACATAAATTTACATTAGCAAACTTGGTAAAATTTAAGCTGTCAATGTAGTTTTAAAAAGCTATCACTATGAGTTGAGATACCATGTGATAAATACGTGACTTCTTATATAGATGGATGTTTGTTATGTATTTTTTACTCAGGTAACCCATATTTCTTCTTACTGAAACATTTTGTTGCAACAGAATGATGAAGCATAGGAATTGTTTACAAAAGTGCTATTTTTAAAAAAAATACCCAAATTTTACTTTATACAGTTATGTAACTTTTAAATTTTCCTACATTCCAGGAAAGTTAGAAATGCCACTGGCTCGTCTAAGTTCACCAAGGCAGCATTCTTCAGTGATTTCGTTACATACAGGCTTGCAGACATTTCCGTTTTCTGCTGTTTATAAAATGTAAGTAAAGATTCTATCTAGAACTCAAGCTGCAATTCAGAGCAAGCAGTCTTGAATGAAGTTTCTCTAGATAAAGGCAATTTCTGTAATGTTTACATGAAAATATATGATGGACTGGTGGGACTCTCAGTGAGTAAGGTGCCTGCGTAGAACCTGGTGACCTGAGTTTGATCCCTAGATGTCCACATGGTGGAAGGGGAGAACTGACTTCTGAATGTTATTTTCTGACTTCTCTACATGCGCCATGCATATATGAGTTCTTGTTCTCTTTTTCTCTATCTCTATCTCTCTCTCCCCCAACCCCTAATAAATAAGGTCTTTAAAAATGAAAATATATGATCTAATGCAATGCCAATCTAAGTAATAAAGGGAATATGTGAATATATGCAATTATATCTGTTTTTATGCATTGAATATCTTTAGAAGTAGAAACAGGTAGAAGTGGAAACAAGTAATAGATGATTTTGTCTAGACAGGAACGGAGTAACCTGGCAGTATAGATACATATTTTCCACAAAATAATGTTTTTAATAACTTTTTGAGTTTTGAATGTGAATATATTATTGTAGATTACTATTAAAAGGAAATAACTTAAAATTGTGAGATCCTATCTATGGAGTAGTACGCTTCAGACATAGCCATTGAATATTTCCCACTGGCATCTCCTCTGTTGACACTGCTGGGAAGGATTTTATTGCATTTTAGTTTGCTAAAGATGCCATAACAAATACCATAGACTGGATGCCATAGACAGTAGAAATTTATTTCCTCACAGTTGTGAAGATTAGAACAAAGTGTTTGGAGTGTGGGTTTCATCCTAAGACATCTCTCCTTGTAGATGCCTATCTTCTCCCTTTGTGTTCATAGTCTTTCCTCCATCTTGGTCTTGTGCTCTAATGCATCTTCTTAGAAATGAATCAGCTATGTAATTTTCTCCAAACTCAGCCACTTTCTGATATTCTGTGGATGATAGCTTCAACAAATAAATTTTAGAGAAATGCAGTCCCCCAGAATTCATGATATAAAGCTCTGAATTAGAGTCATATTGCCTGATTCCATCACTTACTCAGTGAGCTTAATTGCTCTGTGCCTTATCTCCTTATCTGTAATATTAAGTAGTCATAGTATCTGTTCAAGGTTTTTATGAGAGCTTCTAAAATATGTATCCTATATCTGTGGCCAGAAATAATCAAGAGTACGGAATAATGTATTCATTGTCTTGATACTCAAAGGATCATATCCCATTTCTAAGAGAGGATGCCCACTGACTTGTTCATTTCTATAAATCTGGTCTCATTTTTGAGAATACCAGACATGAAGAATGAAGAATTGACCAATAAATCTGTTCAATAATCCATTTTATAGCATAGAATAACCTGTGGCAAATAAATTATACTGCAAGGTTAAAGTATTATATTTTATTTTAGTTAGAGTCAAAATGAACAGTATTGCAGCCCAGCATTCTTGACTTTTGATGGATCTTAGTTTCAGATGCTATCTTTACTATGTATTATACATGTAATATAATGATTTCTAAGGTAAGTTGTCAGTTATTTTGCCACCATTCTGCTTTTCATTTCAGTTACAAAATATAGGAATATAATCAGTATTCATCCCGTCTTCCCTACTATAAACCAGAACTTTATGTGTCCTGAAGTAACATACTTTCAGAAGAATTATAGGAAAATTTACAAGTCCCTTATGAATGATTCCAGGCCTGGAAGTTGTGGGAGTTATAACCTGGGCTTCGAGTTCTCTTCTAGAGGAGAATATTCTGGAATAGCTGGAAGCAGTTGTAGTCAAGGTTATAGAATTTATAACTGGCTGTTTAGGTATCTGTAATGGTCTGTATGTGTCAAACTGAAATGAGGAGTCAGTATTGATAGCACTGGTTCTGTCTATTTGCATTTTCAGGGGAAATTTGTGTTGTATAGTACTCTCTCTTGAATTATGACCATATTTTATATTATATTATATATGAGTCCTAAAATAGCTTGGAATAATTATAAGTTATATATAACTCACTTAAAAGCCTTCCACCCTTTGCCAAGGTAAAAAAGTATTTATTGTTGGAACACAATACAGTCTTTATTAGGCTGTTTTGCTTTCTTATTATTCTATATACACCAATCTGTCTGTTAGAGCAGATTGGCAGTTAAAACAGAGACTAGCCTGAATTATTTTTTGTCTTTCTTTTTTTATTTTTCTATTTTTACATGCATAACCTGAATTATTATAATTATAAATTTCAACTTAGCATTAAGGTATTTTAGTCTCATAGGTTATAGATCTACTTATTGTAGCAATTCAAATATCTAAGGAGAATTTATTAAACAAGTCGTACCTAATGCTTTTCAAATTTTTTTCTTTAAGAAAAAGGGGAAATGCCATGGTGTACAGATGGAAGTCAGAAAACAACTTTATTCCCACCATATGGGCTTTCAGGGATCAAATTTAGGTCATCAAGTTTGCAAGCACATGCCTTACTCACTGAGCTATTTTTGCAGCCCAGTGCTTTGTGATTTGGGCAAAGGCTTTTAAAATAGCTAATAACTCAAGTCACTGGAAACAAGTAAAAGTTATCACTACTTCATTCACCAACAAAATAAGTCACTTCCATTTGACTTATAATTAAAAATCTTTAAAATTCCAATTTAAACAGATTGATAATAAAATTATAACATTCATAACAGATGTGAGGACTAAGAACTGTAATCCCAGCACCCGGGAGACTGAGGCAAAAGGATCATGAGTTTGAGAACAGTTTAAGCTTTATAATAAACTAGTTGTAGCTATTTCAACTGTAAAGCTTTAAAAATTGTTAGATTTTTTAAAAATTAGGAAGGTTAAAGTAAAGTAAAGGTTTAATTTATCTTAGTGTCTACCACATGTTAAAACTCTACATTTTAGGATGAGAAAAAGAAAAGTCTGAGTGATGTAAGATTTTTTTTCCATACCATCTCCTTGTAAACATATTTTTATGACCACAGAATGTACATGGAATTCAGACATGTTTTCAGAAATCTTCATAAAGAGAAGAAATATTGACCTATATTAGACATGGCTGGATAAAATACTCTCTTTCATTTTAAAATTATTGCCTATAATTTGAACTATCTTAATATCCAAGAATTTCTGGCAAGTTCAAAAAATTGTCTAGAGTCTCAAAAGTTCTACTATATGATCAGATTTTTTATAGCTCATATAGCTTTACCTACCCCATAATGTCATTTTAGTATCTAGAAGTTCTCCTATGTACCATCCTTATATATGTTGCATATGAGCAGAGACACTTTTCCCAGTTGGTGAAAATGGGAGGGTTGAGGCCTAAAGGGCTGATTGATGGCTTCAGAACTTTGCTGGACTGTGATTGACACTACCTATTATGCATACTTCCTCCCTTTGCCCCTCAGTACCCCAAAACACAGGAATATACACCTCACTTCTATACTTTCTGAAATTAAAGAAGTGTGAATTAATTATAGGAATTTGTCACTTGTGAAAAAAATGTAGGCCCAGCAGGATTTTAAAATAGTTCTCAGCTATAGAGGGTCAAGAAATTCTATATAGAATGTACTTGGGATAGCAATTTTATAAATTTTTTTGTTACTATTGAAGCTGTCATTTGTGTGGTAAACAGATTTTACTTAGTTCTTTTTTTACTTAATTTTTTATTCTGAAAGTATCCTGACTCATCCCCATGTGACTCCAGATAACAACCAGGGGAGTTGAAGTAGAAGTAATCATGATAGCTCATGTTCATTTGTCAACTTGACTAGTTTTAGAATCACTTAGGATACTGAGGAAGCATACTCTTAGGTGTGTCTGGGACGGCATTTCCAGAGAGCATTAACTGTGGCAGGGGCTCACTCTGAATGTTGGTGGCCCCTGATAGAATAGAAGAAAGCCAACAAACACCAATATTCCCTTTCTCTCCTTATCAGTCATGAAGTGAACAGCTGTCTTCTACCATCTGTTCCCACCACCATGATGTTTTCCCCAAGTACATAGGGCCAAATGATGGAACCAAACCTTTTGAACCATGAATCAAATAGATTCTTCCTCCCTTAATTTGTTTCTATAGGGTATTTTAGTCAAAATTGTAGGGAAAAGACAAGTATGAAAATATTTTTATTTTATTTACATATATATTTATATTTAAATATACATATATAAATGTATATATAAATATAAAATGTATAAAAAGTAAACTATGTAAAAAACTTGCTTGATGCCCAGATGCTCAACACATCACTTTAAACCATAATGTTTCATTCCTTGTCCTTCACAAGACCCATGTCCATCTCATAATGTGAAATTGATTCAATCCAACCTCCTTGAATCGCCATAAAATTAACAGCTTCTACATCAGAAGTCAAAATTCAAAGTCTCAATTGAGAATTCAAGGCAGTCTTTTACTTGAAACTCTGTAAAATAAATCTCATATTTCCAATATGCACAGTGGCACAGAGTAATATTCCTGCTCTGTCAGAGAGGATTAGAGACTTAGAAAAGAAGGATGGGGACAAAGTAAAATCAAAGACCCAGCAGTGCCAACAGTAAATCCAACATTTCCAGACCCAGCGTCTGTAGTGTTCTGGTGTGAGCTTCAAGGAGCTTGGACAGCCTGTGTAGCCATTTGCATACCACATGACCTCATTGTCTGCAGCTTTCCTCAGTAAGTCCTCCAGATTTAATTGTAATTCAGCTTCATGTTCACAGCTTCATACATCACCTGCTCAGGGGCTCCTTTCAGAGATTCCAACCCTGTCACACGTTGTATGGCCTTCCCGGCCTTCTTTAAAAGAAAAAAAAAATGTGATCCTATAACTTTTGAATTGTACATGCCTGCAAAACCAGCATTATGTGATGCTGCCAAGGTCTGCCATCAGTTCAAGCAGTAATCAGACCACCTTTGACCAATATGCTGAGTGTCTATACAGATGAACCAAGGAAAGTATTGTCCATGATACCACGGTGGGTCAGAGTGCCCACCACTTTCTTCTCAAGTCTTTCAAAGGACTTTACTATTTTATGCTGTAGAGCATGTGATGTTTGGGATTTAGCCAATTCCTGTGGTACCCTCAGCTATCTTTCTTATTGTTGGAATGCAAAGTACTTAGCTCCTTTTTAATGACTCTAATGTTTTTTAACAGCCATTTCCCCATTGCTTAGAAATTTCAACTGAACCCCTTTTTAGCCAGACTGTATATTTTTCAGATGCTTCCACTTGGCTTTTTGCTCCCAGTTCTCATTATAAACCTTGCTCAAAGTAATAACCAGCTTCTTGTATTAGACAGTTTTCTCATTGCTGTGGCCAAATACCTAACAGAAGCAACTTGAGTGAAGGATTAATTTTAGTCCATGATTTCACAAGGTTCAGTCTACAGTAATTGACCCATGTGCTTGGGCAAAACATTACAGAGGCAGAAACCTGTGGCAGAAGACAGGGATTCACCTCCTGACTGATCAGGAAACAAGAGGAATGCTATCTCACTTGCTTTCTCCTTTCTCCTTTCTTATTTGGTCAGAGGCCACAGCCCAGGAGACAGTTCTGCAACCCCCACTCACTCAGTTCCTGGAAATGTCCTCACGGCACAAACAGGTGTACCTCACCAATCTCCTAGTTGGTTCTGAATTCAGTCGTCAAGAATGAAAACCAGTGATCACAGGAGTTGATACACGAGCAGGAGTAATTAAGGAATTTATGAATGACCAAAGTCTTCCAGGAAAAGGAAAACTATTAAAAATTTGGTTTATGGAACTTCAGGTTATAGATTTATAAACTAGTTAATTTTTCATATGCATTTACATATAAATAATACTTCAAAAAGTACTTTACTTTTTGTAATAAAAATGAAATTTTATGGCTCAAAAAAACTTAAAATAGGAGTAGACTTCATAACATTGTGGAGGAAACAAAATTCCCAAACCATAAAAAGAAATGCAACATTACAGAGCATTCCACAACATACAAAGACAGAAATACAAAGGGACCCTGAACTGTCCAAAAACCCAACCAAATCCACAGTTCCTGGCTATAAGGACCTCAGCACGATATAAATCTTACAATACAGCAGGGAACGCTCATCAACTAACTGTGCAATATCATTATCCACCACATACTTGGCTATCTTTGCTTCAGTCACACCAACATGCCCAACTTTACCTCCAAATTCCATATCACAGAATTTTCCAGCTAACTCAAGCATCTCAGACACATAAGTAAGTATATGTAATAAACATGCTGAGCATGTATGGCAAGTTCCATAATCAAAGTTCTCAGACAACACTTTGCTATACAAAATATTCAATATTATTAGTGAATTAAACTTTAATTCTTTTTTTTCAGTAGTTTGCTCTCTGCTGGAGAAGTGGCCAATAAGTTTTATATGCTGTGGCAACTGGAAAGCTGTGGAAACTCTAGGGTCTCATTTTTGCTTACAGGTAAAGAATGATTATAACTGAATGATAAGTAGAATGTGTAAGTGAAGGCATAGTGAGTACACAGATTTTTCTTGACAATGTCTTAGCAGCAAGTCCAGTTATCTTTGACTCAGTGTATAGATTTATAACAAGATCTTGGTCTTGCTTATTTCTGGTAGTTCTTACATATTGAATAAAGAAAACAATACTTGAAAGTTTATGTTTATATATTTCTGTAAGCTGCTTATAAAAATTCCACATAACTAATATGAAAAGTAATATACCATAAAATTTTTCATTTTCTACACTTTTCAAGGATACTTTATAAACTTTTTGATGAAATTCATTTATAATTTAAGATGCTATCAAGATCCAATTATTTTTGCGACCAAGCTTGACAGCCTGCATTTCATCCTGAGTCCTCATGGTAGAAGAAAAGAACAATTTCCTGAAAGTTGTACTCCTGACCTCTATACATGTTGTATGACATACATGTACCTCTCACACACTCGAGACAAATGTTTTTTAAAATTAAAATGTATCAATTCATAATTTAATAAAATTATTTTTAGTTGAATAAACTCATTTAAAGTTATTTCATTATACTATGCAAATAATAATGATGTCTGTTTTCTAAAAAACATTATGTGTATACGAAGACATACACAAATATTCATAACAGCTTTATTTATAAAAACTGAAAATAATTCACATGCCCAAGAATAAGTGAATGGACAAGCAAATTGTGACATATCTTTCAAATGGAATACTACCCACTAATTAAAAGAACTATCTATTCTAGTTATACTTTTCTGAAATAACAAAATTTTAGAAACAAAACTATGTGGTGAATGTCAAGAGTTTAATGGCAAGAGGGCAGATGTTGGTGGGGAAAGGATGTGGGTACAGAAAGGCAGCTAGGAGGATCCTGTGGCATTAGTAGAACTCTTTGGTATGTAGAGTGTGATAAAGGATGCACAAACGTGTGTTAAAAGGCACACATGCACACAGAGGTAAAACCAAAGCAATCTGAATAAGATTGTAAATTGTTACAGTGCCATTCTCCTGGCTGTGAAGTTATACTACAGTTTTCCAAGCTTTCCCATCATAGGAAACAGGTAGAGTATACAAGAGACCTTAGCATTATTTCTTTAATATTTTAATATTGTGTGTGTGTGTGTGTGTGTGTGTGTGTGTGTGTGTGTGTGTGTGTGTATCAGAGGACACTGTGTGTTCCTGTGGAGGACCAAGAGTGATTTCAGGAATCACCCTGGATTGCTTCTACCTTGTTCTTGCTTTGCTTTGGGATTTCCCAGGCTTTGCCTACCAGGGCCTGAAATGTGTTTTCTGCCTGGCATTTTTTGCATGGGACCTAGGATCCAAACTCAGGACCTTCTGCTTGAGAGACAGAGTTTTAACCTCTGAGCCATCTCTCTAGCCCTATTTCTTAAAATTGTATGTGAATCTATAATTATTTTCATCTTCAAAAAGAATGAATTATTGATTCACATTTTGCATAGTTTCATTATATATTATTACATAGTATTGTAAGTATGCTAAATGAAAGAAGTCAGTCAAAGGAGTGCATATAGTTTCATAAATAAACTTCTTTAAAAGTACAGTTTAATCTACAGTTGCAGGAAGCAGAACAGTGGTATGGTGGGGTAGAGAAGGCTTAGAATGCTGACAGTGAAGAGGTCTGATGAAACTTAAAGGATTACAGGCATGTTTATTTTTCTTGATTGTGGCAATGAATTCTCAAGTACATACATAAGTCAATTTTTAAAAGTTTTCCTCTAAATAGATTGATGGTCAGTCATATCTCAATGAAGTTAGTAAAATAATGTCCATCTCATGAGATTATTTTAAGAGTTACTTAGTGATATTGCATATAGAGTACTTAGAAGAAAAATGTCAGTTATTTTTGGCAATTAGTAGTTCCTACTATTGGTACTTCTCTATTTTTAATTATTATTATTACCGCTGTTGTAAAAAGCATCATTCCAAAATTAGGCTTTCAAAATTCATAATCCTAATTTTGAATAGATACTTAGAATACAGATACAGTAAAAATATTAAGAAAATATTCATTTTCTCTATATAAATAGGCTCTGCCCCATGGTATCTAAGATGATGTTCATCCTAAAATCTGAACAAGCATATGATGTTTAGGCTTATAAGAATTTATGATCTTGGGGCTGGAGAGGTGGCTCAGGGGTTAAGCCTCCGCCTTGCAGGCGGAAGGTCCTGGGTTCGGATCCCAGATCCCACGTATAGACGCCAGGCGGAAGCGGGGGTGGCCTGCGTTTCCGGTCCTGGTAGGGCGGAGCCTGTGAATCCCGGGGCAGAAGGAGGAGGAGGCGTCCATGGTGGTTCGCGAATTCGTCCGTGGTTCTACACACACACAGACACACAGACACAGACACACACACAGACGCGCGCGCACATACACACGCATATGCATAGTTGAATAAATAATAATAAAAAAAATTTATGATCTTAATAAATCTTTTATTTTTCAAAAATGTTAATTTAGTAATTTAAAATGGTCAAAATTTCACACTAAATATCGAGTAGTTTTAACTTACTGATATTTCTAAAAATTGAAATAAATTCTTTGAGGCCTGGGGATATAGCTGAGTTCATAAAATACTTGCTTGACATATATGAAGCTGTGGTTGAATCCCCAGAACTGTATAAACTGGACATGCAAGTGCACATCTGTAATCCCAGCACTAGGCAGGAGAAACAGAAGGGTCATCTTCAGCTTCGTAGCTCATTCAAGATCAGCACAGAGTATGTGAGACCATGTCATAAAGAAAAAGAAATTATTCATGTGACTTCTATTATTATAGTAACTTGGATTTTTATGAATGTTGATATTTGAAAAGTATCAGATAAAGCTTCAAGTTTCAACTTTTTCTAGTATGTAAAAATGTATTTGTTCAAGCAAGTTCAGTGTCATTCTGTTTATTACATTTTCACTTACTTTGCCCTGTTTTTTTTTAAGTGCCAAGAAATCAAGAATCTAGCAGTCAATATTCACTTACAGATATGAGGTGTATGCTTACTATCAAAGGAGAAAGCCGTGTAATAAATCCTGGAAAAGCAAAGTGGTGGAAGCAAGCAAGATTAAATCCAATAATAGCAGAAACATTGGAGCATCTGAAGGCACATTTGTGCCATAATGGTTTGTCTTCTCACGAAATTAAGCTGGAGGTATTTTTGTCTACAAAAGTGTGTCAGTTGGAATGTAAGTATATAAAAGGAAAAAATGATGATTTTCATAATGAAAAATGTGTTTGATACTGTGTTCTTCTCAGTGATTAAGAACTAAAACCAGCATAATACTAAGGTCTAGCATTCAGTATTAACTCTGGTTGGCTTTTCTGAACTGCATTTCTTCCTGGAAAAAGTGAGGAAGTTTAGTTAGCTAAATTTTAAAATCTTAGTTTTAAAATTTCTAACCAGATTCAATTAAATGGCTTTGCATCTTTATATAACTTAAATGCTAGCACAGTATCTGATCATGTCAGTCTAGGCACAAACCAGCATTTTTCAGTCATTTAATTTTTTAACTGCAAAACTCTGGTATTTGTTAATATCTAATAATCTCTCTCCAAAAATAAGAAAATCATCCTTTATTACTAAAACATTTACTAATTTAACATGTTTATATAATTGAAGTAAAAATTTCTTTTAATAGAGCATATTTTATTTGGGTTACTATAGTAAATGGAATGTATGTATTTGACATGAATTCTAAATATATGTGTATCCTTTTAGTTTCTGTGATAGCTAGTAAATTTTAATTGTAAAGTATTTGAGACATTTTGTGTTTCACTTTTATTATTATGTGTAAGAATGAACTTTAGAAATTACTGTCACATGGTAGAGAGGTCTAAGGAGATAAGGAGCTAGGATAAAAATTCTTATTAGCAAGGTGTGTTTAGAAGACAGAAGACATAGAGTGTTTTGTAACAGGAAAAACAGATAAACAGTACACCAAGCAAATGTACACAAGTCCATCCCAGGCCTGAGATATCAGGTCAGATTGCTAGAAAAAGAGAATGGAGATTTTTTTCATAGGATCTTCAAATATATAGACAATGTACCACAAATCTATAAAATCATATAAAGTATTAGATGTAATAAATTTGAGTTTAAAATAAAACACACTGATATCCAGTAGAATTGTTAGGATAGTATAACCCCAAAGTTTAAGGAGTAATAATTATTTCTGGATCCTATAACTAAGTTGGAAAAGTGTGGGGTGCTATAAGGCATAATAATAGATGAGAATGATCATAAAAGTAAAATAATAAGCAGTTTGTATGTACCTGCTAACCAGATTCTCTTTAGAAAAAAAAGAAAAGGGGTTGCAAATCACATCAATGAGATTCTATTCAGTGTCTGCAATCCTTTTTTTTTTTTTTTGGTTACACATGGTCAAGTGAGTGCATGTGCATGCATGTGCGTGTGCATGTGTGTTTGTCAGTCAGAATGAGCTGTGTGTGTCTGTGGAGGCCCAAGAGTGATTTCAGGATTGATCCTGAATTTCTCTGCCTTCTTTTGCTTTGCTCTGGGGCTTTTTTTTTTTAATTTTTTTTTAATTATTCAATTGTGCGTGTGTGCGCGCATATGTGTGTATGTGTGTGTAGAACCACAGACGAATACGGGAACCACCATGAACCGCCTCCACCTCCTCCTTGTTTACTCTGCCCGGGGATTCACAGGCTCTGCCCTACCAGGCCGCCCCCCCTCCCCCTCCCCCTCCCCCCTCCCCCTCCCCCTCCCCCCTCCCCCTCCCCCCTCCCCCCTCCCCCCCTCCAATTTATAATTAATGTGAAAATGTCAGAGTTTCCATTGAGGGAAAATGAGCTTAAATGTTATGGGTTTTGTTAACTTTATTTACTTGGTGTTGTGTGTGTGTGTGTGTGTGTGTGTGTGTGTGTGTGTGTACGCGCAAGCGCATTAGAGGGCACTGTGTGCCCCTGTGGAGGACCAAGGATGACTTCAGGAATCATCCTAGAATGCTTCTACCTTTTTTTTTTTGCTTTGCTCTTAGATATCCCAGGCCCCACCCACAAGGGTCAGAAGTTTCTGCCTGGCGTTTTCACATGGGACCTGGGACCCGAGCCAGGACCTTCTGCTTGTGAGGCAGAGTCTTAACCCCTGAGCCATCTCTCCAGCCTATGTTTTACTACTTTAAACAAACCATGCATTCCCAAATTTATTGTACTTCTTAGCCCTGAAGAACTGAGGACAGCTGTCAGGTGGCCACTTAACATTGCTCTTGCCCTTTTGTCATGAGTTTAGTACAATAAAGGAAACTAAAATGTTTCTTATATCAGTTAGTATTTCTAAGAAAAATAGAAACAGGGCTGATGAGATAGATCTCTTAGCAAGTAAAGCCTCATTTAAGAAAACCTGATGACCCAAGTTTGATCTGTGGAATCCACATAAAGGTGGAAGGAGAGAATTGTTGACTCCCCAAATTTATCCTCTGCCATATTTGCTTTTCCAGTGCCTCCCCTCATAATAATAAAGTTTTTTGTTTGTTTGTTTAAGAAAACAAAAATTAAAAAAATAGGGACTAGATAATTAACTGGGTTGGTAAAGTGCTTGCCTAGATTGCATGAAGTCCTGACTTTGAACCCCAGCAATACATAGAACCAGCCATGATGGCACAAGCCTTAATCTCAGCATTTTAAAGGTAGTGTCAATATCAAAAAGTTCAAGATCATTTTCAGCTACACAACAATCTTGAGGATAGTCTTAGTTACATTAGTTCTTGTCTCAAAAAGAAACTTGTAGAGGGCTGGAAAGATGGCTCAGAGGTTAAGAATCTACCTCCCAAGCAGAAAGTCCTGAGTTCAGATCCCAGGTCCCACATAAAAATGCCAAATGAATGGCAGTGACCTGCACTTCCAGCACTAGTGGGCAAAGCCTGGAAAATCTGAGTGAAGCAAGAAGGAGGTAGAAGCAATCCAGGATGATTCCCAAAGTCACCTTTGGTCCCCACAGGAACACACAGTGCCTTCTCTTTCTCTCTCTCTCTCTCTCTCTCTCTCTCTCTCTCTCTCTCTCTCACACACACACACACACACACACACAAGTTAGAAAGAACTTGTAAAGAGAAAAAAATGCTAAGTTTATTTTCACCAAAAGGCATGTCCTTTCAAATCAGTCTGATGAGGTGTAACTTATTATGTACAGTAAACTACCCATTTAAACTGTACAGGTTGGTGCACTTTTAAAAATGTATACATCTATCATTACAATTAGCATGGAATATGTTCATTACAAAAGTTATGTCCTTTTTAAGTCATTCTCCCTCCGTATCACTTCTCTCCATCAGCCTTCATCTCTGACACCAAGAGCAAACCCACATCTAGTGTCCCCTGTTCTAGAACATCATTTATAGAATCATATAATATGGACTCTTTGTGCCTGCATGCTTCAATTCAGCATAGCATTTTTGAGATTCATCCATGCTATGTCACTAGTTCATTTATTTTTATTGCTGAGAAATTTTTTCATGTGGATTTGCCAAAGTTTGTTAATCACCTCCCCAGAATTTATTTCCTAGGCCTTTTATTATTGTGAATAAAATATCTGAGATTTTTTTCTTTTTTTTCATTTCATTTATTTATTTTTTGTGGGCATGTTATCATTTCTCTTGGTTGAATATGTGTAAGTAGAATTGTTGAGTCTTATGGTAGGTGGATGTTTGATTTTTATAAGAAACTATTAAATTGTCTTCCAAAGTGCTTTCATCTTTATACATTCCCACCAGCAATGTGTGAATTCCACTTACTCTGTATCCTTGTCAACCCTTGGTAGCAGCTATTCTAATGGGTATGTGTAGTATTGCATCATGTCTTTATTTTTTATTTCCCTAATAAAAATCAACATCTTTTACATGCTCATTGACTTTTTATGTATCTTCTTTTAAAAAAATAGCAGATTTACTTTGATAGAATTTATCATACAGTTTAAAATATAATCAGTTGTACACTAGTCACCATGGATCTTTTTATTAACAGAGCATTATCATCCATTACCCACAGAAACCCCATAGTTGTTAGTAGTCATTCCTTATTTTGACCAAATTTGGAGTCACTAATCTATTCTCCATAGAGTTGCTGCTGCTAGATATTCCATATGAATTTATGAAAACCATAAAACATGTAGACCTATCGTAACTAGCTTCTTTTACTTAACATGTTGTCAAGATTTATCTTTGTTGTAGGATTATATATCTATATAAAGTGTTGCTCAAATCTTGTGACAACTTTTAATTATGTGGCTTTTTAAATATTCACTTCTGGACTGAAGAGATGGCTCAGAAGTTAAGACTCTGCCCAGCAAGCAGAAGGTCCTGAGTTCAGATCCCAAGTCCCATGTAAAAATGCCAGGTGGCTGTCTGCATTTCCAGCCCCTAGTGGGCAGAGCTTGGGAAATCCAACCGTGAACCAAGAAGAAAGTAGAAGCAAGCCAGGATGATTCCTGAAGTCACCCTTGGTCCTCCACAGGAACACACAGTGCCCTCTGATATGCACACACATACACACACACACAATAAATAATTAAAGTTGAAAAAAATTTAAAAATAAATAGGTCTTCACTTGCAAGCTTTTAAAATATATTGTAGATACATTGCTTTGTTAGTAATATATATTGCATGTTTTCTTTAGGTCATTAGCTTATCTGGCATGTAGGTTTTATAACTATTCACTCCAAGGCTGTGTGTGACTTATAAAGTTTTTCTATTCTTTACATAGTAACTGAACTAATAGTAAGAAAAAATTAATAAATTTTATCTTTAAAAAATTTTATTTATGGAGCTGGAGAGGTGGCTCAGGGGTTAAGTCTCTGCCTTGCAGGTGGAAGGTCCTGAGTTCAGATCCTAGACCCCACATATAGACGCTGGGCGGAAGCAGGGGCGGCCTGCGTTTCTAGTCCTGGTAGGGCAGAGCCTGTGAATCCTGGGACAGAGTAAAAAAGAAGGAGGTGGAGGAGGTCCATGGTGGTTCCCAAATTTGCCCTTGGTTCTACACACACTCACGCACACACACACATACACACATGCACACTTGACAATTGAATAAATAAATTAATAAATAAAATAAAATAAAATTTTATTTAGACCAAAAATTGGTTTCCACAATACCAAAGTGTATCTAGTGATCAAATTTTATTAATGAAAACTTCAGATAAATGTTATTCATTTAGGAATAGAATTAATTTTCTTCCTTTTTAATTTTTTTTAGCATGGCTAGACCATAAAGGTTGTTCCTCATCTGTTGTACCTATTAATGAAAAATCAGCAAATGTTCACATAACACTTCCCCAGAAGAGGCCAGCTCCAGCAGAAGAACCAGATGTGTCTTTGTCTGGTGAATGTATTGCTCTTAAAAAACTGAGAAGAGAAGAAAATCTAAAGAACTATCAAGAACTAGTTGGTAGAGTAATTCCAAAGATAGATAAAGATCACTTTGAATTTGATAGCACAGTCCCATCTATTGAATCATCTTCCTCTTCAAGAATTAGAAAAACATCTTTTGAACAGCACAGAAAGCAGCAGAATGATCTGGACTTTCTGAGTGAGTTTATTATGCTGAGAAATAAATCTAAGACTTGCCCTCTGACGACTGAAGCCACAGAGCATGACAAAGAATATGGTGAGTAACCTAGTAAGACTTCAGCATAGATACAATAGAGTCCAAGACTAAGTGCATAATTTATTTTTGAAGGCAAAGAAACAAAAGCTCCTTTAAATACAATTATATTATCTTTCATAGTTGAAATGCCATTGATTCATGAGAGTTCATATATGTAGAGGTGGATATAGATATAAATATAGGGTTTCAGAAATTAAAAAATCCATTTTAATTTGTAACAAAGCCATTTATAAAAGCTTCCTTTCTATAATTTGGTCATAGAAACTCATAGTATTTCTAACTTTCATTGATCATTCTCCCATTCGTTTTTCAGTCCTGGCTCAATATTTTAACGTTTTAATGTGCACTTGTAGACTTTCTTTGCCTGTTTAATTATTTTTGTAATGTCATCAAAGAGTTTTCTGTTTGGATTGTAATTGTCTTACATTTCCTCCTCCTAACCACATCAAAAGTAGTAGAATGTGTCATTTCACTTATGGTAAAAATTTAGGCATTCTATAAGAATTTGTCAGACATTAATGGGTAAAATTAATACAAAAATGTTTATGTGAGTTAGAGCATAGTCAGAACTTGCTGTCCTGTGTACTGTGACACAGGTTGCTTTGTTGTTAGTGTCATAGTGGTTTACACACATTTCTCCAAAGGTGTGACAGCCTAATCTAGATCTGTTCAAAACTATAATACTATTTCAGTGCATTTTTGCAGTGAAAAATGTAGTAGAAAACAGAGCAGTGCTTGCATATTTTCAACTTTATTGTTCTTTGTATTTCTGTTTGTCATATTTCTTTTTATGTAATAGTTTAGCCATGCTATAACTTCCCCTGTTACATGTCAGTACTGTATATAACTGAAATAACTCAAATCATTGTTTGTCTCAGAATTCAAGCATAGCTTCTGCGTACTGTGTAAAAGAATGAGGACAGTGCCAGGGAGACGGCTTAGTCAGAGCAATGCTTGCTTTGCAAGCACAAGGACTCGAGTTTGATCCTCAGAACCTGTGTTTAAAAACAAAAAAAAAATTGGGTGTGGCAGCATTTGTAACCCCAGCAGAGGAGCAGCAGAAGCAGGCAGATCTCTGGGACTTGTTGGCCAAACAGCCTACTCAGCAAGTTCCAGGCCAGCCAGACTCCTTGACTCTCAGAAAAAGAAAAAGAAAAAAGGATGGCTAGCACCTGAAGACCAACACCAGGAACTGTCTGACCTTCACATGCACACATAAGCACACACACACAAAGAAATGTAAGAAGCATGTTATAGATATGATCAGAAAAATGTGAGTTTTGAAAAGATTTTTATATTCAGATTAGTTAATGTTTTCAGATTCTGCTTATATTTAGATCAAAAGGAATCTACTTCTAAAGTAACAACAGCATCTTTTCCTAGTTGCCATACTTGTGATTACTGGATATATTAATAACTTAAAAGGAATAACCAAAGCAAGAAAAGAAAGAGATGAAAGGAAGTTTTTGTGTAAAAACAAACAAACAAACAGCTGTTAATTTACTAAACTGTTAAAGGAGTATTAATGTTAGGTGAGAATGCCTCTTTATTCCTGAGCATTTCTCAGTTAGTTTTATATTCCTAGTCTTTCCTCATGTACACATTTTCCCTGGAAGTGAGGAGAAAGAATTGTATAAATTGTAAATCTAAAAATAAATAAAATAAGCTTGTGAGAACAACTTCCCAGAAGAAAGGTGTTTTCATCTTCTCTTAGTCCATGACTCTACATGAAGACTAAGTGGGTAACCATAGTCTTGTAGTGTTTATTTGGCAAATTCATTAACCTCAAATATGCTTTATTCTCCAATTTAGCCATTATTAGTAATAAAGGTATTACTTCTTTATGGTTGACTTGGCAGCAAGAATGTTACAACTTTAAGGCTAATGTCTTTCATCAACAACATGATTATAAAATACTTTCAGAACCTACATACCAACCTGAGATATTTTAATATATTAGATTTCAATACATGGCTAAAAGTATAAAACTTGAGTGGCACATGTCTGTAATCTCAGCACTTGAGGGAATAATGTAGGAGGATCTTAAGTTTGAGGCCCACCTCGGCTATATAGAAAGATTCAGCTTTAAAAAAAAAAAAAGAAGAAGAAAGAAAGAAAAAAAAGAACCTGGGACACACAAAAATCACAATAATTAATGTTGCTTCTTACAATCATTTAGAAATATTACCTGAAAATAACATAATTAATATGATGTGCATATATTTCATTATTATAATTTAGGTTCTTTTTAAAACTTTATTTCTTTTTTACTTTAGTGTATGTGTGTAACAGAGCATTGTATGTCTCTGTGGAGGATCAAGGGTTATTTTGGGAATCATCCTGCATTGCTTCTACCTTCTTTTTGCTTCACTCTGGAATTTCCCAGGCTCTGCCCACCAGGGAGCCAGAAGTGTAGGCTGCCACTATTTCTGCCTGGCATTTTTACATGGGACCTGGGATCTGAATTCAGGATCTTCTGCTTGTGAGGCAGAGTCATAGCCTGGAACCCTCTCTCCTGTCCCAGATTCTTTTTTTTTCTTTCTTTTTTCTTTTTTTTTAAAGCTGAATCTTTCTATATAGCCGAGGTGGGCCTCAAACTTCCTCCTACATTATTCTCTCAAGTGCTGAGATTACAGACAAGTGCCACTCAAGTTTTATACTTTTAACCATGTATTGAAATCTAATATATTAAAATATCTCAGGTTGGTATGTAGGTTCTGAAAGTATTTTATAATCATGTTGTTAATGAGATACATTAGCATCTAATTAAAATGCCTATATATATATATATATATATATACATGTGAATCCTTAAAATATTCCCTTAAAGAAGAAAAAAATAGCATTCATAGAAAACTAGCATTCACCAGAAACTTTACTAGTACCAGGTTGTATATTAGGGGAGGCACACTTTGTTGGCAAGATTGAATAGGTTTGTTAGAAGAAGAATAGACAAATACATATGACTTCATGAGGATGCCTGAGTTGAAAGATGAGTAGTAAAAATTGCCCTTCTGAAGAAAGGATGGAAACAGGGAAGATTGAAAGCAGAAGGAAAGGAATGTGGAAAGTCACAGAAAAATGAGGTAGAATGGTGGTGTATGGTTTTTCCAATTCAGAAGTGTAATTAGTGCTTGGTTTTTCCAATTCAGAACTGTAATTGCTGCTTGATTCCTTAAGAATATTTAAAGCAAGTGTATTATCTATATTTTATGTATGAGGAAACTGGGGCTGAACCCTAATCTGATGCCAAAGTTTTTTCCATTTTTATTGTTCCCTCGCTACCCACCAAAGTGTTAGGTGCCTTGTCCTGGATAGTTTAACTTGGTATTGATGAATTTCGGTGAAGGAATTTTAAATTATTTGCTAAGAAAGCATTAAAGTAAAGCATTTCTTCTAAAATCAATGCAAATTAATTTTTTTCTTAGAATTTCAAGATAAAGAAAAACATTCTTTAACTCATCAAGAACAAAGTCCTATTGTTTCTAATAATGAAACTCCAGGGAAAGCACATCAAGAAAGGGGAAAAGACAGCATCATTGAAATTCAAGCATCAGGTATGTGGCCTGCTATTAAAATTCATCCTATGGAAAAAACATTAAAAATTATTTTTAAAGTGGGGGGAGCTGGAGAGATGGCTCAGAGGTTAAACTCTGCCTTATAAACAGAAGGACTTGAGTTTGGATCCAAGATCCTATATAAAACACTAGACAGAAATGGCCATGGCCTACACTCTAGCCCTGGAAGGCAGAACCTGGGAAATCTCAGAGCACAGTAATAAGGAAGTAGAGTATTCCAGGATGATTCCTAAAATCACCCTTGGACCTCCACAGACACACACAATGCTCTCTCGCTTGCTCGCTCTCTCTCTCTCTCCTCTCTCTCTCTTCTCTCTTTCTCTTTCTTCTCTCTCTTTCTTCTCTCTCTTCTCTCTTCTCTCTTCTCCCTTCTCTCTCTTCTCCCTTCTCTCTTCTCTCTCCTTTCTTTTTCACACACACACACACACACGCAAATTTTTTTAATAAAATGCCTTTATTGTATCTTCCAGACATGATAGACCCACATCCATGCCATTACAGAGATGTCTACATCCATGAGACTGGCACAAGATTTGATGTATTAGCATAGCATTGTGAAGGGGAGGGGGAAAACCTCAGGAGGCACCAAACTTCTCTAAGAGACTAACAAAGGTTGATGCTGGAGAAGGGAGAAGGGACCACTGTTCCCAATGATATGCCTACTGATGTGCCATCCTTGCTCCAGCATCTCCCAGACACACATCATAAACAGTCGCCTAGGTGGGACCTAGTCACAACATACATAGAAGGACACAGAAGGGAAACTGATGGGCAAGAACAAAGTTTGCAATGGGAGCAATTAGGGGATTGAGATTGGGTAATTAGGGGTCAAAATGACATGAATTCATGGGTGAGTCTTTAAAAGAATTAATTGAATTTTAAAAAGGAATTCCAATTTACTTAATTTGTAAGTCCTTTCCTGGATATTTCAGATACACCTTTAGAAAAAATCTGTATATATGCATGCTGCATTTGCGTGAGTGTGGGTGTGTGTCTGCCGTGGCATTACTGTGGAGGTCAGAGGACATATGTATCCGACTTAATAACTTGAAAGTAGAAAATGGAATGAAGAAACTTGTAAAAGAAAATAAGAAAATTATATGGAGGGACAGCGAGATGGTTCAATGGGGAAAAAAGTGCTGGCTACAAAGTCAGATAACTGGAGTTGGAGCCCTGGAACCTACATAAAGGTAAAAGGAGAGAACCGACTCCTTACATATGTCCTCTGACCTCCACAATAATGCCACGGCAGACACACACCCACACTCACGCAAATGCAGCATTTTACAGAATTTTTTCTAAAGGTGTATCTGAAATATCCAGGAAAGGGCTTACAAATTAAAGCTTTTTGTTCTAATCTAATAAGAGATTTTTGACTTCTAAAACACAATCTCAAGTATATCATGTTCATTATTTGAATCAGCAAGGAAATAGAATACTAGTACTGAATACCATTTTCTTTTTAGTTCATTTTACTGAGGATCTCTGAACCATTATGGAAATCTTTTTTTTTAATTTTTTTATTATTTATTCAATTGTTAATGTACATATGTATGTGCCATGTGTGCATGTGTGTGTGTGTCTGTGTGTGTGTAGAACCACGGACGAATTCGGGAACCACCATGGACGCCTCCACCTCCTTCTGCCCCGGGATTCACAGGCTCCGCCCTACCAGGACCAGAAACGCAGGCCGCCCCCGCTTCCGCCTGGTGTCTATACGTGGGATCTGGGATCCGAACTCAGGACCTTCCGCCTGCAAGGCGGAGGCTTAACCCCTGAGCCACTTCTCCAGCCCCCCATTATGGAAATCTTTAATAGTAATCAATGAAGACTAGAAACACTTTGTTATTATTGTAAGTTTGGCTTAAGTTTTAAGCTAAAATGGAGGAGAGGAAAGAAAAACTCACAGTTCTTTTCATAAGACTCTTCATACTTGTCATGTTAAATTAGTTTCTTAATCACTCCTAATAAGTGTGATAGCCATGCGATTTTGATTCCATGAATGGTTTTGCTTTTACTAGGCCTTAAGAGAAATATCCTAAAATAAGCCTCCATACAATCTCACAATTTTAATTTATAAAATAATTTGTATAATTCAGGTTTCCATAAAGTAACCTATCTAGTTGGTTTATCAAAAAAAGCACACAATCCTTCCCCAAAACTTTTAATGCTGTTTTTTTTTTCAGACACCCAGTGCCAAGCATACTGTTTCTTAGAAGCAGCAGCTGCTCCTATCTTAAAACAACTTGTGCACCTTTGTCCTAGCCCTGCTGCTAGTTGGAAATTTGCCACTGTTATTTTTGATCAAACAAGGTTCTTCTTAAAGGAACAAGAAAAAATAATAAGTGACGCTGTTCACCAAGGTGAGTAGAAATCAAATTTGCTTTATTTAAAATTATTATAGCAAATTATTGAATAGATGCTGTAGAAATTAGACCTGGATGAAGCCTTAACTGGGAATTCAGCATATGCTACCCACCTCTAAACCAAGACTGGAAGATAAACAAAGTGAGGAGGAAAGATAAGGCATTTCATCTGGTACTGCAGCTCAGTGAAGCTCCTAATTGACATACAGTACTTGATAGATTCCTGTTGCTAGAAGCAAAGTTAACTGCATCATTGTTGGTATCAAAACCACTACCTGGCCTTACTCTGAACCTGCCTAAATAAAATCACAAAATTAAGACCCAGTATTCAAACTATTTCCAGCAAGTTTAACTACAGTCTATAATAAAATGTAACATACCCAGTACCCAACAAGGTAAAATTCACATTGTTTGGTATTCAATCCAATTACCAGGCATACAAGAGGCAGGAAATACAATCCATTATGAGAGACCACTCAATTAAAACAAGCCCAAATTAGATAGATGGTACACTTATCAGAGAAGGATACTGAAACTTCCTGTAACTGTTTTTAGTTAAATGTATGTTCAAAAAGTGTTTTAGACACAAATAGCCATTAATTACTGTTGAAATTTCTTGTCCTAATGTGTGTGTCTAAAGCAGAAATGAATAAGGAAACAGAAGATTTTAAAACAAAACTGTGGTTCTCTTCCACTCTCATATCCATGGGAGTTTCCTTTACCACTTCCCTGGCCATGGAATTGATGAGACTTACCTAAGAATCCTTTCTGGGACAGATAACATATGTTCTCTCTCATTTGTGGACTGTAGCTTTTAATTTATATATATACATGGGTATGAATGTGGATGTAAGCTATGAAACTAAAATAGGGGCCACGAGAGGGACAAATGAGGTTTTCAGGAAAAGGAGGAAAGGGCAATGAAATACTCGTTACATGCAAGTAGGAAGGGAACTCTAGGGTCTGAAAAGTACAAGTGGGAGTGGCAAAAGGATAAGAGGGAAGAGTTGGAAAGACGATCAAAAAAAGCCAATTATGAAAATGCCAGAATGAAATCTATTACTTTGTATGATAATTTAAAAACAAATAAGGGCTCAGGAATTAAAGCCTTTACTTCTCAAGCAAAAGTACCCTAGATCCCATATAAAATGCTTGGTACTTCCAACCTTGGAAGGCAGAGCCTGGGAAACCCTAGAGCAAAGCAATAAAGACAGAACAATCTAGGATGATTCCCAAAATCACCCTTGGATCTTCATAGGTAGGTGCACATGTGTACACGTGTGCACACACACACAGATTATTATAAAATATATATGTAGGCATAAGTTTTATGAAGTAATAATGTAGGGCAAAAAGAACATTGGTTTATGTATCCAATTGGAACCTTAATTCTTTGTAAGTAATATATTTGCTATACTTTCTATTCTTTCATTGGCCCCATAATTGAAGTAACATTAAATTTACAAGTAACAAGTGAACTTCAATTGAAAGTCACATAGTCTACTTCCCACAACTGACTGTATTGTCTGACCTTATTTTCCAAGTGGTTCCCCCAATTAAGGTGACTTTTTATTAAATTTGTTTTCAATCCTTCCAGGCCTTAATTGACCTGTTTGCATAAATCCTTCCAAGATATGGATATACTACCTATAGTTAACATTCCTGTTTCTTCTTGATCTCTAACTAATATTACACATTTGCTTTGATTTTAGATCAGTAATTTCTAAACATTTTAATTAACTCTTTGCTCCAATAAATATCTCACAATACACCAACAGGTAAGACAAAGAAAAGTAGCACATTCTGGCTAACTTAAAGCAATGGATCTAGAATCCTCTCTTTTTAGTCATACTTTTACATGCAGAAGAATCCAGTCACTCATCTTCAAAAGTACATAGAACATTAATTTGGGAATTGGCCTGTTCCTGTGAATTCTTCTTTTGTTGAAGTCATATCCTTGAGCAAATGGTCTCAAGTGTCCATCTCCATTGCAAGGTGTTGCTTCATGTTGTCATCTACCTTCATCTTCACCAGTGGCAAGTTACAAATTTTATTTTCCTCTTTTAAAACTGATCTTTTGTCCATGAGTAAAAATAATCAAATACTTTCTATCAACAAAGACTTGCACTCTTAAGTAAGTTGTTTGTTTTTAAAGGCTAGTTCCACCATTTGCTTACTAATTGAGCTTGGACATCATTTAATTTCACTAAGATTATTTTACTCATCCATGAAATGAGGATTGTTGTTACAGAGTCAGTGTGATAATCAATTTACTCTAGAAGTTGTGCACACTGGATGCTATATAGTAACTATTATTAAGAAGTAGATTCTGATAAGTATTCTAAAAGTCTATTCTGTCAATTCTGCTTTTAAATATAGGTAAAAATGATGAAAGACGAATGACATTTAAGCATGCTGCTCTCTTACATCTCCTGGTAACAATTAGAGATGTCCTTTTAACTTGCAACTTGGATACAGCATTGGGTTAGTACAGATATTCTTATCGGAATAGTTCATCTGAACTAATTTACTTTTCTGAAAAATACACAGCTCTTAAGAAATTATGTAATCTTCTCTCTTACTATACTAATTTATATACATTTTAAATACTTATTAATGAAGTGTATAATATGCATGTATTGCTGGAATAAAACACAAAATCTCTTGCATATTAGGTGAGTTTTCTACCACTGAGCCACTTTTCCTAGTGGTAAACATTATACATCCTATCAGATAGATAGATAGATAGATAGATAGATAGATAGATAGATAGATAGATAGATAATAGATGACATAATAATGTATGGTTTATATATTATAATATATATAATTTATTTGATTCATCAGGGGTTAAGCCTTTGCCTTGCAAGTAGAAAGACCTGAGTTCTGATCCCAGATACGACATAAAAATGTCCCACAGAAATGGTGATGGCCTGCACTTCTGGTCTTGAAAAGTAAAGCCTAGGAAATCCCAGAGCAAAGAAATAAGGACGTAGAGCAATCCAGGAAGATTCACAAAGTCACCCTTCGGTCTCCACAGGCATACACAATGCCCTCTTATACATACCCACACACGTATACACTGGCACCTACACAGACACACAAAAAAAAGAAAGAAAAATTAATAGCATGACTCAAAATTAGGAATCAGACAGAACAAATCAATTTCTAAGTTACTAGTCTAATAACTTAAGATTAGAATTAATATGCACATATACATAAAAGGTATGAACATAAGCATTAACTACTTTAATTTACCATTGTATTTATTACCAAATATTTGTTAAACACCTGATATATGAAAATTACTATGCCAGGCCTTTGTAGAAATTCACAAAACTCACTATCCTATGAAACCAGATAGAATACTTTCTAGACAGAAATTCTTGGGACAGGGCTGGAGAGATGATGGTTCAGGGGTTAAAGCCCTTGCCTTGAAAGCAAAAAGATCTGAGTTCAGATCCCCAGAGTAAAAACTCTGGGTGGAAATGGCAACAGCTTGCACTTCTGACCTTGGAATGCTGAGCCTGAGAAACCCCAGAGCAAAGCAATAAGGAGATAAAGCAAACTAGGATGATTCTTGGAAGTTATCCTTGGGCCTACACACACACAGAGAGAGAGAGAGAGAGAGAGAGAGAGAGAGAGAGAGAGAGAGACAAGAAAATAATTCTTGTGACATAATCAGCATTTTTTTACTAAGAACCTTTAAGGACGAGTTTCGAGAATCTACCTTTTAAAATTGTCCTTAACAGTTGATTATGGAGATACATGTAAGCCCTCAGATTTTGGAGTCTACTTGAACCCCAGAATTTGAGGCCAATTTAGGCAGCATAGTGATAATCTGTCTCAAAAACAAAATCTATGACTATCATTTAGACACCAATGTTTTAGTAGCTACACAAATTAATAATGAATAAATACTAAGTATTCTACTCTGAAATAGTTGATATGCTAATGAAGTTCTCATATACCTAAACAACCAAAAATCAAGTACAAATTTACATAGATTAAATACTAAATAAAGTCCTATGAAGTAGCATTTCAAAAGGATTTTTGTGTTTGAGAGTTATAGGAAAAGTAATCAACAAACCAGAATTATGAAGGATATATCAAGGAATATCAAGGAATATTAGTATTATATAACTTAAAAAGAGACATAAGGAGGGAACCTTGTGGAAGGAGGGCGTGGTAAGATTGTAAAAGCTTAAAAATAGGAAGGTCCACCATTGGACAATACATTCCATTCAAGGCAGGACTGCTGCATGTAGGAAGTGACTGCAGTGAGACTTGTCCTTACCAGACCTGCATAAAGACTGATATACTGACCTCAGGAGAGATAATTATATGCAGCGGAAACCTTGGGAGTAGGGCTAGATGAATAAAGGGAAATGCCCCTATTAGTTGGGGTGGCCCAAGGAGGGGCCACTTGGTATGCCACAAAGGCCCAAACCCCCACAAGAGTAGACAAACCAGAGAGAACCCTGGGGCCCATAGAAGTGGATAGGCAGGAATGTGGGAGTGAGTGAGATGGATTGATGAAGGAAAAGGAGGGGGGATGGAAAGGAGGAGGGAATGGAGGGAGGCAGGGATAAATATTCAATATGCTCGTAAAACTAGGAAAGAATTTTTTAAATTATTTTTAAAATAAGGAAAAGAAAAAAAATAAGGAAAAGAGACACGAGATATTTATTATCCAGCTTACCCAATTTTAAGGGATGATGGTAGTTAAGGGAAAGAGGCTTAACTTGATTTAATATTGTACTAAGTATACATATATACATATACTAAGTATACATATATACATATATTATGAGGTCCTCCATAAGCATGTACAACTTTTAGGAGCTCAACACAGAAATTTAAACTAAAAACTTAATAATTAGTATTTTTTGTTAACATCAAAATAGAGTAAGTGAAATTTTAACTGTCACTACTATGATTCATTTCCTTATAGTTTTTTGTTGTTGTTGTTTTTACCATTGAGTTTCTCAACAAAAGACTTGCATGGTTTTTTGTTTATTTTATTTTAACAGGATACTTATCAGAAGCAAAAGATGTCTACCAAAGCACATTAGGTTCCTATTTGGATGACATTTGGAGACAGCTGAAAATTTTACAGTTTATTAAGGAAAAGAATCCTGACACCAACCATAAGATACAAGAATTGCAGTGTCAGATACTAAGCTGGATGCAAAACCAACAGCAGATTAAGGTTAAGTATTGAACTAAAGTAACAAAGTAATTAGTTTAAATAAGACTTGGATGAAATAAGAAGTTTCGCATTTAACTTTGAAACTGTTAAATCTATATTATTTATCCTCTTGACAAAACACAGGGCTGACAAGCTAGCTCAGCGGGTAAGATGCCTGCTGTCAACCTGGTGAGCTAGGTTTGACTCCTAGAAGCCCACATGATCCAACGAGAGAACTCACTTCTGAAGAGTTGTCTTCTGACCTCCACATGTGTGCCATGGTCTCTCTCTCTCTCTCTGCTTATTGTTCCAGTGTCTGATCCCAAGATCTGATATGAATTTAACTCATAATGAGGAGAAGACTTCAGCTATTCACCATTCTCAAATACCTCCATGGCTGCTTTTATTAGGAAGCACAGACTTTACACACACAGGATACAGTGTTAAATACAAAACAGGACCTAAGATAATCTGTCATCACAGACAGGAGGCAGTTGGGTTTGCTTCAAGGCTGAGAAACACCAGACTTCTTAGAATCACAGATGGAGAGGAGGGTTGTCATTTCCTGCTCCCAGCATTCCAGGAGCAGATGTAAGGTCAAACATTACATACCTCAGATTTCCAACCAGGCAAGGTCCAGGGAAGTCTGTTAATTAGTGGACACGGTGTCATTGTTTCTAAGGAACATAATGGGAGATGTTCCCCTACATATCTCTCCCTCTCCCTCACCCTTACTTTCTCCTTTGCCCTCTTTCTCTCCCTGTCTTCCTCCATTTCCCTCTTGCTCTTCCTCTCTCTCTTCCCCCCTCCTTCCTCATTCTCCTTCTTTCCTTTCCCTCCCCCTCTCTCAAATAAATTTTTTAAAAAGTAAGGTAAGAGCTAGAGACAGGAAGATTTGCAGGACTATTCATATTTCTTTAATTTTAAAATGCTTTCATTTAGGCCCAAAGATGGTTCAGGGGTCAAGCCTCTACCTCAAAAGCAGAAGGTCCTGAGTTCTGATCCCAGATCCCACATAAAAACTCCAGGTGGAAATGGTAGCAGCCTATACTTCCCATTCTGGAAGGCAGAGCCTGGGAAATTCCAGATCGAAAACAAGTAGAAGGTAGAAGCAACCCAGGGTGATTCTCGAAGTCACCCTTGGGCCTCCACAGATACACAGTGTGTCATCTACTACACACAGACACACACACCAAAATAAATACATAGATACATAACCTTAAAAACTGGTTTCATTTATCACAGGCTGCTCTCTATGGGTTGGTTCTCTGATTGTCAAAACGTCATCAGTATAAGCCCATAAAATACACATAATGAAAGAACTACAATAATTTATTTTTAGATAATGAGCCAGAATCTCATTTGACATGATTATATAAATAAAAGCACTTGGTTTATGCCTTGGATTATATTGGAAATTATTTACTTACTCTGCACCAATTATATGAAAGTTACATTTGCAGAGTTTAAGGCAAAATCAAAATACCTTTTAAATCCAATAAAGCAGGAAAACATTTCAAGTGGTGATAATAAATCAGGATGCAAATGTATATAGGTTGTTTCTTCTTTCCTCTCAGCCTCCCATTTAGCCTAAATTCTAGAATTTCTTGAATGTTTTCTTAAGTCATTAAAAATAAATAGAATTGGTAAGGAAAAGTTGGAACTGATTTTTTGTCCAGCCTCCAAAAAAGAAAATGCAATAATAAATAGTAGATTGCATGACAAAACATTTAGCTATCTTCAACAACTTGTCTGAGTTGAGATAACACTAACAAAATAGGCTGAGATGGCTTATGGATCGATATGTATATAATTTGTATATGTAGAAATGATGAAGAAATGCTAAGAATACTGCCTTGTAAAATATTTTCCTTGTTCTTCCCAATATTAATTCCTTTGTGTTGAAGCACTGATATAATGTATAATCAGTACTTACTTTGTAATCTTTTCATTTGTTTTTGTTTTGGGACTATTCTGTGTGGCCCAGGCTGGCCTTGAGCTCCAAACCCTCCTGCTTTAGCCTCCTGAGTGCTAGAGTTACAGGTCACCACAGTGGCAACTCTGGACTCTTATTGTCCTCAGGGTGATATGACCAATGAGGTTTGCTATTTTATCCTTGAAGCAAAACTGTGAAAAAGAATAATCCAGTTGGGGAGGTGGCTTAGCAGTAGAGCACTTGCGTAGCATATATAAGGTTCTAGGTTCAACCCCAAGCACTACAATTAATAAAAGAAAAGGAAAAGAAAAAGAATAATCATTCAATAATATATGTGAAATTCTTGTTTTTGACTAGGTACTGATTATAATAAGAATGGACTCAGATGAAGAAAGACATTCACTTATTAATATCTTTAAGAAAATTGAAGGTAGGGGCTTTCAAATTACACCTCATTAATAAATGTTTAAGTATATATACGAAATGGATTGTTCTAACCAGCTTTTAAAATTAAAATACCATAAAATTCATCCTTTAAAAGCATATAATTAAAAAAAATAAAAGCATATAACTCAGTGAGTTTTTATTATAAAAGTCTATGTGGATTGGTTCTCCAGTTGCTAAAACTTTTCATTAGCCTTTCAGCTGACATTTTTACATCATTCTTAACTGTAAGTCTTTAGTATACATAAATATATAGATTTATATGTAAACATTACTTTTTGTGAACACTTTCATAGTTTAAGCATTCATTGCTAAATAATTGTACTGTCTATGTACAATACTAACTGCTTTGCTAACTCAGTTTTACAAAGAAAAAGTTGATGAAGGTTATGTTGTATACCAAATCTCAGAGATAGTGAATGAAGAATCAGGATTGAACCTAATTTGCTCTTGTTTCAATATTATTGCTCTTCACTCAGCTTACTAATACTCACTCTGTCAACCCTTTCTACTTTGAGCGTACATCCAGATTTTATTTGCCTGGAACTGAAACCTAACTTTCTTCTACGTGATACTGCTTTCCCTATGTCTATCTCTCTCAATTCAGAGTAATTACAATGTCTTCATTTTCTATTACCATTTGCAAAATATTCCTCCATCCTTTGAGACAGCTATATTACCATATGATTCCCTACCACTGCTAAGCAGCTGCTCATTCCCCTTCAGCCACAGAGAGTCGTATTCCTGGGTCTTGAAGTTCTCTACATTCCTTGCTCCACCATAATGCCTTTAATGTGAATGAGTCATTCAACATCTTGACTTTCAAGCAAAACTATAATCATCTTCAGTTCACTTCTTGGATACTTCTATGCCAATGACCTTGTGATAGTGTAGATGTTAATGACCTATTCAACATCCTGACTTTATCATTTCAAACAAAATTTTATGCATCTTCAGTTTACTCTTGGACACTGCCATGTCAAGGACTTTGTGACAATGCAGAATTCTTCACTTTTTAACTTCTAAATTCTGTTACATTGCTCTTCCTCTACCTTTAGCTGCTTCCTATTACTCAGCAGCACAGGGATAATCTGTCAAATACTTTTTGTTTTATTTTTCTATCTTTCCACACTAATATTTGATCATTGCTTTGATTAATCTTGTTCATCTTTTATACTGGTTCAATCCTGAACCAGCCAGTCAAGGTTGTTTGAAATTTAATTCCTATATCTGAACCAGGCAATAGTACTGGAAACATACACAAACAAACACATACACACACACACACACACACACACACACACACACACACACACACACACACAAGTGCCCTTAAAGACTGGAACTCACTTGGGCTTTGACACTGCTTAACAATCTTCCTGTAAGACCTTATTTCCCATTCCTATTTTCCTAATGGCTGTACCACAAATCCATACCATGCCACCCATCCCTCATTTTGAGAACGTATGAGGTTTCTTCATTTCCATTAATAGGGCAAGGTTCCTCAGGTTCCTTCTCACTCATAAACAAATTTTCCATAATTTTTTCTCTTTTATGCCTTCCCTTTTTTCTCTATGGAAGAAGTATAGTGTAATCTTTCACTTCTTATGACTTCAGACACATTGTTCCATCAGTTATTCTCCAATCTTCCTCTCTAATGCCTCTTTCCTCCAAATATATGTCCTAAAAACAAAATACTACCCCCAACATTTGTCATCTCTTACATCTCCTTTCTTTATAAACTGCATTTTTGACATGCGTGTTTCCTGAAATATTTTTTCTCTAAATCTATCAAAATATTTGTCATATTGTTTCATATCTCTATTCCTGTATTTTTTTCTGTTTCTCCTATGAGAATGTTTTTTCTTTTTTTAAAAAGAAGTTACCATGTACATAACCTTTAAAAATTATTTAAGAGACTGGAAAGATGATAGCTTAGGGGTTAAGATTCTGCCTTAAAAGAAGAAGGATCTGAGTTCAGATCCTGGAGTCCACATAAAAGCACCAGGCAGAAATGGCGGCAGCCTGCCATGGAAGGCAGAACCTGGGAAATTCCAGAGCAAAGCAAAAAGGAGGAGGAAGCAATCCAGGGTGATTCCTGAAGTCACCCAGATCCCCCCCACACACACACATACATGCAAAAAATAAAATTAAATTAAGAGTGCCAAGTTGTAGCTCAGTTGTAGAATGCTTGTCTTGTATCCACGAGGTTTGGATCCAGTCCACATTGTGGGAAGAAAAGCAAGATAATTAAAATAGGAAATATAATTTAAGTCAGGAAATCTTTAGTCAAATTTTTTTCCTCTTGCTTTCAGGGTTTTTTGGGCATACTTCTAAGATACCTCCTTGCTGTTTACTCCAGGAAAATGTCAGTTTCTGTGGGTTAAGATTATGCCTAAGATTTGTATTCCTAGCACCGTGGAAAATGCATACAACAGGAGGCACTCCTCAGAAGTTTATTGAATAAGTGAATGGACTAATGGGTGCCTGTCTATTTACTGGGTACATATTTAGACTAGTGAAGATTAAATTGGGACTGAGAACCGATGTTAAAACCCTTGCTATGCAAGCAAAAGAATCTGGGTTAATTAGCCTGGTGTGGCAGCTTGCTGCAATTCAGCCCAGAAAGGTGGAATCTTGGAATGTGCAGAGCATGCTGGCTCATCAGAACAGCTCTGTTTGTGAGCTCTGGATCTAGAGATCCAGCCTCAAAACAGTAAGATAGAAGAGCAGTAGAGAATGATTTGGCACATGCACATTGCTGTGCTCGGCCACATGCAAACACACATACACATAAGGTGTGTACATACCATACACACATACACATAAAAATGGAAGACAATTAAACTTAAGTATGAGTACAGCAGCAAATATCTGTCCCTGAGCTTAGGTTATAATGCTAACTGATATTTTAAATCATACTGGTAAATTCTTTCAGCATAATCTTATAAAGTTGCCATTTCTTAATCATGATATTCATGCACACACATACACCCAGCTTTCAGACTTGCAAGCTCCAATCTTTTCATTATTTCATTTAGTTTCCTAGTCTGGGAAGATGAGTTGTTATCATCAACAGTCCTAAGGTACTTAACAATACCAAAGTATTAGTGTAGTAGTTAACAGTTGTGGGATTGAAGATGCCATAGCTGCCTGGGAGAAGAATTGGAAAATTCCTAAAAATTATGAAATTGTCAGACAGCATCAGTATTCTGAAACCAAGGGATTTGGAAATGTTTTTCATCTTTTTAAAACTGATTCTCAGCAGTCACTTTGGCTTTTTTTTTTTCTTTCTATGTTAGGGGAAAAACATGGTTTCATTTTTCATGTTTAAAAGATCTAGTGAACCACTCACCAAGTAATTGTTTTAGGATCAGAACTAATACAATAAGTTAAGCAGGATATATTCTAGATAATACAAGACATCTTCTGAACTATAAAAGAGAAATAGTAGTTTTTATTATTGCCAAAACTTGTTATATCAACTATAATTACAAATTACCCAGAGGAGAGTTTGGCATGCTCCGGGGATTGGGGGGGGAGGCACTGGGGGGATGGGAAGGGAGGGAAGAGGGGAGGGGGGAGCAAGGGGGTCAGGGGGAGATGGAGGGAAGGAAGGGACCAGTGTACCTGTTAAGTTTGTATGACTGGAAATAATAATAATTTTTAATTGTGCCACTATTCCTTGATCATGTGGTGAAATTTACAGTTGATAAAAGTATATTAATAGATTATAGAATTAATTTGGGCTTGATTTTTAATTTAGCTGCTTTTTAATTGTGTTCAGTTGTATTTACCAAAAATAAGTTGAATGTAAGGGCACAAAATGTTCTGAAGTTTGTATATTTTCATTTAAATACTACTAACATAAAATCTTAATTTATATTTTATGTTAGTAATATTATGAGAAGCAGTAGTTAATGGTGTCCAATAGGCCTTCTGCTTATGTAATCAGTAGAAACATACACACACACTCACATACACAATACACTCACTATATTCATACACACATACATATACACACACCCTTCTACATACATACTCACATTCTCATATAAACATACTCACTCATCTACATTGAAGTATATCTCTTGCTGATTTAATTATGTACTTAAATTTTTAGCTAGAGAAAAAGATAAATATCCACTAAGATTAATTTCTGTTATGACTGTTTAATACAGCTACTTTGAAATTTTGATTCTTTTATTTGACATAAGAAATTTAGACTTGGCCGAAGCAATCGTAATAGGACTTTGCATGACCTGCGCTATGTCCAACACATTATTGTCCCCACAAAGTCTAGCATGGACTAAAGGCACTAGGATCCTTGGAAGCTAGGGACTGACAATCACAGTAGTGTTCCTAAGCTTAAGGGGAACACAGGAAAGGGTTCTGGGAAATGCCCCTGAGTCCTTGCACCTCATCGGAGAGGAGGACCCAGAGGAGAGTTTGGCATGCTCCGGGGATTGGAGGGGGAGGCACTGGGGGGATGGGAAGGGAGGGAAGAGGGGAGGGGGGAGCAAGAAGGTCAGGGGGAGATGGAGGGAAGGAAGGGACCAGTGTACCTGTTAAGTTTGTATGACTGGAAATAATAATAATTTTTAAAAAAGAAAAAAGAAAGGAAAATTTGAAATTGTCATAGGTTAAAAAAAAAGAAATTTAGACTTGTCATGATCTCCGTTTATTCACAACAGAAATATTGCTTATGTTTCAAGTTTTCTGATAGACTAGTTTTAAAAATATAATCTGGAAAATAGCATTTAAGCAATTTCCTTGTTCACAGATCTTTAATTCTTTTTTATAAGAATGAATATGTATACATAATTTTTAAAAGGTTTATAAACAAAACTGAAAAAGAAGTTTTATTGAAAACATCTCTTTTTTTCCCAAACAGGTTTAACATTGACTGTTTTTCATGAAAGAAAAGATTTTCTGGAACCTAAATATGTTTCGAATGGGTAAAACAAAATGTATTTCTCTAACTCTGGGGAGCAGGCATACCAGTTCCATAGGATGCAAAAGTTCAGCTAGGGATGTAACTCAGGGGTAGGGTGCTCACCTACTATGAATCAGGACTTGCGTCTTATCCCTAATACTGGGGAGTTGGTTTCTCCTAGAGTTAGACATATGAATTTGTTGTTGTTGTTGTTTTCACCCTGGATTGCACTACCTCGTCTTTGCTTTGCTGTGGAGTTTACCAGATTCCATCTTTCAGGGTCAGAAGTGCAGGCCTCTGCCATTTTCATCTGACTTTTTTACTTGGGATCTGGGATATGAACTCAGGATTTTCTGTTTATAAGGCACAGGCTTACCCTGTGAGCCATTTCTCCAGCCTAAGATGTATGAATTTTAAGAAGAGCTGAAGTTAATGTCTTTAAGAAGATATGAAGTCATTGGGGCTGGAGAGGTGGCTCAGGGGTTAAGCGTCTGCCTTACAGGCAGAAGGTCCTGAGTTCGGATCCTAGACCCCACGTATAGACGCTGGTCAGAAGCAGGGGCAGCCTGCGTTTCTGGTCCTGGTAGGGCAGAACCTGTGAATCCTGGGGCAGAGTAAACGAGGAGGTAGAGGTGGTCCATGGTGATTCCCGAATTCTCCAGTGGTTATACACATACATATACACGCGTGCATGCACACAATTGAATAAAAAAAAAACTTAAAAAAAAAGATATGAAGTCATCGTCTCCTGAAAAAATGCCTTCCATAGATCACTTTAACGCTGATCATTGTTTCGTATGTTATATAAAGTTAGCTCAGTCTTATCTTAATATCCTTAAAGTACCACCATCATCATTGTTACTAGAGACGTGCCTCTTAAAGGTTACTATTCTTCCTACCAGTTTCATTGCTCAGCTTGCTTTGCTTTTTATTTTTCATGTGCAATGAGTTTATGGCCTTGCCCTGACCTCCTCCCCATTCCACCTCTCCCATCCTTCCTTCCCTTTACCAATCCAGCCATGTCCCTCCTACCCTTCTATCCCTCTATGTGTGTGGACCACAGGACTTTTTTAGGGGTGCCTGTGTTAGTAAAGAGACAGGTCTCTGTGGTAGTGTTTGTGATTCTTCACTGAGCAAACTCACAGATGGGGAGGTTCTCTCAACTGCAGTTGTTTCTCCTAAGATCCTCAGTAGTCCTTGGGGGAATGTGGGTATGTCAGCCATTATGTAGATCGAGTGGTAGAAGTTCTCATCGCGGTGAGCTCCTGGGTGCAGCGTCCCTGTCGTGGCTGGAGTGTCTTGGCCAGGAGTGCACCTTTAGACTCTTACAATCTTACCACCTTCAAAGTTCCCTGAGCTTGGAGTGGGGAAAGATTTTGATGGCCTGATTAGGGTCCCTGATATTCTGCCACAACTCTGGCCAGTTGCAGTTTTCTGCCTCACTAGTCTTCTATTGTAATTGGGTGCATTTTGGTTGAGCTCTGAGAGTTTTTCCTATCTAATGGTTAAATTAGAAGTGTTTAGATGGTGGTTTATTATCAAGTTTTTATAATTAACAATAAGACCTCTATTCCTGTCTAATCCCTGAACCCAACTCTTCAGCCCCTGTGTCCACTCCTTTGTGCTCTTTTCCACACACACCCCCACTCCGACTTACATTCCTTTGTAGTTTGTGGGTACTGTAGAGGTTTCTCTTTGAGTGTATCATTTTGAGGGTTCAATGCTAGATCCACTTAAGAAGGAGGACATCTGTCTTTCTACCTCTGGAATACTTTGCTCATTATAATTTCTTCCACCTCCATCTATTTACCAGCAGATTTCATTTCATTTTTTGACAGCTAAATAGTATTCCATTGTGTATATGCACCACATTTTCATCATCTATTTTGGACATCTAGGCTGATTCCATTTCCTTGCTGTTTTGAAGAGAGCTGCAATGAATATGTATGTACACATATCTCCTTAGTGAGATGTAGCTTTCTTTGGGAATATTCCCATGAGCAATATAGCTGTGTTATATGTATATCAATTTTTTACTTTTTTAGGAACTTCCATACTAATCTCCAAAGGAGTTATATAAGTTTTCATTCCCACTAGCAATGAATGATGAATCCCTGTTCCTCACATCCTCTCCACTATTTGTTATTTTTGTATTTTGGATTTTTGCCATTCTTACTGGGGTGAGATGATATCTCAGGACGGTTTTAATTTGTGTTTCCACATGGCTAATGATGTGTAGAACATTTTTAAAGATACTTGTTAGACTTTTGAATTTTGTCCTGTGAAATTTCTTTTTAGTTGTAAGGCCCATTTTTAATTGGGTTGTTTGCTTTTTTGATATTTAGTTTTTTGATTCTTTATGTACTCTGGATATTAGTCCTCTGTCAGATATGTGATTGGAGAAAATTTTCTCCTATTTCATGGGTTGCCTTTTTACTTGATTAATAATATCTTTTGAACAGAAGCTTTTTTTAATTTTTTTTCCACTCATATAAATTTGATAGGTTCCCATTCCCCTCCCTCCCTTCATCCCTCCCTGGATCCCCTTGTTCCCTCCCTTTCCTCTTCCCTTTCCTTTCCCCCCTCCCTCTCTTTCTCCCAGTGCCCCTCCCCCCATTCCTGGAGTATCATTTACTGTGTGAATAGAAGCTTTTTAATTTCATGAATTCCCATTTGTTGAGTATTGGTCTTATTTCCTGTGCATTTGGGGTCCTATTCAAAAAATACTGACGTAGGCCAATTAGCTCTAGTGTACTCTATTCTTTCTTTTAGGAGTTTTATTTATAGTCTCTAGTTTAGCATTGTAATTTTTGATCCATTTGAAGCTACTTTTTCTGCAGGGCAACAGATAAGGGTCTAGTTTCATTCTTCTGCTTGTAGGTAATCCAACTTTCCAGCATCATTTGTTGAAGGATGCTGTTCTTTTTCCAGTGGTTTTTTTTGGGGGGGGGATACTTATATCAAAAATCAGTTGATTATAGGTGTATGAGCTTATATCTGGGTCTTCAGTTCTAATCCATTGATCTGTACCTCTGTTTTGGAACCAATACTATGTTTTTTCTTTTTATTACTATGGCTTTGTAGAACAATTTTAGGTCTGGCATGGTATTACTTCTAGCAGAGTTTCTATTACTCAGGATTGTTTTTGCTATCCTGGGCCTTTTGTGCCATATGAATTTTGAGATTGTTTTATCAATTTCTGTGAAGAATTGCATTAGAATTTTGATTGGCACTGAATTTGTATATTGCTTTTAGTGGGATGATCATTTTAAAATATAATTCTGTCGGTACAGGAACATGAGAAGTCTTTCACCTTCTAGTGTCTTCTGTAATCTCTTTCTTTAATGTTTTAAAGTTTTCATTGTACAAGTCTTCACATCCTTAGTTAGATTTATTCCATGGTATTTTTTTTGAGTCATGGTAAAGGGAGTTGTTTCTCTCTTTATTCATCTTTAATGTATAGGAAAGCCACTGATTTTGGGATGTTAATTTTGTAGTCTGCTACTCTAGTGAACATAGTTACTAGTTCCAAAACTTTCCTGGCAATACCTTTGGGATCTCTTGGTATAGAAGCAGGTCATCTGCAAATAGAGATAACCTCACTTCTTCCTTTCTTATTTGTATCCCTTATATCTCTCTCTATTATAGCTCTCTCTGGCTAAGGCTTCAAGTACAATATTAAACAGAAGTGGTGACAGTGGACAGCCTTGTTTAGTTCCCAGTCTAAGTGAGAATGCTTCATGTAGATGATTTTTCTATTGTCTTGTTGTTCATGAACTTTATTATGTTGATATGTGTTCTGTACATCCCTGTTGTCTTCAGGACTTTAATCATTAGAAAGTTGTTGAATTTTGTCAAAAGCTTTTTCTGCATCTATTGAGAAGATCATGTGATTGTCTTTTCACTTGTTTATATGATAAATTATATTTATTGATTTGTGTATACTGAACCAACCTTGTTTTTCTGGAATAAAGCCAACCTGGTCACAGTGAACGCTCATTTTAATATGTCTTTGAATGTGGTTTACTCATATTTTGTTGAGGATCTTTGCATCTGTGTTCATTAATGAGATTGGCCTATAGTTTTTTTTGTTGTTGTTGTATCTTTATTTATTTTGGGGACCAATGTAATACTGGTTTCATAGGAAGAGTTTGAAAGTGTTCCTTTCTTTTCTATTTTCTGGAATGCATCGAAGAGTAGTAGTGTTAGTTGTTCTTTAATTTTCTGCACTGAATTATCTGGTACTAGGCATTTTTTTGGTTAGGAGATTTGTAATTACTACTATAATTTTGTTATTTGTCATAGGACTGTTTCAATAATTCAGTGCATCCTGATTCAACTTTGGTAGGTTATTTGTGCTTAGAAATTCATCCATTTATTTCTGATTGTCAAATTTTGTGGAATATAAATTTTTGTAGTATGTCCTCATGAGCCTACGAATTTCCTTGGTATAGGTTGTAATCGCTCCATTTTCACCTCTAATATTATTAATTTGCATTTTCTATCTTGGTTTCGGTTAATTTGACTAAGGGTTTATCAATCTTAATTTTTTCATAGAAGTAGCTCTTTGTTTGATTTTTTCTTTGTACTGTCTTCTTTGTCTTAATTGTGGATATTTCTCCCCCAATCTTGCTAATCTCTGCCCATCTACTGCTTTGGGGATTGGTTTATTCTTGTTTCTCTAAGGCTTTAAGATGCATGATTAGGTTACTTACTTGTGATGCTTCTGGGTTTTGACATAGCCATTGATTACTATAAACTTTCTTCTTAGGACTGCCTTCATCATGTTCCACAAATTTAGGTAAATTATGTTTTTATTATCACTAGTATTAGAAATTTTGGATTTCCATTTTGACTTCTTCCCCATCCCATTCCTTGTTCAGTAGCATGTTGTTTAGTTGCCAAGAGTTTGTATACTTTTGTTGTTTACCTTGTTATGTATGTCTAGCTTTATTCCATGAAGATCAGATAGAGTACAGGATGTAATTTCAGTTTTCCTGTACTTGTGGAGACTTGCTTTGTAGCCTAATATGTTGTCTATTTTGGAGAAAGTTCTATGGGCTGCTGAGAAGAATGTGTACTCCTTGATAATAGGATGGAAGATTCACTAGATGTTGGTCAGGTCCATTTGATTTGTGGCTTGATTTAGTTCCAGCATGTCTCTGTTCAGGTTTTGGCCTGTTGACATGTTTATTGGTAAGGCGATATGTTGTGAAAACCCCTACTAAGTATCATGTTTAAGTTGAATTGTTGTTTTATGTATTCTAGCATTTGTTTAACAATACAGGTTACCCTACGTTTGGTGTGTGTATGTTTAGAATTATGGAGTCTTTTTGATGGATTGTTTCTTTAATGAGTATGTAGTATCCTTCTGTGTCTCATGGTTTGCTTTGATTTGAAGTCTTTATTCAGATATTAGAATGGCTATTCCTGCTTGTTTCCTAGTTCCATTTGCTTGGAATACCGTTGACCAGCCTTTTACCCTGAAATAGTACTTATATTTCATAACAATTTGTGTTTCTTTTTTCTTTCTTTTTTAATATTTTATTTTTACTTTATTTTTCGCATGTGTGTCTCTTTATGTATGTCTGTTTGTATCAAAGAGGGCACCGTGTGTGCCTGTGGAGGCCCAAGGGTGACTTCAGGAATCATTCTGGATTGCTACTACTTTAATATGCTTTGCTCTGGAGTTTCCCAGGCTCTGCCTTACAGGACTGAAAGTACAGGCTGTCATTTCACCTGGCATTTTTACGTGGGATCCAGAATCTGAACTCAGGACCTCTGCTTGTGAGGCAGAGGTTTAATCCCTTAGTCATCTCTCAGACACAAGGTGTATTTCTTTTTTTTTTTTTAACATTTTTTATTATTATTTCCGCTCATACAAACTTAATAGGTAGACCATTTCCCACCCCCCTCCTCCTCCCCCCGAACCCCCTGCTCCCCTTCCCTCCTTCCCCATCTCCCAGTGCCTCCCCCCCAATTCCCAGAGAGTCCTTTATTGTGTATGCCTAACTCTCCTCTTGGTCCTCCTTTCCGATGACATAAAAGGACCCAGTGGCATTTCCCTGAACCCTTTCTCGTGTTCCCCTTAAGCATAGGAACACTACTGTGGCCATCAATCCCTTGCCTCCAAGGATCTTGGTGCCTTTAGCCGATGTTAGACTTTGTGAGGTCAATAGTGTGATGGACATGGCGCAGGGCATGCAAAGTCCTATTATGATTGCTTCAGCCCTATCTAGTGTGGACTCTTCAAATCATTGCTCCCCCCATCCTTTTGCTCTTACAATCTTACCACCCCCTCTTCCGTAGATGTCCCTGAGTTTCAGGATGGGGGGAGATTAGGCTGGCTTAGTTCTATGTGGATGATATAGAGTCTCTGAAGTTCTGGATTGTGGTTTGTTGATTTTCTTTTGCAGTTTTGCTGCTGCTGCAATGCCCTTCACTCATCCTGATAGGCACTGTATGTCACCCCTTGCATTCCTTGGAGGTCGATTTTCTCTGCTGTAACATGGTCCCCTCTCTCCTTGTGTCTGGTGTGGCCCTCCAACCACATCCCTCCTGTTCACAATCCTTGCAATTACCGTATTACATAGGTTTACCCTTGAGTGTCTCAATGTGGGCTGGGTGAGTTTGGTAGTAGGAGCCACCTATTAGGGAGTACATACGGTGCTTAACTTTCTGGGATTGGGATACTTCACTTAATATAATTGTTTCTAATGACATCCATTTCCCAGCAAATTCCAGTAATTCGTCATTTTTGATGGCTGAGTAGTACTCCATTGTATAGATATACCACAGTTTCCTTATCCACTCGTCAACTGTTGGACATTTAGGTTGATTCCATGACTTTGCTATTGTAAACAGTGCTGCTATAAACATAGTCGTGCTTGTGCTATCGAGGCGAACCTCTGCTGCATGGGGAGTTATTCCCAAAAGTGGAATAGCAGGGTCATATGGCATTTCAATCTTTAATTTCTTTAAGAATCTCCAGACGGCTCGCCAGAATGGCTGTATGAGCCTGCATTCCCACCAGCAATGTAGCAGAGTTCCCCTCTCTCCATATCCTCTCCAGCACTTGTTGTTGTTTGTATTGTGGATTTTTGCCATCCTGACTGGGGTGAGACGATATCTCAGGGAGGTTTTGATTTGCATTTCCCTGATGGCTAAAGAAGTGGAGCATTTTTTAAGATATTTGTTAGACATTTTAATTTCATCTCTGGTAAAATTTCTTTTAAGTTCCAGGGCCCATTTTTTAATTGGGCCATTGGCTTCCTTGGTGTTTAATTTTCTAAGTTCTTTGTGCACTCTGGACAGTAGACCTCTATCAGATATGTGGTTAGTGAAGATTTTCTCCCATTCTGTGGGTTGCCTTTGAGCTCGTGTGACAATCTCTTTATCTGAACAGAAGCTCTTTAATTTCACAAGATCCCAACTGTTGAGAGTTGGTAGCAGTGACTGTGCCATTGGATGTCTGTTTAGGAAATGTTGGCCTAGCTCAATCAGCTCAAGGGAGTTCCCTATCCGTTCAGTTATGATTTTTATAGTCTCTGGCCTGATATCAAGGTCCTTGATCCATTTGGAATTAAGTCTTGTACATGGTGACAAGTACGGGTCCAGCTTTAATCTTCTGCATGTGGAGATCCAGTTTTGCCAGCACCATTTGTTGAAGATGCTGTTCTTTTTCCATTGGATTCTTTGGGCCCCTTTGTCGAAGATCAAATGGCTGTATTTTTGTGGGCTTATATCTGGGTCCTCAACCCTTATCCATTGATCTGTGTGTCTATTTTGGAGCCAGTACCAGGCTGTTTTTATAACTATGGATTTGTAGTATAGACTAAGGTTTGGTATGGTAATACCTCCAGCAGTGTTTTTGTTACTCAGGATTGTCTTTGCTATCCTAGGTCTTTTGTGCCTCCATATGAATTTTGAGATTAATTGGTCAACTTCTTTAAAGAATTGCTTTGGGATTTTAATTGGTATAGCATTGAATTTGTATATTGCCTTTGGTAGGATGGTCACTTTTACGATGTTGATTCTGCCAATCCAGGAGCATGGGAGGTCTTTCCACCTTCTGATGTCTTCAGCAATTTCTTTCTTTAGGGTTTTAAAGTTTTCATTGTAAAGGTTTTTACCTCCTTGGTTAGGTTTATACCAAGGTATTTCATTTTTTTAGGGGCTATAGTAAATGGGATTGTTTCTCTCAGGGCTTTTTCACTTCTTTCATTCTGGGCATATAGGAAGGCCTCTGATTTTTGCACATTTATTTTGTATCCTGCCACCCTGCTGAACTTCTCAATTAGTTCCAGGAGCTTCCTGGTGGAGTTTTTGGGATCCCTCAGGTATAAGATCATGTCATCTGCAAATAGAGATAGCTTGACTTCTTCCTTGCCGATTTGAATCCCTCTTATGTCCCTTTCTTGTCTTATGGCTTCAGCTAACACTTCAAGTACAATATTGAATAGAAGTGGTGAGAGTGGACAGCCTTGTCTAGTTCCTGATCGAAGTGGGAATGCTTCCAATTGTTCCCCATTGAGCATAATCTTTGCCGTGGGCTTGTTGTATACAGTTTTTATTATATTGATAAAGGTTCCTTCCATTCCTACTGTCTCTAGCATTTTGATCATAAAAGGCTGTTGGATCTTGTCAAAGGCTTTTTCTGCATCTATCGAGAGTATCATGTGGTCTTGGACTTTGGACTGGTTTATATGATGAATTACATTTATTGATTTGCGTATGTTGAACCAACCTTGCGTGCCGGGGATGAAGCCTACTTGGTCCCTGTGAATGATCTTTTTGATATGTTTTTGAATTCGATTTGCTAAGACTTTGTTGAGAATCTTTGCGTCTGTGTTCATCAGGGAGATCGGCCTATAGTTTTCTTTTTTAAGTGAATCTTTATTAGGTTTTGGGATTAAGACGATATTAGCTTCATAGAAGGAATTTGGTAGTGTTCCTTCCTTTCCTATTTGATGGAACAGTTTAAGGAGTATTGGTGTTATTGACTCCTTAAATGTCTGGTAGAATTCTGTGCTGAATCCATCTGGTCCAGGACATTTTTTGGTAGGAAGATTCGAGATTACTTCTTCAATTTCCTTATATGTTATAGGGCCATTTAAGTAATTCACAACTTCCTGATTCAATTTAGGTAAGATGTGTTTACTTAGAAATTCATCCATCTCTTGTGTGTTGTCAAACTTCACAGAGTATAAGTTTTTGAAATATGATGTTATAATTCTCTGGATTTCTTGGGTATCAGTAGTGATTACTCCATGTTCATTTCTAATTTTGTTAATTTGGGTTTTCTCTCTCTTGCTTTTGGTTAATTTAGCTAGGGGTGTATCTATCTTATTGATTTTTTTCAAAGAACCAGCTTTTTGACTGGTTGATTTTTTCTATCGTTTTCTTAGTCTCGATTTCAGATATTTCTCCCCTTATTTTGCTAATTTCCTCTCTTCTACTACTTTTGGGATCAGATTGCTCAAGTTTCTCTAAAGCCTTAAGCTGCATCTTTAAGTTATTTATTTCTGATGTTTCCATTTTTTTGATGTAGGCATTAAGAGCTATGAACTTACCTCTTAGGACAGCTTTCATTGTGTCCCAGAGATTTTGGTAAGTTGTATTTTCATTATCGTTCACTTTCAGGAAATCTTGAATTTCCTTTTTAATTTCTTCCTGAATCCAGTTCTCATTCAGCATCATATTGTTAAGTTTCCAGGAGTTAGTGTATTTTCTCGTTTGTTGTGTTGTGGATGTCCAGCTTTAGGCCGTGGTGGTCTGATAAGGCACAGGTTAGAATTTCAACTTTTTTGTATATGTGTAGATTCGTTTTGTGGCCCAATATGTGATCTATTTTGGAAAAAGTTCCATGTGCTGCTGAGAAAAATGTGTATTCTTTTGTGCGTGGGTGCAAAGTTCGATAGAGATCTGTAAGGTCCATTTCTTTCAGGGTTTGATTAAGTTCCAAAGTGTCTCTGTTAAGCTTTTGACCTGTTGATCTATTCCATGTTGAGAGGGCGGTGTTGAAGTTCCCAAGAATTATCGTTTGGGGGTTGATTTCTTGCTTTAGACGCTGTAGGGTTTTCTTAATGAATGTGGAGGGGGCCGTATTGGGTGTATAAATGTTCAGGATTGTGAAGTCTTCCTGGTGAATTGTACCTGTGACTAAAATGTAGTATCCATCTGTGTCTCTTATGATTTTCTTTGGTTTGAAGTCCACTTTGTCTGAAAGCATAATTGCTACCCCTGCCTGTTTCCTGGTTCCATTAGCTTGTAAGATTTTGGACCAGCCTTTCATTCTTAGGATGTGCCTATCTTTTGTGGTGAGATGAGTTTCCTGAAGGCAGCAGATTGTTGGATTGTGGTTTTTAATCCAAATTTGTAATCTGTGTCTCTTAATCAGCGAGTTAATACCATTGACATTTAATGTTATAATGGAGAAATTATTTTTAATTCTGGACATTTTTTATGTTTAGTAGATTTTGTAAGCATGTTGTTTGATATTTATGTTTTGGTGGTATTATACTTCCCTTCTGTCCTCCTGGATACGCTTGTTCTTTTCTTCAAGCTTGAGTATCAGTTCTAGGATTTTTCGAAGGCCTGGTTTAGTAGACATGTATCCCTTCAAGTTGTCTTTGTGCTGGAAAACTTTTCTTTCTCCCTCAATCATGACAGATAGTTTTGCCGGGTATATCAGTCTGGGTTGGCATTTTTGCTCATTTAATACTTGAAGTATGTCTCTCCAAGCTCTTCTTGCTTTTACTGTTTCCATTGAGTAGTCATTTGTTATTCTAATAGGTTTACCTTTAAAAGTGAGTTGCTTTTTTTCTTTGAAGCTCTCAGCACCTTTTCTTTGTCTTGAATGTGGAGTGTTTTGACTATTATTTGCCGTGGCGATTTTCTATTTTGGTCATATCTGTTTGGAGTGCGAAATGCCTCTTGTATTTGGATAGGCCTCTCATTCTTTAATTGTGGGAAGTTTTCATTTATGATGAATTGAAATATTTCCTCAGGTGTGGTATTTTGGGATTCTTGTTCTGGTATTCCATGAATGCGCATGTTAGGCTTCTTCAGGGTGTCCCATATCTCTTGAATGTTCCTCTCCAATATCTTTTTGGCTTTAACAATCTCTTCCATTGAGCTGGTTAATTCTCCCACTTTGTCTTCAAGATCTGAAATTCTATTTTCTGCCTCATTTGTTCTGCTGATAAGACTCTCTGTTGAGTTTTGGGTTGAAGATAACTTGTCTTTTTGTTCAATTTTAAACTCTGCCTGAGACTGTTTTAATTGCTCCATACCTATTTTTGTTTCTTGAACTGTTTTTCTCAACTCCTCCAAGTGCCTGTTGTATTCCTGTTCAAAGTGGTTGATACGGTTGTTTAACTCTTCACGGATTTCCTCTTTCATAGTATTAATCATGGTAAGGATCATACTCTGAAAGTCGTTATATTGGGTCTGGCTTCCATGGCTATTTTCTGTGGATTTGTTCTGGTCAGAATCCCTCATTATGGGATTGATTCTTTCGGCAGGAGATTGGTCTTCTTGGGTTTTGTTTCTCGTGGATCTGCACTTTGACTTGTACATTGTTGTTTTGTTTTTTAGGACCTTTCAGTTTCTGTGTTTTTCACTGAATCGACGTAGTTAGTATTGTTACGCTTGCCAGTTATTACTAGTGCTTACCTTGGATTGGGTATGTTTGTGTATTGTTATTATTATATCCTAGATGAGGCTACTAGGCTGTTAGTACGTCAGTTAAGTCAGGTTATGTTACCAGGGGGTGAATATTAGTTTGGTAGTGCACTTTTACGATTTAGTTTCTTGGTGAAATGTGGGGGTGAGTGGTGTACTCCCTGGAGTTGTATGTTGTGGGGTGGCTGTATGAGAAAGTTGATCTACAGCATTGATACTTTAAAGGATCAGAAAGGTGAAAAGAAAAAGTTTACTTATCTTTGAGCTGGATGAGAAGAAACTCGCCCACGTGATATAATGATTGTAGTGGAGTTCAGATGTATGGCCTGTGCTCCCTTTGTTCCTTAGAATTTTGCTTGAGTTTCCTTTGGGTTCAATTGAAATCTGAGTAGCAGTGTGTCTTCCGTGGACCACGTGCGTAGGTCCCCGGTGGGCCAGAGAGGCAGAGGGTCTGATGTTGATGGCAGAATTCTTCACCTGCGACCTGGGAAGGTAGGCGCGGAGAGGGGCGGGGCCCCGGGGGCAAAGCCAGCGGCTGTGCAGCGTGGTGCTGCTGGCCGGGCGGCTCCCGGGTGGGGGGTGGGGCTGGGCTGGGCTCTTTCGCTCCCTGGCTCAATGGCAGAATTCTTCACCTGGGATCCAGGGGGGTGGCTAGGCGCACAGGGGGCAGGATGCGAGGGGCTTGGGTCCGGGCCGGGGGCGCAGGCCAAGCCGCAGTCGGCCTGGGTGCTCGCCGCCGCCGGGACGCGTGGGGCTCCGGGTTGGTTGGGGGCTGGGCTGTGCTCCACAAGGTGTATTTCTTGAAGGAAGCAAATTAATGGATTGTGACTTTTAGCCTATGTCTCCTCATTGGGGAGTGGAGTGCATTGATGTTTAGAGTTGTAATTGAGAGGTGTTTATTGATTCCTATCATTTTCTTTGATTTCTTGATTTTTATATTAGTGATTCTTTCTTTAGTAGTTGTGATGGCATTATTTTTCCCTTCTATCCTCTTGAGTGTATTTATCATTTTCTTCAGTCATAAGTATTTTTTCTAGTATCTTCTGAAGAACCTGGCTTGGTGATCAGTTTTTTGTTTTTGTTTTTGTTTTGTCATAGAAAATTTTTCTTTCACCATCAATCATGACTGATATAGTTTAGCTGGCTATAGCAGCCTTGGTTGACATTTGTGATCATTTATGACTTGGAAGTATGCCTCTTCAAGATCTTCTGGCTTTAACTGTTCCCATTGAAGAGTCTGCTCTTACTCTGATGGGCTTTCTTTTAAATGTGATTTTGTTTTTCTGTCTTGCAGCTCTCGAAACTTTCTCTTTATTCTGTACCTGCAGCGTTTTGACTACTATTTGCCATGAGGCATCTTGTGTTAGCCATTTGTTTACTTCCTTTGGTATGTTTCTGGTCACAGGTTGCCTAACTTTGAGATGGCTTCCCTGGATTCGGATTAGATAGTATTGTTTGAAATTTAGTCCAGAGTTATTTGGTGGTATATTATGGATGTGGTAGTTAAGTGCCTTTGGGATGTGTAACCCTTAGTCTGATTTGGAAGTGAAAAAATTTATGATCTACTTTAAGTTAAGATGATTAGGAGACAGCTTTAGTGGATGGGTTTTGGCTAAAGTATTAGAACAGGTTCAAGAAGATAGGATAGTGTGACTGTAACAACTGGGGGATTAGAGGTTAGGGAAGAATGGGAGCTTTTAAGGTTAATTTGGGATATGCAGGGGTAAAGGTCTGTCAGTGTTTGAAATGTGATTTGCCCCCCACAGGTTTATGTGTTTGAATCTGTAGCTGCTACCAGTATTTGGGAAGGATCATGGCATCTTTAGTAAGGTATAGATAGTAAACATCTTTACGAGGTGGACCTTTCTGGAAGAAGGGAGATGCAGAGGATGGGCCTGGACTTGGTGAGCCCTGCCCTGCTTAAGTGAGCAAATCTACTCTTGAGCTTGTGTGCAGCAGCTCTCAGCCTCCATGATGTCTGCAGTGACTTAGGTCTCCTCCAGCTTCTGCCACCAGCCGTGCCTTCTCCAGCATAATGGACCATATCTCCCCTCTGGAACCAAAAGAAAATATCTCCCTTTCTCCCCTTAAGTTGCTTGACTTTGAGTGGTGTCTCACAATAGCACAAAGAGTAATTGATACGAGGTCTAAGAACCAGTAGGAGTGGGTGTTTGTGATGTGAGTACAATGTATGGAAGTGTTAGGCAGGTATCTCCTGAGCATAAAAAGAAAAGAAATGGGTTGCTTATCTTTTGGTTGAGTGATAAAGATGTTCTGTGTTGATTGATGCAAATCTTGGGGTTCTTATTTGGGTGAGGTTGGTCCACAGCCTTGGATTCTGTGTCATCTAGTTATGATTATCTGTCAGGTGGGGGGAAGAGGACTACGGTGCTGGGGCACAGGCATGAACCTTTCACAGTCACTGGGGTCCAAGAGCCAGGGATGTGCACAGGGGCTTCCAGAAGTGAGCTCATAAAAGGATAGGGGGTTCTCAGAGGCTCAGGCAACTCTTCAACAGCATGGTGGCCTCCTGCCACTGGGGTTTGAAAGCCCTCAGCTTCTTTTTTATACCTTTCTTTTAGATTCCTCTGCCTGAAGTTATTTTATTAATAATAGGTCCATTAATAATTTATCTGATATTGGCTTTTAAAATGTCTTTATTTTGCTTTATCTCACATAGAAATGATTTCTAATTTTTCTAATATTAGGATCCAAATAAGAGATAATCAAATAGAAACCATAAATAGTAAACATATACTTTAAGCTTCTAGATTGCTCTGAATAGAAAGCAGCAGCAGAAAGCAGCAGCAGAGAATTTTAATTACAGCAGGTGTTTTGTTGCATGAAACTTGATGAGAAAGCTAAATTTATGATACTGTGCCCATTTTTTTGTTGGTGTTGAAAGTCTTATGAATCCTGTTGAGAGAAAAACAACCCATTTCAGAGTTGTCAGAAACATTGTAGTACACTAGATTCTCAAAGATGAAGATTTTACATTTGTTAAATGAGATTGATTTTTTTCATGATAATTTCTGTTTCTGACAGTACTCAAGTAATAAAATCAGATTATACTTGGGATATGAAATAGTCTAGAATTTTATATGTTCTGATATTTTAAAGTATCATCACCAGAGAGAAAGCTATAAGAAATTAGCACAATCAGGGAAGATAAAAATAGACAATGCACCAGTCTTTCTAAGCTGAATGGGCATGGACCAAGTAGAACTCCAGAAAAACATTTCTTAGTGCTCCAACCAAATGGTGACATAGTCTAACTCCATTTTTTTTACTTTCTTTTGCCTTCAGTGCAAATTCCTGTGTAATTGTACATAATCAAAATATTGGAGCAGATTTCCCATGGAGCAATTTCTCACTGGTGGTGGAGTACAATTACGTAGAGCATTCTTGTTGGATCAAGCATTGTGAACAGATGGATTTGCCTTTCATGGCCTTTAAAGTGATTGTTCCAGACACAGTTTTAAAGAGTAAGAAGAAAAACCAAAATCCCTTCTTCTCCATCATAATACAGTTTTTCTGTTTCCTATTTATGATCTAAGGAAAGAAAACTTTTTATTCATATTATTTTTCATGATAAATTTATTATGATAAATCTATATTTGATATAACTCTTTGAATGTATATTATACTGTTTAATAAAAAAGAAAGATATGTGGTAGAACAAAAAAAGTATATATTCATGAAATTTCTCTTACTTAGGAGGAATCTTGCCAGATAGATTTGGTGGCTTTCTTTTGGAGATCCAAATCCCATATGTATTTTTTGCATCTGAAGGGCTTCTTAATACTCCAGAAATACTTCAGCTGCTAGAATCTAAGTAAGTGTTTTGGTTACATCTTGTTGTTGTGACAAGACGCAAACTTAAGGACGACAGTTCCAGAGGGACAGTGTCCATTATGCCAGGGAAGGCATGGTGGCAGGCAGGAAGCTGGCTTCCATTGCACCCATACTTAGGAAGGAGAGATACAAGAAAGACAGGAGGGATAGAGGGAGCAAGTGGGGTGAGAAGGAGGGGGAACATCACAGTATGTATAGAGGTCAGAGAACAATGTTTGGAAATCAGTTCTTTCCTGCTGCCACTCAGGCTACCAGGAATTGAACTGGAGTTGCCAGGTTGGCAAGTAGGTGTTTTTACCTGCTGATCCATCTCACTGACCCTTTTGGTGTTATTGTGTGTGAGTCAGTTATTTGACCATTGAGAATATTGAGAATAAGACTTCTTGTTTAGGAGACTTACATGCTGCCTGGAAAATAAGACTGTGAAGTTCTAAGTGAATTCTTGAGATTTTGGTCTTCACTTCTCAGGTCATATCAATACCAAGTGTTTTAAAATCAAAAACACTGTATCAGAGTACACAGTTGCCATAGGAATGCTGGACCTTGGACTGCACAGTAAGGATGGATAATTAAACTGTGACTTTAGATAAAATAAAAATCCATGCTTTTATTTAGGCATCATAAGATATTCATTAAAAACTATGAGCTTATAAAAAGTAGCTAAACTATAGGCAGAGTCTGAGGTGTAGCTTAGGACATTCTAGTAAATGGAGAATCTTTCAAGTCTCATAATATAGTGCTTTGATTTCACAAGTTATTAAATAGCTACTAGAAATTTGAGGTGGTATATATAGTGATAATCGGCACAATACCTAAGGAACATACAGGGGCTTTTTTTGGAATTTTTTTCAGTTTTTAAAATTTTTTAATTTATTTTTCCCCAATTGTACAAGCTCAATAGGTACCCTGTACTCTCCTTTCCTCCCCCCTCCCCACTCCCCCTTGCACCCTCCCCCCTTTCCCTTACTTTTATCCCCCTCCCTCCCCTTCTCCCTTTTCCCCCTCCCATTCCCTGGAGCATCTCCCTGTGTGAATGCCAAACTATTGAATTTTTTACAGCTACAATATTACACTAGTGGAGAGATGCTGCAATGAATCACTGAAGCTCTTTGGAAGTGCAGAGCGTTATGTGGTGGTGACAGTTGATGAGCACACTGCTATAATTCTGCAGGTAAAGCTATGGAGTAAAAAGTAGACACTCATATTAAAATACATGACTATGGGATTGCTTGTCTTCTCTATAGGAAGCTGAAATGTAATCAATGATTTCTTCTAATTTGCAAATGGAGACAGTGCTAAATTATCACTGTGGAAAATGACTCTTATGGAGCTTCTTAAATGCCTTATAAATTTTAATATACTTTAACGAGATAAGACAAGTTGGGCATGGTGGCACATTGCTGAAATCTCAGCACTTGGGAGACTGAGGCAGGAGGGTTGCAAGTTCAAGGTCAATCTGAGCTACATAGTGAGATCCTAACAATAAGTAAATAAATGAATAAACCAAAGTAAATTTATGATCTTTTTTCATTGTATATTGATGCATTTCTAAATATTTATATAATATACAAATTAGAAATATATGTTATATTTATGCATTATACTTACAGAATAATTCTAAAGAAAGTTTTATAAAGCAAATACCAATTACTAAAATTGGTAGGATGCTTGGATAACATGAACATAAGCCCAGTACTACAAACAAAGCAAAATAAAATTAAAAAATCCATCTACTGTCTTACAAAAAGATAGCATATTAATTAATCTAAATGTAAAATTTCCTCTAAAAAACAGGGATTTCCTCCAGGTGCTGGATTTATATATATATGTGTGTGTGTGTGTGTGTGTGTGTGTGTGTGTGTGTGTGTGTATGTATGTATGTATGTATGTATATATATATATATATATATATATATATATATATATATAGGAACTTAACATAAATAAATTCTTGGCAGAATCTCCTTATATGTTTGCAAAGAAATCAATTTAATGTGGTAAATGTAGAGTCAGAAATGAGGTTCTTCAATGGTAATAAATTATTAGCAAATGTGAGCTTGTCTGATTTGGTAAACAAAAGCCATAATGTAAAGAATTAGAGACTGTAGAGATGGCTCAGAGGTTAAAACTTTTGCCTGGGAAGCAGAAGGACCTGAATTTGGATCCTAGGTCATATGTAAGAATGCCAGGCAGAAACCTCAGAAGATTATTTCCAATGTTTAATTGCATTATCATGGAGCAACATAGCTCATGCATCAAAGGCCTTTGTGTCTCATGAGAGGATTACACTGAATCTGTGGTTCTTGAGATTGTCAGCAACCTGAACTTCTGGCCCTGGATGGCAGAGTCTGGAAAACCCCAGAGCAAAGCAATAAGGAGACAGAGCAATCCAGGATGATTCCCAAAGTCACACTTGGGCTTCTGCAGGCACACATGGTGCCCTCTAACACACACACACACACACACACACACACACACACACACACAAAAGAATTATGCAATAGAAAAGCACAACTCTTAGGTTATCTAATAGACACTGTATTACGTAAAGAACTACTAGACAAAACTATTTTAATCCACAGTTTCTAATATTGTTACAAGAAGAACATTTCTTGAATTACTCGCTCTATCAAAATGTCCTGTGTTAGAAGGGACATTGGGGAAGACAGGAAATCTCTCAGTGGAAGTGGAGATAAGATACAGTAGTGAGAGAGAAAACAACAAAAATCCCTTGTAATTTTAAATAATTTAAGTTAAAAAATGTCCTGTGTAAAAGGAAAAGAGAATTCCAGACTGTTAATAGACCCAGGAAGCTCACTAACTGCACTAGCCTGTGCTGTGGATTGGAGATGGGCTTTTAAACACATTTTCTGTTGCTTTTGGAATAGTCAGACCCCAGTTCACAAAGGACTTTATCAAAATAGGGGCATTTATTGGGCCACTTTCTTAATCTTGGGCCTTGGGAGATTCATGAGCTTCCTTGCTGAAACCAAAAATTAATTTAGTTCTTTTATGTCTACTGTAATTTTTTCCCTATTACTTCCAGTGTGTCTTTAATGTTTCCAGAAATGGGAGTCTATGCCCATGTCTTCTCTCAAGTTACCATTTACATGTCATAGATGCCTGAAATATGTTAACAGTTTCATAATGGTAGTCACCCTAATGAATTTTTTCATCTCCCTTATTTTTATAGGACCTAGAAGAATTAAATTATGAGAAGGCATCAGACAATATTATTATGAGGTTGATGGCATTATCATTCCAGTACAGCTATTGTTGGATAATACTATATTTCAAGGAAATATTAAACTCAGAGTAAGTAAACATTTCTTTATCCAAAGTCATGTTCATGTTCTTATTATTCAGTATTATTCAGTATTAATAGTTATGCATTGGGCTGGAGAGATGGCTCAGGAGTTACGACTCTGCCTTGCAAGCAGAAGGTCCTGAATTCAAATTCTAGGTCCCATGTAAAAATGCCAGTTGAAAATGGCAGCAGCCCACAATTCCAGTCCTGGTGGGCAGAATCTGGGAAATCCCAGAATGAAGCAAAAAGGAGGTAGAAGCAATCCAGGATGATTCCCAAAGTCATCCTTGGTCCTTCACACAGTGCCCTCTCTCACACACACACACGCACACATTCTCTCTCTCTCTCTCTCTCTCTCTCTCTCTCTCTCTCTCTCAATGAATGAATGAATAAATAAAAAATTACTTTAAGAAAAAGAGGCTCAGACTCTGCCTCAAAAGCAGAAGGACCTAAGTTCAGATCCCAGATCCCATGTAGAAACACCAGTTAGAAATGGCGGTGACCTGCACTTCTGACTCTGGAAGACAGAGCCTGGGAAAACCCAGAATGAAGCTAATAGGGGGTAGAAGCAATCCTGGGTGATTCACGAAGTCACCCTTAAGTTCTCATGGGTACAGTGCCCTCTGGTCCGTCCACACAGACACACATACCTGAAAGGAATTTAAAAAAGAACAGTCATGCTATTTTTCTACTTGTCTAGTAAGTGCTCTCCAGATAGAGACATGACCATAGAAAACAAATAGGAACTTTGGGAATGAGGTATGTTCTCCTGGATATTCTGTATACATTGTCCTTTCCTTTCCTTATTCCGTTAAGAATTACTACTGCAAGAGTTTTGTCATTTTGTAATTCTGGACTTGTTTGCTAAAAGATAAATCATTCTTATCTTCTTTCTAAAACCTTATTAAACATGCCAAATATATTACTTATTAAATATGCTTAATTCACTGCTTCTTTCTATGCTTACTCTTATGGTGTGCTTACTTGAAAAATTACCAAACTATGTCAAGAGATTAACTTGAGAGCGGGGAGATGCTCAGGAGTTAAAGCTTTCATCTCAGAAGCAAAAGGGCCTGAGTTCAAATCAGCAATTTCTACATAAAAATGACTGGTGGCAATAGTGGCAACCTGCAATTCTGGCCCTGGAAGGCAGAGACTGGGGAAACCCCAGAGGAAAACAATATGGAGGTGGAGCAATACTAGATGTTTCTGATGTCTCCCTTGGGTCTCCACAGGCGCATGCATACAACAGAAAAAAAAAAGACTAATCATTATGTTTCTCCTTTCCTTTACTGCTAGGTATAGTAAACCAATGCTTCTATTCTCCTTTTAATACCTGATCTTTGACTTTTCTCTTTACCCTCTGTTGATCTTTGTCCCTAAGGGTCACTGGTGACTGTCTCAACAAACCTCACAACAATATTTTGTTCTTTTATGGCTCTGAAGCATTTAACACTGTTGTCAGAACTTTGCTTCTCAAAATCTCGAGTATCATACTCTTCAGTGCCTTTGCTCTTCTGCCTTCCCCAGGACCTTTGCTGTCATTATCTCTTTTTCTTTGTCTCAATCTCTAAATACATTTGCTATGATTTCTCTCTCTGTCCTTTTGTATTCATTAGACATATTGCCACTCCTATGGCTTTAGTTATTATTTATCTGTATATAATTGTTACACTTATTTCTGCAGCTGCAGTCTTTGGAATTCTTGACGTGCATCACTAACTTTTTATTAAACTATTTTTACCCTAATATTCCATAGACTCTCAGAGTTGACATGATCAAATATGAACTGACTATATTCTCTTTTCCCTCCAAACCTGATCTCCTCTTATCTGCCTTTTAGAGATTTTTGATATTGCCTTCTATTTAGTTACCAAAATTAGAAAATAAACAACTTTCTCTTCCATCTATCCTGTCTCCCCATTTGAATTACTGATGTCTCAGTTCAGATTCTCAATATTTTATGTGGACAGTTTGACTCCCTGCTGGCTTCCCATGTCAATCCACAGATCCCTCCACTGTAACTTCTGTATGATGTGTCATACATTCCCTTGATGCCCCTTAAAACCAGACTGAATATTTCACTCTTACAAGAAGCCTTTACTGAGGAGCTGGGGAAGTAGTTGGGTTGGTAAAGTACCTGTCTTGTAAGCATGAGAACCTGAGTTTGATCCCCAAAGCCCATGAAAAAAAAAAAAGGGAGCATGATTGCCAGCATGCTTGCAATCCCAGCATGAGGGAGATAGAGGCAGACAGATCTGTGAGGCTCACTAGCCATCCAGCTTACTCTTACCAGCCTCTTCCAGTGCAAAGAAAAGGGCTGTCTTAAGAAACAAGATGGATGGCTCCTGGGGAACGACACTGAAAGTTGACCTCTGGCTTCTACATGCACATGCAAACACAGGAGCAAGTATACATAGGCGTATCCATACACACATGTGTGTTAAATACACACACTCTCACAAAAGAAGCCTTTACTGAATTCCTGATCACCTACTAAATATATCCAAATGGCTCCCCTAATATTTAAGTTCTTGAAATATGATCTTGTCTGCTTTCTGTTTCAGTCAGAAGCCCTATGATTGGCCAGCATGCTCTTGCTTTCCTGCTTCTACTTATCCATTGTTTTCTACCCCTTCCACTATTTCCTCTGTGAAGATGTCCCCAAGTATCACTCATTTTCATGCTGTCTTAGTTCTGCAGCAACACCCCACTCTTCTGGTACCAGCACTGTCTTAGTTAATTACTGCATTGTGGATGTGAATGCATAATCTAAACAATTTAGGGGAACAAGGGTGTCTTTATGCCTGCTTACCATTTTCTAGATTCTAGTCCATTATAATAGCAGTGAAGTGATCCATCAAGAGCTGAGAGAACTGACTGCATCTTGCCACAGGAAGAGTTGAGACGGGCCCTACCTTCCAACTTGCCAGTCTGTCTCTTCATCTTTCCACCTGCGGGGGAATGATCCCACTCACTGTGAGCTGAGTCTTCCCACGTCAATTAGAAAATTCCTAAGGGCTCGTCTTAACTAGATAATTCTTCACCCTTGTGCCTAAAAGCACAGTTCTCAGTTGTCATGTTAACATCTATAACTAACTGTCACATCCCTATAGTGCCACACAACCACATAATTCATAGTGGTTTTTACATATTCTTTAATTAGATATTAGAGAATGTGTCAATATCTTCCTGACATTACCTATGGTTTTTTTTCTAATTTTCTTCTTTGATTCCATTTTGTTACAAATATACATAATTACTATCTCACATAGATAAATATAGACTATATTTATAATAGTCTAAGTACCTTGGATCTTAAAGTGCTTTAAACTTGATGCTTGCTTTATTTTAAAGTCTTATGTGAGCTTGGAAATGTAGATAACTTATTTGAAAGTCTTTAAATGTTTTTAAATTACTCTTTTCCTATAAATTTGGTAGTGTTATTGATATAAAGGGGAGAATAAAAGATGACATTTTTATCCACCATCTAATATCTTGAGATAGTTTTACTAATAATATAATGAATATATTGAGTTATAATAATACTTATAATAATGTATTATTGTTAAATATAACTATTATCAGAATTCTGGTTATCTCAGTTCTAAATTTTAGATAATTAGAATGCTTAAGTATTTTAATAGGGCTGGAAAGTTGGCTCAAGGGTTAAGACTCTGTCTTGCAGGCAGAAGGTCCTAAGTTTGGATCCCAGATCTCAACATAAAAAAAATGCCAGATAGAACAGTAGTGGCCTGCACTTCTAGGCCTGTGAGTGGAGCCTGGGAAATCCCAGAGCAAAGCAAGAAGGAGGTAGACGCAATCCAGAATGATTCCTAAAGTCACCCTTGGTCCTCCACAGGGACATACAATGCCCTCTGATATACATGCACACATAAAATAAATAAAGTATTAATTTAAAAGTATTTTAATAAATTAATCAAATTAGGGAAATTGAAAATACAGAAGAAATGATTTGATTTATCTAGTAGATCGGGCCTTTAGTTCCTGTTTGGGAAGAATGCTCCTTCAGAGAACCCCTGGTTTGATGATATTCTAGTGTGAATCATCATTTAATTGTGCTCATGGCCATAGTCTATTTCAGCACATGGTTTCAAAGCCTTATAACTGATCAAAATTAGCAAGAGAAGCAGCTCAATGGGTAAAACACAGAAGAAGCTTCCAAGTGTTCCATCCTAGTTTATATACAGGAATGCTTCATTTTTTTCAGCAACAAGTTATGACAACACTTAGAAATTTTCTTCCACCAGGGAAACTTAGTAGAGACACAATGCCCAAGATTTTAGGAGCTGCTTATATAAGGACCCTCTACTTAGCACATGTCAAAGTTCTAAACTCCAAGAAGAAATTATTTGTACAGTTTAAGCTCAGTGATTCACTTTTATCAACCTATTTTTTCCTGTGGAAAAGTTCACCTAAGAAAGAAGCTAACACAAAGGAAAGAAGAGCTAAGAAATGCCAGAATCGAAGAATGTCACTAATCTCACTATTGCTTAGGGTACATAAAGTAAATAAGTCAATGTAGTAAAAATATCCACCCAGAGGTCAGCACTCACATCGGACCTGGTCAGTTGTGATGGGCAGAGGCAGTACTTCTTTAACATAAGAACCCATAGAAGGTGCTGGGTGTCTTGGCTCTGGTAATTTGCTTATATCTGGACCTACTGCTTTGACCAGGATGGAATAGTCTAGTTAGCTAAGTTTTGGTCATGTTGTCATGCCTGTAGATAAGAAGTGTGTGGGTAAATTTCTCCCACATCTCCCCCCTCCTCACACACACCCTTAGCATCCATCCCTACATTTAACCATATTGCTTAAGACTGGAAGTGAAGATATTTTTTTCCAAAAGATTGCAGAGTGAGTGAGTGCCAGGAGAGGCAGTGCCTGTAACCATATTGCTAATGAATACAGTAATGTGATTTTTCATAGATACCATCTCACAGAAAAGACTCTTCATCACCTCGCACTGATTTATGCAGCCCTGGTTTCCTCTGGACTTAAATCTGAAGAACTGGATGTAAAGGTATTACTTTCCTATATATTTGTTTAGAAGGATTTCTCACAAGCCAAAATTATACTAAAACTCAGGTCCAGTGAAAAAAGCATTAATATGACAAATTAAATTTTATTAAGAACCAAATAAAGGGTAGTTTGAAATTATTAAATATTTTTATCATCTAGTCTTCTGATTTAAAAGCTTTCAGTTTAGTCATATCTGGTGACTGAGGCAGGAAGATCATGAATTCAAGACCAATCTGGGATACATAAAAGAGACTTTGTCTCAAAAACCAAAAACAACAATGGACATGTTAAGGCTGTCAAGATACCTGAATTTGATCCCCAAATCCCACATGATGATAGGGAAAAAAACTGTATGCCATAGTGCGAGTTTAAGAAATGATTGAGGATGCATCTTAGCAGAAGGGCACTTGATTGGTATACATAAGGACTTAGTTTTGTGTCCCAGTACCAAACACAATAAAAGTTACAAAACTAACAAAGCTCTTATTTCCTTCACAAAAATATTATGAATAGTATTAGTACGCATAATTTTGGGGGTAAAAGTGGGCTTTCTAAAAATGTGCAAGACAAAAAAAAGAGCATGAGGACATACATTCTAACCCTACTTTTCTAATTTTAAATATTTTGAGAAGACATGACACTTTCATTTTTATATACTTATTTGTGTGTGTGTGAGAGAGAGAGAGAGAAAAAAAGAGAGAGAGAGAGAGAGAATGAGAGAATGAGCTAGAGAAAGAAAAAACTATAGTACACAGACACTGGTGGAGGTCAGAGGAAAACCTGCAAAAATTGATTCTCCCCTTTCATCATGTGTGACCTCATAAACCCCTCCCCCTGTACTATATTTTGAATTTTTATTTTCAGTTGAGAGCTATTATGTTTAACCTAGAAACAGCAAAATTTTGAATAGTTCTGATTTTCAGATTTTAGTTTTATTTAATGAATGCCAAATAAAGTGATGAAAAATAATTTAGTTACAAAAATTAAAAAATAGCGGATGGGGCTGTAGAAATGATTCATGGGTTAAGACCCTGCCTCACAAGCAGAAAGAAGTCCTGAATTTGAATCCCAGGTTCTATGTGAGAACGCCAGGCAGAAATGGCAGCAGCCTATATATTTGGCCCTGGTGGGTCTAGGAAATCCTAGAGCAAAGCAAAAAGGAAGTAGAAGCAATCCAGGATGATTCCCCAAGTCATCTTTAGTCCTTCACAGAGACACATAATACCCTCTGATACACACATAAACACACACACACACACACACATACACACACACACATACAGGCAAAAAAGAAAAATAGGATGCTAAAAAAAATTGGTTATCACAATAAATGCCCTACATTTCATGGAGATACATGATAAATTGGGAAAAGATAACATTTTAAATGCATTCTTTGATATTTTTATATCACAGTATTTTTGGATACTATATTTCCTATATAACATATGAAAATATATTTTAGCTTATAATTGCCCCAGGAATAGAAGAGACTGCATTGATAATCCGACAAATTGCTGACCACAATTTAATGACCTCAAAGAGAGATCCTCATGAATGGTTGGATAAATCCTGGCTTGAAGTTTCACAATCTAAGGTTTGTTTCCAATTATGTAAATTAGATGTTTGTGAAACAAAATAACACATGTACTTAAATTTCCTTCCTGATAGCATATTTATCCAAGCCCCCCAAATTGAATAAGTTCAGTGACAAAAATTTTAATCTGCTAGAGTAAGTAGAATAAAATGGGTCATCACTTTTCAAAACCACTGGCTGATTATTCATTAAACTCTTTTCTAGGAAGAAATGTACTTACTTGACTTTCCATGTATTAACCCACTGGTGGCTCAGCTCATGTTAAACAAAGGACCTTCACTGCATTGGCTGTTAATAGCATCTCCATGTGAACTTCAGGAACTCCTGCCAGAAGTTCCAGAAAAAGTATTAAAGGTAAGCTAAATTTCCTTTCTTTTTGCATATCCTGTTAGCATGAGAGCTTCTAAATGAAGGCATCCAGCTTTGTTTTGAACTTTATATGGGAAAGAGATGATTTACTTGAACTAAATTTGATACAGAATTGTCATTAGTTATCAATCATATTATATGTTTTAAAGCTATTATAAATAATTCAGTGTAGTTTATCATAATGTAAGTCATTTCAAAATAGTAGTATGTTCTTGAATATTCAATCTACATATGTTTACATCATATCTTTTAAAAGTCTTGATGTTTATTACTATAGCAGCAAAAGGAACTTTAGCATTCCTGGGAATATTTTTAAACTCCTATCAAGGAAATAGTATTTATGTACTGTATAACAACAACAAAAAAAACTGTTGTATTTGTGTGAGCCTAAAACTTTGCTTAAAACATCCATTACAATTCCATTGAGAGGAGCTAAGGAGATGGCTTAGGGGATAAGGCACCTGTAAGTTTAAGGACCAGAGTTTAGATTTCTCATTTCCCTCATAAAAACTGGGAATGTGTGGCAACTACCTGTAATCCTAGCATTTGGGAGCCAAAGACAGGGAATCACCAAGGTAAGTTAGCTAGCTTGATTGACAACTAAGTTCGATTAATAGATCCTTACTTAATAGTAAAAGTAGAGAGTGATTGAAGAAGACACCCAGCATTAACTTTGGGCCTGCATACTCATGCACACACATATAAATATGCATAGGCACACACACGTGTGCAAAGTTACATAACACACATGCATGCACCTCTATGCATGTACATAGGGAAAAATTCCATTACTTGTGATGAGAAAATACATGCAAATTATAAGGTTTATCCTAATGGAGCTTAATCATTTTATTTTTTATTTAAAATTTTTTTAAAATTTTGGGTGCATGTCTGTGTGTGTGTGTGTCAGAGGGTACTGTGTATGCGTGTGGAGCCCGCAGATGATTTCTGGAATGTTCTGCCTCCTTTTTACTTTGTTCTGGAGTTTATCAACCTCTGCTTTATAGGGCTAGAAGTGCTGCCATTTCTGCCAGGTGTTTTTATGTGGGATCTGGGATCTGAACTCAGGTCCTTCTGCTCAAGAGGCAGAGACTTAACCCCTGAGCCATCTCTCCAGCCCCATGAGCTTAATTATTTTATGTTAATACATGGATTGATGTAATATCTATAAATAGATTTTATTTTACTTTTTTGCAGTTAAGTATTTTAAAATTTTGCAGTTAAGTATTATATTTACTAGTTCATGTTTGTATCACATTAATTTTTCTATTTTTTAGCATTTTTGCAGCATCACTTCCTTATTCAAGGTTAATTCTTCTTCTGTAACAAAGTCATCACAAATTTCATCACTTCAGGAAACTAAGAATCAGATTAATCCCCTTATTTCTGAGAGTTCAGCTTTGGGCTCTGCAGACTGTATCATTCGAGAATATAATGACTACTGTTCATATGAAGACATGGGAGAGACACTGCAGGAAGATGTAAACCTCTCATCAAATTTTAACTCTTCTTTTATGGAACTAAGAAATATGCCCTGCATTTTACCACGTGGAATATGTTACAATCAGACCAGCTACTGGGAAGATTCCAATTGTAGCACTAACATTGTGCAAAATAATCCTTTTCCAATGAGTACAAGATCAAAAGAAGTAACTTGGAGCACCTTTCCAAAGCAAGAAGGTTTAGAGTCTGATCTGTTTTCTTTGGGCCAAACACAAATAAACTGTGAAACTGAAATATCACCAATTGAAACTCAGAAGAGAGTTACTGCTAATTTTATAAATTATCCAAAAAAGCAAACCCTTGGCATGAATAATGAAATGTCCACCCCTGTCTTTTCAGTAGAGGGTTTCCAATCTCCTCTACACTGGGACTTTAAGAAAAACATCTCTAGAAAACAGAATTATCCATTCAATTCTACATGTGGAGCAGAGCAGACTACCTATAACAAATGGTACCCTCAGAGAGATAACTTATTCAGTTATCAGCCAACACATCTATCAGGTGAATCAGGTTTCACATATAAAAATTCAAATGCCGGGACTACCAACACTTTCTTGAGAGAATTACCATCTGTTCCCAGCTTGGAATCATTCTGTACTTCTGATGATATAAATCCAAAAGAATCTGATGACCTTTATTTTTGCCAAAGAGCTGGAAAATACTTGGGAGAGAGAAGGTTCCCTCAGTCTTCATCTAATTGGGGAGACGATAAAACACCAACAGGTAATGCTAATAACTGACAAACTACTTTTGATTTTAATTTGAAAACATAGAGCTATTTTTGAAATTCAATAAATGTTTAATTTCTGCTTTTAAAATTCTGTAGCAACTGGGGCTGGACTCAGGGGTTAAGCCTCTGACTCGAAAGTAGGACCTGAGTTTAGATCCTACATTTCTCCTAGCCTGGAAGGCAGAACCTGAGAAACCCCAGAGGAAAGCAAAAAGTGACCATTTCTGCCTGGCATTTTTATGTGGGATCTGGTATCTGAACTCAGGTCCTTTTACTTGGCAGAGGCTCAATCCCTGGGACATCTCTACAGTCCCAATTTGGAAATTTTAAGTGTAGATGATGACAAAGAGAAAAAGTCACCCAAGGAACCAGCAAAAATAACTGTCCTTTACTATTCTATGCAAAAAAGTTTTCCTTTTTCTTCGTTTGACAGGTTTAATGTACATTCAACAACCACAACCTAAAAAACGACGTCTAACGTATGAAAAGATTCCTGGAAGAATGGATGGACAAACTCGGCTGAGGTTTTTCTGAAAGAGAGAATGCTGCATATGCTGTATTCCACTGCTTTTCCTGATAGTTCAATAACACGATTGTTTAGGTTTCTTATTCGTTAAAGAAAGTGCCATTATTTCTAGATGGCAGTGTTTCTGTATTTAATATTCATTATATATATTCTGTATAATAATTTGTATCTTCATAAGTAAAATAGTCTGACTTATCAGTTAGCATAATCATAAGATTGAAAGTCTCAGGTTCACTTTCATATCACTTAATTTTCCATGTAAACTTGAAGATATTTACTTCCATTCTCTTTTTTTAAGTTACGTAAATGAATATAGTGAATTTATAATATTAGTTCCAAATCCCGTCCCCCACTTCTTTTCCCCTTTGCAGCCCTTCATCTCTCCTGTTAGACTCCCTATTTTCAAATCTTTTCATTTGTGTGGCCCACTGAATTTCATCTAATGTCTTTGATGACACATGCCTGACATGACTCATGCTCCAGCAAGTATCAGTGGGTCTACCAGTAAGTAGTTTCCTTCCAAAGAATAAATAGGAATTCACAAAGTTCACATTAAGTTTTAGTAAGATTGACATTTTAGTGAAATTAACTTGATATCCTGGATTTGATTAGTCCCTCTAGTAATTTAGACACTTCTGTATTGCACAACAGTGTCAAGCCATGTTACCACACTCCTGGCCGAAGCAGTCTTCCTTCCGCAACCTCTTGAGTAGGTGAGACTACAGCCGTGCTCGGGGCCACAGCCCTTCTTCCGGTTTTCTGAGACAGACTAGCTGTTTCTTCCTGCTCCTCCCTTCCAAGTGCGGGAATCACAGGCATGCACAGTCATGTCTGCTTGTTATAAACGTGGAAATGGAACATGGTTTCCATTTCTAATTATTTTTTTTTATTCAAGTGTGTGTGTGTGTGTGTGTGTGTGTGTGTGTGTGTGTGTGTGTGTGTGTGTGTAGAACCACAGGCGAAACCACCATGGACCGCCTCCGTCTCCTCGTTTACTTTGCCCGGGGATTCACAGGCTCCGCCCTACCAGGGCCAGAAGCGCAGGCCACCCCTGCTTCCACCCGGCGTCTATACGTGGGGTCTAGGATCCGAATTCAGGACCTTCTGCCTGCGAGGCAGAGGCTTAACCCCTGAGCCACCTCTCTAGCCCCGGCTTCCATTTCTAAATGGCTATTTGCCAGAATAGAAAATGCTTTTTTTTTGGAGGGGGGGAATACAGTGTTTTATTGTTCTACTTTTACAAGCATATTGAGTATCCATCCCTGCTTCCCTCCCTCCCGGCCTCCATTGCCTCTTTTCCCTTCACCATTCCCTCCCACTCCCTCCCACCATTCCACCTGTGTGCTTCTATGGACACCAGGGTTCACGCTAACCCATCTTCTCCTGTGGGTGCTCAGGGCTCTGTGGTATATACACACATGGCATCACACACGCACACACAACACTTGAATTACAACCAAGTGGAAGGTATTCAGATCACTAAAATCTGGATTATTACTGAGTTGAGAGTCCACCTGATGTCAATTTTTCCATTGTAATTATACCAATGCTCAAAGGTATTCCTAACAATTACTTAAGGATTTATATAAATAGCAATGCAGAGTTATTTCAAAGAGTAAATGTTGCTAGTAATTAAAACTTTTTTCATATTACATATTTCTACTTTTGTAGATATTAACAAAACTCTACAGTGATTTCAAAACCAAAATTTCACATTCTACCTCTATCACTCAATCTCATCAACAGAAATCTGTGAAATCTTTAAAAAAACAAAATAAGACACAAATTATCATCCTAGAAAATGATGAATTAGACAGAAATTTTATTTCCAAGCTCTTCAAAGATTATTACAAACACAAGTAAGTTCCCTTTTAAAGGTGTCTCAAATTAAATCAAAGGCACATCATCCAAGTCAAATCTTTCTGGAATGGGTTTTTTTAGGTTGTTAACATTTTTACATGACTTGGCTTAAACCATTTGCCATGTTCTGGAAATAAATCACATTTTAAACACTTACTGAAAACATAATGTAGTATATTTTAAGGTATAAGCACAATTATAAAGTAAAAGAACTTAAATAGATCAAACCTGTTTCATACATAAGGTGGGACAATCAGACACACAATATTACATTAATCCTTTCAAACAAGTATGCTAAGAAATACGCCCAAAGTTAGTTGTTAAAAATAAAATTTTTTCTCATTAGAAAATGAGAATATTCTTTGATTAGTAAAGCCTGTTCTCTACCCTCAATTTTCTTATTTTCATTTAGTAATTGTAAATTCATAAGAACAAATTTCATTATTGTATAAAATCTCAGGAACAAGTTACAAATGTTCAATTTTTTTAAATAAAAATGTTTTCTTTCTAAAATGTAAACATCCTGTAAACAAAACATACATGATATTTCTAGGCATAGCAATATTTGCAGAAGAGGTGCATTTAATAAGTAAGTTTGGTGGTAAGGTTGTCTGTCAATATAAAATACTCCGGCAAAAGAACCAGGCCATTTATCATTTAAAATTGTATTCCTTCACTTGGTTTCCATACTTGAATAAAAAAATCATTGATTTCTATAGACTTTTCTCTGCAGAACCAGGCCATAGAGAAGGTCTGAACTATTTAAAAGTCATTTGGCTGGAGCAACTGTGTTCTTGGGACTTGGAGGCAGCCATCCGTTACTTTATGCTTGAACGCATTCCTCAATGAACTTCTTCCCTGCTGGAAACAGAGTTTGTTTTTCACTTTAGTAAGATTCGTTTATAAAAGTATTCATCAATTCTTATGTTATTTAACATTCAATGCAGAAAGTAATATGTTAATATTAATAAAATATCCAACCCACTTCTTCAGATAACAGTACCCATGAAAGTGTATTGTAAAAAGAAAAATGCTGTGTCAACATTAAGATTATTAACAGTCTAAATGTATATATCTTACATTAATATATAAATTACATCTGATACTAAAATTAATTTATTTTAAATTTCCTTTTTAAGTGGTAAAAAGGTATTGAGGTGATTATTTACTGCATAAACTCCTCTTAAAACAACATATTTTGAAATATACCAGCTCTCGAAGACTAACAGTCCATGTTCTTGAACTCCTAAAAAATAATAAGGCTTCAACATGAAACATCGAACTCTTGACATTTCTAATAGGCCACCAGACAGGTGTTTTCAATTCAGTTATGAACTGCTTAAAATTAGCCCTTTCCACACCTTGCCCCAGTAGCTACATTTTACCTCTCAGTAAGCAGAGAGACTTTAGGTGAAAAATCATAGCTCCTGTAACCACAAGTCTGTTGCTCTGGGGAATCTTAATCCTAAGTGATGCAGATGAGCTGGCAACCTCTCATAGCAAATCACAACTTTCGGGATGATGTAAGGACAGAGGAAGGGATTGAGATCAAGAAATGACTGTTAGTCAGCCCAACAAAGCGCTCAAGCACACAGGCCGTAACAATAGCATGTCACGAATAACTCGGAAGAGAATTAGGCTGCTAATGAGATGTGGTGTGCAGACTCCAACCTAGAACTGGGAGAGCTGTGCATTTTGCTAGTCTTACTTTAATTCCCCCAAGAATAATCAAAGCACTGTTGCCCAGATGCTCTGGGGAGCCCTCTGAAAAGTCACAGCCCAAGATGGCACGGTGTGTCGTGACTCACCAGTCTTCAGAGCAAAGCACAGGATCTGGGCTCCCTGAAGGGGTTGCTTCCGGCCGGAACACCAACCAGCAGTGCATCCTTGCAAGCATTCTGCATGCAGTACTGCTGAAGCTCTGCAGCCGCCTGCGAGACCTGAAAGGAAGGCATACGAGATACCTGCAGTCACCAATACGCTGACCGTCATCACGTAACCTGACACAGGGCACACTTCACATTATCTAGGTCTCTGTGCTGATTCTTGCTTCTTCAAGAAAGCTAAGAAAAAAGTCACCTTTGATCCACTTAGAACTCCTGCTTCCAGCCTGAATTGGGAAAGAAATAGCTCATTCTAGTGTTTCCATTACAATTTCCACCCATGTGCAAATTTTCCATGTGGACAATAACTTTTCTACCTACAAGGCTGGAGCTTTATCCAGTCTGTTCCAATAAATGTTAACAGAATTCTGTGTTTTCAGAAATAGCTTACTGGTTAAGAATGTGGTCTCTAGGGCCTGGGCTGTGATCCAGTGATAGAGTGCTTGCCCAGAACAAGGGAAGCCCTGGATTCAACTCCTACTAAGGTGCAAAATAATAACTCAATGGTATAGTAATAGTAAATAAAATAATAATAAAAAGAGCATCTCCAAGGATGTGGAGAGAGGGGAACTCTCCTACATTGCTGGTGGGAGTGCAGGCTCATACAACCACTCTGGTGAGCCGTCTGGCAATTCTTAAAGAAGTTAAAGATTGAAATGCCATATGACCCTGCGATTCCACTTTGGGGAATAACCTCCCCATACAGCAAAAATTCACCTCAATAGCACAAGCACGACCATGTTCATAGCAGCACTGTTTACAACAGCAAAGTCATGGAATCAACCCAAATGTCCAACAGTTGACGAATGGATAAGGAAAATGTAGTACATTTATACAATGGAATACTACTCAGCCATCAAAAATGATGAATTAATGCAATTTGCTGGGAAATGAATGGAATTAGAAACAATTATATTGAGGGAAGTGTCCCAGACACAGAAAATTAAACGCCGTATGTACTCCCTAATAGGTGGATCCTAGTACCAAACCCACTTACAGACACTCAAAGACAAATCTCTGTAATACCTACAGTAATTGTAAAGATTATAAACAGGAGGAATGGGGAAGGAGGGACCCACCAGAAACAAGGATAGAGGGGACCATGTTACAGCAGAGAAAATAGGCCACCATCAAGGACTGCAAGTAAGTAATGAGACATCTGGTTAAGTTCACAGACTTTCCTTCCTGATCATTTGCACCTGATGGTGGGAGGGCATATAAGCTGCCTGATAGAAAGTAACCATTTTGCAAATGGGTGATTGACCACTCTCTCACCGCGGTCTCCTACTTTTATTCCATCTACCTTTGAATATACTCTTATAACAAGACTCTAATTTAACAGGTTTTTATCTCTGGCCAGGGGGTGACACCCAATACCCATCAGGATGGAGCCAAGGGCATTGCAGGAGCAGCAAAACCGAAAAAAAAAATCAACATACCATAATTCAGAACATCAGAGACTCTATATCAACCACCTGGAACTGGGCCAGCCTAATCTCTCCCCATCCTGAAGCTCAGGGAAATTTGCAGAACAGGGGGTGGTAAGATTGTAAGAGCACAAGGATGGGAAGAGTAATGATATGCAAGATACTCCACACAAGTTAGGGCCGAAGCAATCATAATAGGACTTTGCATGACCTGTGTTATGTCCAACACATTATTGACCCCATAAAGTCTAGCATGGATTAAAGGCACTAGGATCCTTGGAGGCTAGGGACTAACAGTCACATTAGTGTTCCTAAGCTTAAGGGGAACACAGGAAAGGGTTCTGGGAAATGCCCCTGGGTCCTTGCACCTCATCGGAAAGGAGGACCCAGAGGAGAGTTTGGCATGCACAGTAAAGGATGCTCCGGGGATTGGGGGGAGGGGGCACTGGAGGGTAGGGAGGGAGGTGGAGGAAGGGAGGGGACCGGTGTACCTGTTAAGTTTGTATGAGCGGAAATAATAATAATAATAAAAAAGCGTCTCCAAAACTTGATTCATTTCAGCTCTATCACTACCATTGAACCTTTTCTGTGTGTGTGTGTGTGTGTGTGTGTGTGTGTATGTGTGTGTGTGTGTGTGTAGAAGAGGACACTGTGTATGCCTGTAGGGTCCAAAGGTGAATTCAAGAATCATCCTGGATTGCTCTGTCTCCTTATTGCTTTGCTCTGGGGTTCAGGGTCAGAAGTGCAGGCTACCACCATTTTCCCCTGGCACTTTTATGTGGGATCTGAAATCTGAACTCAGATCATTTTGCTTGCAAGGCAAAGGTGTAACCCCTGAGCCATCTCTCCAAACTCCCCCCTTTTCATCTATATAATGTATTTATAAACATGCTTTCTTGTTTGACAAATTGAGGTAATGAACCTAAAGGACTTACAATTCTGCCCACACATCATTAGCAGTACATCTGTAGCAAACTGCAAACACAGTCACGTTTCCCAGTTCAGGAGGTAGAATCAACCTAATCATTAAGCTTGCATAAGCCTGTGATTTGCTTTGACCACAGAACCCGACAGAAATAAGGGACAAATGTGAAGCAAAGGCCTCAAGAATTTTTGCAGATACCTCTCTCAGGGCAGCTGGAACTCCAAGACCACCACCAGCTTGAATGCCCCCAACAGCCCACTGGAGGTCTTGTAGAGGAGAAGCGAGCAGCCTGCCCCAGCCACCCACCTACCAGCTTCAGGACAGTGCGATCTTGAAAGACCCTAGATCTTGCAGACAGCGGCCAAAGCTCCATCCATTCCAGAAACACACAAGCCCAGCAAAGGGGCAAAAGATGAACCTAGCCCAAATTATGGACTGAAAACAGTGTGAGTTAAATATAAACTAGCCACGCTTCAGGCAGTTTCTGAGGCAGCTAAAGTAACTGGTGTGATGCTACTGTTTGTATCAGTCACTTTTCTCAGCGCTGAGACCTGAAAAAAGCAACTGAAGAGAGATTTACTTCCACTCACAACCCATGACTGGAGTTTGGGGGGACTGGGAGAAAGGTCTCCTTGGATCAGGACACAGAAGAGGGTGCAGGTGTTCAGCCAGTTTTCTCTCCTTTTTACTCATTCTACCACCCTAACCCATGTTCTGGTTGGGTTTCCCTGTTCCTTCTGAAGTTCTCCCTGAAACCACACCCAAACAAGTCATCGGTTCCTTAGTCCAGTCACAGAGAGTAAAGACATTGATTGCCCAGTTTTCTTTATGTAATTTCCTTTATACCTTCTATGGTACTTGCTAGCCTTGCCCCTCTGCGGCTGGTAGCGTCTTTCCCCCACTGCGCAGATCAGCATCCACCTGACTCCAGGCATGTGTGGCACATGATCCAAAACTTCCTGCCACACCTGAAAGGCTGCAAAGGTTAGGTCTCCCTTTGTCCTGTGGGCTTCCTGCAGAGATCCCGCACCTCCCCAAGCTGAGGCCTATGGCCTTGGGGGTTATCCCTACCTACTTTCTTCTTATCTGCATGCTCTCCCATCTTCAGGTCAAACCATGGCCCCTACAACTCATATTATCTCTTTTCTATTGTACTTAGCTATCAGCAATGAAAAACAGACTAATGCAGTTATGTGACAGTTGCCACCAAGTTTACAAGGTGCTTTAAAGATGTGGTTTTATTGCTGTAATGTTTTAATTGGCAGTATATAAATATAGGGCTGGAGAGATGGCTCAGGGGTTAACACTCTATCTTTCAAGCAGAAAGTCCTGAGTTCAGATCCCAGGTCCCATGTAAAAAACCCCAAGCAGAAATGGCAGTGGTCTGCACTTACAGCCCTAGTGGGTAGAGCCTGGGAAATCCCAGAGCAAAGCAAAAAAGTAGAAGCAATCCAGGATGATTCAGGAAATCATCCTTGGTCCTCCACAGGGACATAGTGCCCTCTGATACACACACACATACACACACACACCCCAAGTAAAGTTAACAAAAAATATAACAGAACCAGACTAATATTTAAGCTCATCTTCCCTCAATGGAAATGTTGATATTTTCACGTTAATTATAAATGGAATCAATGGTTTTATATATAACAAATTTTAAAAGAAATTTATAACCAGCCATACCTAAGCCACCTGTCTGTGTAACCAGGGAAACAGGTGAACTCCACACATGGTAGGAACATGTCTCTCTCCCAAGACCCCTGGAGAAATGGGATTAAGTGGACTCTAGCCTAAAGAATAGGTTCAAAGGTTAAGGTAAGGAGATGTGCAGAGAAAACTGGCCAGAAAGGAAAAATAATCAGCATCTCTCAGGCAGTCACCGGAGAGACTCTGGAGGGAGGAGACCAGTCCAAACCCCTCCAAGCTGTCCCCTATGACAGGTGGATCCCACCTGGCTCCTCTGGCTTTCCTGGCTCACCCAGACTGCTCCAGAGGGACCGCGGAGATGGCACAGCTCATGAGCATGGGTGTCTACAGACTAGAAAACCAGTGCCTGGCTCACCAGTCTAATGTCTGTAAGCCTTTCTAGAAGACATATGTGAGTGGACTCAGAAAACTCAAGACTCTGCCCTGAGCGGAGCCGACCAGGCGTGGACTATTGAGACCCCCTGAAATACTGCAGAGAGGCCCAGGCAATAACAACCTTATCATCTACCTTGGTGGGTACATCAGGATGCCCTGGGTGTGTCTGCATCCACTATTATTTTTATGGAGCAGATAAGAGCCTCTTTCTTGGCTACTTTCCTCAAGGTGAGCAGGAATTTGATTCGGTTTCCTGTTCCAAAGAAACTTCAACAAGTCTAGTTTCAGTTCCCGACTCTCCCTCCTCAACCCCCACAATTACAAGAGCTACAGCTAACACCTGTAACTGCTGTAACTGCTCGCTCCCCTTTGAGGTTTTCCCTCCAATAAGTCTACTCTCTCATCACCCCCCAGGGAGTTGCCGGTTTCCTTCTGACTCTTTGACTCACACGACCACTAGGTGTCACCTCCTCCCCTTCTGTGTCGGAGGTCACCAGAGGCCGAGGGGTCTCCATGCAGTCTATGGTCCGTCTTTCTCCAGGGAGACCCGCAAAGTTCCAGGACCGCCCGCACTGTGCAGCACATTTCCTGTTCGCCCACCGATGTGGACCCATCAGAGTCATAGTGGCCAGATGTCCAGGAGGAAAAACGAATCACAAGCCGGACACTATCCAGTGTCACAGCAGCGGGGCCTTGGGGACGGTGGTCTCCTGGGTGTCCCCTCAGCTCCGCACCTCCCCACTCTCTGTTCTGCGACTCCACCAGTTCCCTTTTCCTTGCCCCGTTGGGAAACTTGGTCTCCTGTTTCTCAAAGAAAACTGTCATTGGGAAAGCCTTTTAACCCACATAGGAAGGGTTTCTTCTCACATCCTTCCCGCCTTCCTTCCTGCCTCAGGGGTCCTCCAATCCCAAGCCCCCGCAGATCTCCTGCCTCTGCCTTCGACTCCCTCTGCCTTCGACTCTCCTCCATTTGTTGTTTCCCCCGAATCTAAAAATACATGTTCCTTCTTCTGCACTCCAAAACACAACTTCTTATTGCCTAAGTTTAAAGAAGTTATTTCCCTTTTTTTAAAGCCCGCGGAGCCTACCCCTTCACCTTGTAAAGTTTCCATTATCTGGCACCTCTTTAAGGGTTAATGATCGCTTCCTCCCCCCACCCCCCGCGACCCTATTCCCCAGCACAGCACCAGGTCCAAGGGAGAGGCCCGCTGAGAAGGACCACCTCGATGGTGGCCGTCCCAACACCTAACCACGCACTGCCAGGAGACCAGCTGCCCCACACCCCGCAGAGGACCCTGAAACTCACTGGACGCTGATGCGTTCCCGCGCCCCAAGCTCTTTGGAAGCCCCCCTCCTTGCCTTCGCTTCCCTCGCCCATCTGCTCTGACTGGTGGCTGAGGGCTCGCACGAGGATCTGCTCTTTGTATATTACATTTCTGCACAGCCACGGGCTTTGATGAGCTCTTTCCTGCGCTCTGAGCTCTGTCCCTACGGCTGGATCTTTCCTGGATTCCTCTATAACATCCACAGATCCAAAATGGAATTCATTTCCCCCAAACTCCCTCCCCTTCTCCATCTTGGTGGATGGCAACACGGCAGCAGCCTTTCTCCTCCTCCTCCTCGCTCGTTCCCATCCCCCATCCATCCATCATCCATCCACCCACCCATCCATCCATCCATCCACCCACCCATCCATCCACCCACCCACCCATCCACCCATCCATCCGTCCACCCACCCATCCGTCCACCCATCCACCCATCCACCCATCCACCAATCCATCCATCTATCCATCCATCCATCCATCCATCCATCCATCCATCCATCCATCCATCCGGATATCCATCCTCCATCCATCCACCCACCCATCCACCCACCCATCCATCCATCCATCTCCAAGTGGCCTCCCCACCTCCAGACAGCATCCCGGCCGCCAGCGCGTCTCGGGCATCCCTGGTCGCTGGCCAGGGCCGTGACCAGCAGGGCGAGAGTGGACACACCCACGAGGCCTCGGACCCGCACCGCGTCCCGGGCCGGGCCGAGTCGCGGGGCCCTTGGCCGAGCCTCCACCTCCAGCTGGGGGTCCAGTCCTGCGCGCCCTGACCCGATGCCCCCGCGCCCACCCGCGCACCCCGGAGGCCTCGGGCCGCCCCCGCTGGCTGCTCCCGGGCCCGCCGCACTTCCGCCCAGCCCAGGCCTCGGGCTCCTCCGCCTCTGGCGAGCGAGGACGCAGGCCGCGGCGCCCACCGCCCCGGAGAAGCGGCCTGGGCACGGGCGCGCACCTTGATCCTCTCCACGCCGGCCTCTAGCTTGAGCTGCTCCACCAGGCGCTGCAGGGCGCTCACGCTGGCCCCGGAAGACATGGCGGCGACGGCGCTGGCTGTGGCGGTGGCCGGGCTGAGTGGAACCGCGGAGCGAGCGGGACACCGCCCCGGGGCGGGGAAGCCGCAGCGCCCGCCCCGCCGCCCGCCCTCCCCAGACTGGCGGGTCGCGAGCTGCCGCCGCGTCCTCCATGATCCGCCCACCCGAGTGGCACTTGCCGGGGCGCCGGGCCGCAGCCCCGAGGACGAGCCAGCCCCGGGTCCGCGTGTGCGGATGCAGCGGGCAGGCACGGATCCGCGCTCCGGTAAATCGAGAGTCAGGGAAGGCTGCATCTCTGAAACGCAAGCAGGCCGGCTGGCAACCCTGACACTGTTTCCAGGAATTCCTACCAAGCTGGTCCGGCAAGGTAAGGAGGGTAAAAGTCCCAGACCGACATCTTTGCAAAATATATAGAATAAAATCACATCAGCTTCTCTCAGCTTCAGCGACCATTGTTTCTAACGACGCTTTCTGACATGGTCCTTCATTTGAGCCAATGACTAATTGAAAATAAGGATATGTTGGAATGTTTGGATAGTCGCCTGGATCAAAAGATGAGGCCGTCCACCAGTCCCACCTTATACGGTGTATGCTGGGGTACCCAGATTCCCCCAGCTGAGTCCTGTCTGTGCCAGAGTCACCCAGTCCGACATCACCACACACTGTCAGTCTTCATCCAGTGATTGATTGATAAAATGAATATATATCAAGTTGAATATATATATATATCAAGCGCCAAATGGTCATCTCAGCTCTGGAGTGTCTGCTGGCGTTATCTGAGGTCTTTATGGCCACTGCATCACACGTCAGTTTCTCCCTCTGCCCAGTCCCCACTTTTTGAACTTGGTAACAAGTTTTGATTTGAAGGATATGCTACAATAAACTTGGCATGAAAAAACCCTATCTCAGCGTGCTTTTCTGAAGATCCTGACCTAAGACTAAAACACCCAGTCAAACTTGGAACAGAGAATGACTTTCCTAAAGGAAAATCAAGATGTTGTATAAGGAGATGTTGTATAGGAGATGTCGTATAAGGAGATGTAATGTAAACAAGATGCTGTATAAGCAGATGCTGTATAAAAAGTAATGTAAACATTTACCAACACCCTATTGTTTAACACCACAATGACCACCATAAACATACAGCTTTGGGCTTTCTGCTTTACTTCCTTAGGATGAATTCCTAGGGGTAGAACAGATGGGAGGAAGCGTGTTAACAGGCAAGCCAGTCATGGTGGCACATCCCTTATAATCCCACCACTTGGGTAGCTGAAGCAGAAAGATCTTGAGTTTGGGGCTACCATGAGATACAAGACTCTGCCTCTCATTAAAGAGAATAACATTTAAAACCCATTCCTATTTTATCTTACATAAGGGTGTAACAAGTAATTCCCCCACTGAAAGCCAAGCGCCTGTTTCTCTGCCAACGTTAAACTGCCCTATCTTGCGGTTCTTCACCAAATCTAATAGATGAAAATGTTATCCCGAGTCTTTTCGATGCCTTAGCTATTGAGATTGAACATTTCCTCTATTTATTTTGTGAGCTGCGCATCCCTGGTCTTTGGGGGGTAAAAATCCTAGGTAGTTACAGGAACTGGTTTACATGTTTGATAAGGCTCTCCAGCAGCCAAGTTTCCATATACCCTAGTAAAGAGATGAACGTACGCTGCTAGGTTGAATGGGACAGCACGATGGCTGTCTGCTAAGGGCTGGGACACAGAACTCAGTGGAAGAATCTGACTGAGATGAAAGGCTTCTCAGGGAGACCTGGGCCTGGGAAACATACCTTGCAGAGGGGCGAGAGAAGTAAGCACACGCCAGAATGGACAGCAGGGAGCATGCACGCCTGGGGAGGGGGTGAGTTAAAAACAGACACAACAACACAGGGTTGTGGTGAATAGGAGCTGGAAATTAGAAGTCATGGAAAATGTAACAACTAAAGGGAGACTCGAGTACAGCCCTGGTAGTACTGCAAGGAGTTTGGTCTATTACAGAGTAGGCGCCTTTCTCCCATATTATATGAAGGTGTCATAGCTAGACAGACACAGGTGTCAACTTGACAGCTGAGAGTTTGGGCTCTAGGCACATTTGTGGAGAATTAATGGTTAAGCCCAGAGCAAACCTGCAGGAGATTGTCTAGTGGATAGGGAAGGCCCAGCCCATGGTGGGTGGGACTAGGCCCTGGAATAAGAGCTGATTGAGAAAGTTGGCATCCTTGTGTACACTTGGCCAGACATGCTGATCTGGCAAGTAAGGATCGTCCCTCTCAGCCCTTGTATAGCGATGGTATGGCCAATTCCCTTAGTGTGAGCTCTCCTGTAAAGCTGGGCTGAGAACTGTAACCGGAAAATCGTGAGAAAATAACCTCTTGCTCCCTTAAGCCGTTTGATGGTGATTTATCAGCAACCATGCCGACGAACTGCAACAGGCTTTGGAGCTGCCCAGGAGGGAACACAACGTCACACAGTGTGTTGGCCAGCGAGGTAGTAGCAATGTCTAAGTGGCTTGTCTTCCTCTCATGTCTGCGCCCACCACTGCTCTGCCCATCTCCGGTCTCTGTGCTGTCCTTCAACGGGAAAGGCCTGGCTTTGGAGGAGGCAGCCCAGCTTGGCGTGCAGTGATCCATAGACAAGCACGATGGTGACCACACCGTCTGTCTGACTGGTGCTTTGGCACCACCAAAATGACATCCCTGAAGAGACTCCCACGGCGTGCTGATTGGTTATCTCAGCTTCTGGAATTCCTGCTGGGTCACCCTAGATTTTCTTGGCCACTTTACTTGTGATTTGGGGAGGGATGGAACCGAGGCTACTGGATGTCTCTGAATAACAGTTCCACCCTTAGGCTGTTTAAGTCCAAAACCTGCAACTGACCTTAAGGCCGGCCAGTCCTCTCCCCCTTATGTAACCCTTCTACGCTTGTGAACACACACACACTCTGCAAGTGCTGGGAACACAACCACACTTGTTCTGAGTGCTACAGAAATCATTCTCCCTAGTAGGTGTTACATTCATCATCTCCAAAGCTGGACCACAGAGTTCCAATCGCTAGGAACATTACCTTTTCACTCCAGGCTGCACCACACGTAAGACACTTGGTACCACCAGTTTGGGCCAACAGAACTCACTCTGAAGGCAGGGGAACTCACACTTATGGGGTCTTTAAAGTGCACCAGATATTTTGCTAGCTTGACTCTCACAAGAACCCTGCATGTTGTTAGTACCCCCAAAGCTGTAATCTTCTCTGGGGTCACCGTGACAAGTATTCCTACTCACCGAAAAGAGAGGCTACCAAAGGACAAGAAGCTTCTCCACTCGGGCATCAAAGGAACTTACCCGAATATGAACAATGCAACCAAAGACCATGTGACCCAATCCATACACCACCACTGAAGATATCTTAAGTCATTTCAAAATGAAGACTGCTTAGATATCATTTCTTACTTAAAAACCATGTGAAGTACGTGTTTATCTACTAGATCTTTGTGAATTTAGTAGGTTTAGGTAGTAAACTTTCATTTTTTTGTGTGTGCCTGCGTTTAGAGAAGCACAAGGGCGACTTCGGGAATCATCCTGCGTGGGTCTCTGGCTCTTTACTGCTTTGCTCTGGGGTTTCCCGGGATGAAGTGCAAGACACCATTATTTCCATCTGGAATTTTTATGGTGGGGCCTGGGGACACAAACTCAGGTTCTTTTGCTTGTGAGGCAAAGGCTTTAACCCCTACCCAATCTCTCCATTTCAAGGGTAATATTTTTTGCAAACTTAATTACATAAAGCGATGAGCAATGGGCAGCAATGAACGGCTATGTTCCAAGAGCTCATGAATACCTACCAGAAAGGAAATGATGGTCTTAAAATACAGCACAAGAAAAAAAAATTCTCAATTATGATTAGTGAATTTGTGGGATTTCTACCCTGGACTCTTTTCCAGATGTTTCTAACACAGACAGGCTTTTTTGGTGGAAGGAGGACAGTATGGTAATAGTATTTGGAAAACACTGTGTACTAATGGCCTTTGTCATCCTAGGATTCTGAAGCAAGGTGTTCAGAAGGGGAGAGAATCCCTGGACCATGGGTAAGGAGCCAATTCGCTTTAATTCATATGACTCTGACCAAACTACTGTGAGCAGCCTTCTGGGGATGATTCTAGAGGTGAAATCCTGAGAAAGACAAGGAGAAACACAGTCTTCACTGGCCTAACAGCACCTTTCTATCTTCTTTATCACCAGGTAAGAAATACAGACAATCCAATTTCTCCAAAAAAGCTAAGACAACTGGTACCTGCATTTCTTCTTGGTTCTCCACAAACCCGAGAAGAATGGATGCTGGGATACAGCATAAAACGTTTTATTCATACGAGGAGTGGGGTCTTTCAGTTAGCATGAATGTATGCTTCGGTACAGTGTCATGACTGATTCAAAAAATGTGTGACTTGGTTTCACTCCAAGTGTAAAACAAATCTGTGTTTCACTGGGTGAGGGATCAGCAAACAGCTTCGCTTACCTTCTTCCTAGTTTGAATGTGAGCACGCGCTCATGTGCATATGGTCGTCCGTCATTCAGGACATCACAACATATGCACAACTTTTCAATATACCTGCCTTCCCTCCCCCTATGATTAAAGAGAAAGAATGGCGAGAAAAGGGAAGCGGCGATACTGTGGAGCCAAAGATCTTTTGAAGACCTTGCTGCAGAATGCTTGAGGAAACTTATGGTTTGAAATGTGTCTCCCATAGTCTCATGTGTTTGGAAAGGTCACAGCACCTTTAGTAGTGGAGCCTTGCCAGAGGAAAGTGGTCACAGGGGATGGGCCTTGAGGTGGATTAGTCCCACCCTACCACCTGGAGAAGTCTGCCTTTTGGAACAGACCACAGCAGTTCTCGGCCTCCAAGATGTCTGCAGTGACTTTGCTTGCCTCCAGCTTTGGCCACCAGCAATGCTACCTCCGCCATGAAAGACTGCCTCTCCCCTCTGGAACCAGAAGCCAAATGTAAGTCTTCTTTTCCCCTTTATATTGCATGACTTTGGGGGTTCACTCACAGCAACACACAAGAGTAACAACATCGTTTGCTCCTATGATGAGACTGCAATTAAGAACATCCTGCAAGGATTTGGGGAGACCCACTTTCCCGGAGAGCAACTGAACCCACTAAGAATATACTGACTGGGAGGGGATTATGAAGAGATTTCAGTAGAAGTCTCTCTGAAGTTATTTTGACATATTTAAAGACAAAATGATACTGAATAATCCTACTGAAGAAATGTGTCTAGAAAGACACAAAAATATTAAGGTGCTGTTTTAATATTTTATGTTGTGAAAATAGAGGCCACAAAAGCAGAAAAATGCATCACTGACATACAAGCAAACATTCATGAGGAATAAACATTTAACATAAAATTTTTAAATGGTATCTAATAATTTTCATGTCAAATTTAAATAAATATATAAAAATTTGAATGACAACTAATAAATCCCCACGTCAAATCTTTTAACAAAATTCACAGATTATAAAAATTGAGCAATCATAAATGTCTTATGTATAAAGTTTTAAGGGAGAGCTGAAATTTCTACATTATTCCATTTAATCAAATACTTGCAGAATTTGTTACTGCTGAGAGCAGTCAATACATTTCTAAAATAAATGTTATGAAAATAACACAATTAAAGTTTAGCATAGCAGCACTGCACAATCCTCAGTCGTCCACGAAGGTTAGCCGGCCCGGCCCCTCATTCTTCATCCATCTCCTGTACCTCTTCCACCTGGGGTCATTCGCTAATTTCTTCTTTAATTCTTCTTCTTGTTCTTGTTTGTAGACCTGTAAGCATAAACACCACCACGTGACTTTATAATACCGTTGTTCATGGCATTTTTATTATTTTCAAAAATAACTTCAGATGGAAATTTCCAGTGAATCTATCAATTTTTCTTCCTAAGACTGCCTATCTACAATAATAAACTAAGCATTTAATGTTTAATGTGGGGGGGGAGGCTGTGCAAGAGGAAGAATTTGTTTTGGTTTTTGAGATTAGGTCTTGCAATGTAACCCAGTTTGGCCTGGAACTTCCTACATAATTCAGGACAACTTTGCATTCTCAAATCCTCCTGCCTTTGCCTTCAAAGTTTGGGGCTACAGACTTGTGACACGTAAGCCCAGTTTAAATTATTGCTTTTTTAGTCAATAATTTTTACAGTTAAGAATGCATTCTTTTCCTCATTGAGTATACCTTATTAATAACAATAGCTTATTTAAAAAACTTATTATTTCCTCTCTATAACTCATGTCCAAAGTAAATTGTAAATTTAACAATGTCTTTCAGATCTATTGACCCTAACCAAAGAATTAATCGTAAATATACATTTATCTATAAAATTAACTTAGTACTTTTCTATCTCAATTATTAGCTTTTATTTTTAAAGTTACCAAAAGTTCCATAAACTATACAGATTTAGAACAGAGATTCTGTTTCTTTTAACTTTTAATCAACTAAAGCTAAATGAACAAGCTGTTACAGCTAATTCATAGTCACATCAAATCTTAAAAAGTTACTATTTGCCGTCAACCTGACACCCAGGAGGCAAATTTCTCAGCACACCCGAAAGGGATTCTCTAGATGAAGAGTAGATGGTCACTCCAAGGTCACTCCAAATGTCCTGATTGTATGGAGTGAGGAGAAGACTCAGAGCGGGCAGAACCATTCCCTAAGCAGGCAAGACTGCCTCTTGTCTTGACTGTGAAGTGGTGCAGCTCACTCTCTCAAGAGGTGGTTGCTGTAATTTTCCTGCAAAGATGGACAGTAGCCTTGAACTGTGAGCCAATTAAACTCATCCCCTACTAAAATGCTTGGATCAGAATTGTGTTTAAGGGACAAATAATGAAACTAAAGCAAACACTGTACAATATGAAAAAGAGTTTTAAAAGAGAAAAACATTTCAACTTGTTTTATGAGCTATAGCACATTAACATTTTATGTAACATATAAAAAGGCTAAATATATTTACTTACAAAACATGTGGCAATGCCCTAGTAAATTTATTAAGTATATTACTTAAATATGATTGAAACCAAAATTTTACTTTTAAAAAACCTATTCAGAACATATGAAAAGGAAACCTAACATCACAAATTCAAGAATGTTTCACTGTACTTGATTCTTGTTTTTAAATATATTAGTCAATTAATATAGAATCTAGAACAGCATCATCATAATAAGACTTCTAGTCCCTTCAGCACTGTGGTTAGGTAATGGTTTGGAACCTCCTAGTAATTTCTATATTTGACAATAATAAAGAATTTAATAAAATGCTGAAAGTATCATAGAAGATCAATTTAAATGGAAAGCAAAACTTTTCATCTATATGACAGCTATTGTGCACAGGAGTCTATGCTCAACTACTCTGAAACAGCTAGTTATTTCAACAAAACATGCAACTCTTATTCTTCTACTTTGTGTGCATGTGCATGCGTGTGTATCAGAGGGCACATATGTCTCTGTGGGGAGTAAGGGTGACTCTGGGCATCATCCTGGATTGCTTCTACCTCCTTTTTTGCTTAGCTCTGGGACGTCCCAGGCCCCGCTTTCCAGAGCCAGAAGTGCAGGTTACTGCCACTTCATCCTAGGCTTTTACGTGGGACCTGGGATCTGAACTCAAGTCCCTCTGCTTGTGAGACAGAGTCTTAACCCCTGAGTCTCTCAATGCCATTTCATCCTGGTGTTTTTATGTGGGATCCAGAAGCTGAATTCAGGTCCCTCTGCTTGTGAGGCAGAGTCTTAACCCCTGAGGGTCTTCAGGCCTTATTCTGCTACTTTTTAAATAACCTCTGTGTCTAGGCTTTTGTGACTAGAAAATAAATCTTGTGAAGAAACAAATTTTGGTGCGATTTACAGAAAGTTTGTGTAACCGTCTTGAAAATATATACATTTCTACTACAATTTAATGCAACAAATTAGATTATTCTTAAAACATTATCAAGATTAACTGACTAAAATATTGGAAGTTCACTTTGTAAAAAGGCTAGGTTAAAAATTCAGTGTCTTACTGTTGACCTCACAAAGTCTAGCATCTGCTAAAGGCACCAAGATCCTTGGAGGCAAAGGATTGGCAGCTACAGCAGTGTTCCTATACCTAAGGGGAACACGGGAAAGGGTTCGGCAAAGGCCACTGGGTCCTTGTACGTCATCGGAGAGGAGGGCCCAGAGGAAAATCAGTCATGCACAAGAAAGGACTCTCTGGGAATTGGGGTGGGAGGCACTGGGGGATGGGGAGGGAGAGGGGTGGGGAGGGGGAGCAGGGGGTACGGGGGGAGGAGGAGGGAGGGAGGGAACTGGTGTACCTAATAAGTTTGTATGAGCTGAAATAAAAAAAAAAAAATTCAGTGTCTTATTATAAGGACCGTTTATCCACAATTTGTCTTGGATTTCAGCAATGTAAGCAGGGACACATGTGATCCTCGTCCCCCTAGAAGGGTGACGCTCTACCCGTAGCCAAGCCTACTCACCTCGTAATTCTCCTTAACCCAGAGCTCCCGCTTAAGAAACATTTCCTTCTGATGGTCCTCTAGACTGTCGAACTGAGACGGCGACATCTTCATAGACTTACGGATGATATACAGTCTTTCCTCCTCCCCGTACTCTTTGCCTTTGATGTTGAAATTATAGATCCATCGGCAATACCAGGCTATGTATGAGAACACGTGAAAAGGAGCTAAGAGAATTTGAAAGAAGAGAAGATCGCGGATTTGGGGTTTCTGGTAGCCTCCTTTAATATCTATTTTACTTTTTATGATGTTCTTTATGATGTTCTCCTCCTCATCACGAATTTCTTCTTTGGACTTTTTGTTTCTTCCTTTTTCTTTGGCTTTTTTGAGCAGTCCCTGCTGCTTGGCTATTTCTGTTGCCTGGATCCGGTACTTGGGTACTGTAGCTAGATAGCTGATGGCTTTATTATAGCTATTCCACCAGCTGAAATACTAGAATTTTAAACAAAGAAAAGTAAGTCCTTTTATTACAAAAAGTCACGTAAACTCAAGCAACAGTACAGGTCCATGTGAATACTGTCACCCAAAAAACCCAACCAATTAAAAAAGTCGGACTCTCAGCCAGGTGTGACCGCACACACCTATAACTGTAGCACTCAGAAGGATGAGTGAGAATCACGAGTTTGAGACCACCTTAGGCTACTTGGCAAGATCCCATCTCTGATCTTATTATTAATAATGCCAGGCTTCAAAGACCTCACTTAATAGTAAGCCCCTCTGTCCTCTTATACCGTGTGTACCAGGGAAGCATTGAATGTCAAAACCCAGCAGGTAAGAAATATGTGTTAGAGGGATGGGAGGGCTAGAGAGATGGCCCGGTGGTTAAAAAAAAACACTGGCTGCACATGCGTGACCACCTGAGTCCAGATATGGAAGCTACACCAAAGCCAGATGCAGCGGCACAAGCAGCCATAACTGTGGCCCGCCCGCAGGAAACGGGAGATAGAGGCTCTCTGGAGGTTCTTGGGTAAACGAGCCTGGCTCACACAGTGATGAACAGACCTTGTATCAAATAAAGTGAAAGGCAAGGTCAGACAGCCAAAGGAAGATTCTGACCGCCGCATATGTGGTATGACAGGTGCAAATTTGCACACATGCTCCCATATCACAAATATACAAAAAAATTCACAGGGTTTAATATCAGGAAATTATATTCATTTTTACCTCCTTCCTGAATCATCTACATGCGAACTACAAAAGTTCTCACTCTATTCTGACCCAAAAGATCCAAGTATGTTTGAACTCTACCTACTTAGCAGGAAAAACACTAACTTAACTCTAAATATATTCAACTATAAAGGGTTTCACTGTCTTTGTTTTCACATAGTAATTCCAAACGTTTCAATGTCTATACTAGTAATTTCCTAAAATAACAAAGATCCTATTAAATATAGCAAAAAGAAAGATGAAGAGGAGGGAAGGAAAGGAAAGTCAATTATTTCTACAAAAGCTGACATATTTAAAATATACCACCTTAGTGTTCAATAATTCTTTTATTATGTAAATTGCATACTGTTCTCAGGGATTAACCCAGAAGAACTTTTTAATCTTGCCAATTGCTCTATCAACTGGTGTGTTCTTCCCCTAAAAGTACACGATAATTATCATTAGTTCAAAAGTAATAGCAGGGTAGAGAGATGGCTTAGTGTATTAATCACCCACCAAGCAGTGTGAGGACCTTAGTTAGCTCAGAACTCATTAAAGCCAGACGTGTAGTGTGCACCTGTATTCCCAGTGCTCCTGTGGTCAGATGTGTAGTGTGTACTGTATGCCTAGTGTTCCTGTGGTCAGATGTGTAGTGTGCACCTGATCCCAGTGGTCCTGTGGTCAGATGTGTAGCGTGCACCTGTGATCTCTGCTCCTGTGGTCAGATGTGTAGTGTGCACTGTATTCCCAGTGCTCCTGTGGTCAGATGTGTAGTGTGCACCTGTGATCCCAGTGCTCCTGTGGTCAGATGTGTAGTGTGCACCTGTGATCCCAGTGCTCCTGTGGTCAGATGGGAGGCACAGATAGGAGACTCCTTGGAGGTTCTAAGTCAGCTAGCCTGGTACACACAGCAATAAACAAGAGACTCTGTCTTAAATAAGGTAGAAGGCAAAGACTGATCCTGACCTCCACACTCACATCGTAAATGCACACATGAATCACACATGATCACACACACACACACATACACACAGAATAAGGAAAAGTCATTAAAAGATGAAGTTAAATTTCTGAGCAATTTTAAAACCACATAAAGTTAGTAAACCTCTTTTAATTTGTTTCCCTGCTTTTTAAACTAAGTAGCAACATTCTCAGGGTCAGGTAGAAATGTATGGAATATTTGGGTGGTGACAATGAATGCAATTGCCATTAGTGAATGGGGAAAAGAACTTGTCAGGATATAGTCTATGTTGTTACTTTCCCCAAATTTATGGGAAATCACTGAAAAATCCTTTAGAGTTACATGATATGATCTGGCTGTGACAGAGCAAATACTCTAGAGGGGGATGAAAAAGTTAGGCTTGTGGGTTTTGTAGTTATTTAATGTTATTCATTACCACTTTCTTAGATTCTCTGCTACTAAGATTCCAATGTATGAAACTATGGGAGAGCAAGGAGTATGGTAAACATATAACACATATGTGTGTAAAAGTTTCCTTCTGCAACGCAGTATCATGTACAACAAGATTTTTTAAAAACTTGTAGTATGATAGGTGCTGAAATATTTTGTAGCATAAAAAATTAATCTCAGCTAGACATAAAATTTTACAAAAAGGTAATTATAGTTGTGACTTAATGGACAGCAGTAAGTAACATGAGTTACTATAGCAAGTACATGTCAGCACAGAGGAATTCACATGTCCATCAATACACACCTGAAACACTGAAATGGCACACACACTGGCCAGAATCACCACCCTAACATCCACCTTGGGGGCTAAGCGCCTGCTGTAGTAGTGGTAGTAATGGCTGTAATATTCTTCTGGATGGTCCAGCATGTAGTCATAGTCTTTCCGTGTTTCTTCATCCTGTAAAATAAGATATCCAATTTCATAGGACATTAACATTAAAAGGCCTCAGTTTATAACCTGTTAGGTCAAACTAGAGCTTTATAATTCTGCAATATTACTGAATAAATATCAAAATTTTCAAAAATAAAAAACCTCCCAATATTCTTCAAAGATACACATAAATTTGTTTCCAGGACTTAATATTAAGTAGAAAAACATAATAAAAATATTCCCCAAATTTGAATATCATTAGTCTTGCCAAAAAAAAAAAAAAAAAAATCCCAACAACACTTAAGCTTAGTGCCACTAACAAAAGCAGCATGTTCCTGCGACTTAAGAGTGTGTTGACACAATTCAACAGCTGTGGACAGGAAATAATGGCTTAATTCGTGTATGCAGTCACAACTAGATTCCAGTCTTGTGTGAAGCTCCTGTTGAAAGCAGCAAGCATACATTTATATTATAATGGCCAACATTTGGCCATTTACTCACTTCCCCTTTTGTAAAATAAATGCTTTAAGTATAAGCTGTATAAAAGTACCTTATATAAACCCCCCTTTTAATTATTACAAAAAGCCAAATTGTAACAAATGAAATGTTGATTTTTCTAATATAACAGTAGAGGGAAAAAAAAACCAGCAAGAAGTAGCAGCTAGTCTATGCCGCCAAACTAAATGATGCTCATCTCAAAGAAACATGACATCAACCAGTGCAGCACGATGTGGTCAAAGTCTAGTTCCCGGACCTTGGGCAAAATATTAAGCTTTTCTAAGCCCATTCTCTTTCTTTGTAAAAAGAGATGTTACTTGTCCTAATATTTTCTCATGGGTGTTCTGAATATTACACTGTTTGAACACAGGTTACAAATACAGGACTTTGGAGTCATAGTACATTGTCATAAGCAAGTTCATAAATGAGCTAACCTTACATTCCTAATTTATTTTATTAACATTATTATCATCATCATCATCATCATCTGGAGGGAGAGGAAGCACCATGCCATGGTTCTTGTCTGCAAGTCAGGGGCCACCTTTTGTGGAGTCGGTCCTCTCCTTTCCCCCTTACATGATCTGGGGCTGAACTCAGACTGCCAAGCTTACACGACGACCACTTCACAGCGAAGCCATCTGATGGCCCGTAACATATCTTTCCTATCACATAGACTCTGTCTAAAGAAGCACAGCATTTTGAAATGCTTTTTAGGATGTTCACAAGTAAAATATTTCTTAAAATCACTAATTTGAATTAGTTTCAAACAGATAAATAATGTTTTATTGAGCTTCCTAAAGAGACTATTAAAGTGTTTATGGTTCACTTTTTATCCCACAGGGGACCTAATTTTTTTTCCAATTTGTCCCATTTCCCAGAAAGGTTAAAGATTAAGACCAAGATGAATTCTTTACCTTCTATATGCAAGTGCAGTAAAAATAATCACAAACTAAACAAAACAAAAAAAACAGCTCAGAGAATTTCTTTCAGGCTAAAGCAGTCACCGTGCACAACCTGCATCTTCTAGTTGAAGGTACCACAAGGTCTAACCTAGTGACTGCAAACAGGTGCTCCAGGTTTGTCTAGGACCTCCTTGTGAGACCTCTAGTACATAAATTCTTCAATTTAAAAATAAGGCAACTATGCTAATGATTACATCTTCCCTATGTTCATTAAATCATCATGCATTTTCTATTAGAAATTCTGTACTTGAATGGGATCGTGCATAAAAGATACTCTATATGCATTACATTTAAACTACTTTCTCTCTCACTAGTATGTGAAACTAGGTAAGCTGGTGTTCAGTTCAGTGAGGAACGAGTATCTTTAGAGATTAGTTCATGGCCCTCGTGTACAGCCAAATGAGAATGGAGAGCGGCTCAGGCTGATACTTGCCCCCTGCATGTCTCTTCTGTCAGAAGGAAGTTCTTGAGGCAGGCGCCCAATTCATTACTCCTGTCAGTCATCACCATATTCCAGAGCTTCTACTCTGGGAAGGACCCATCTTGACAGCAGTCACAAAGATAGTTCCTGAGGACTAACGCCTCAGCTCTGGAGGGGTCTCTGAGGAAATAGTCCCCGAAATGGCTTGCTTGACAACCATGAACTCAACTTTTAACCTTCCAATCTTGGCAGATGTCTTTTGAAATGTTTTTCTTCAGATCTAAGTCTTCTCGGTCCAACTAAATGCCACACAGAATCAATTCCCACCACCCTCTCCAGTACCACTGGCTCTGAAGAGGCCTTTGCCAGCCTGCCTGGTTGTACTCCTCGTGAGGGATACTGCAAGGTCTGAATGTCACTGAAGCCTGCATGTGGCACTGATGTGCCCCATGTCTGTCCATCTTGCTTCTCTTCACGTGCCTTCCCCATTCAAGCACTTCACCCAGACCTTCCCTACAATCACTGCCTTCTCACTGTTTTGAGATCTGTCGCTTTGCCAAGTCCCAAACTCCTCTATTAACTAAAGGTCCAGCAACAGCATCTCCAAAATCTATCCCTGATCAACCCTGTGTCCTGCGAGAACCTATGAGGTCTATTCAGAATCTTCCAAGTTCTCCAGTTAAGAGCAAGAAAAGATCACTGTGTCAAGTCTGACTTCTTTTATGAGGGTCTCTTCTCCTGAAGGCACCAAAGATGTGTGGTCGCGCTTTAGTCATCATTGCACAGTAGACAGTCGGCCACATCATTATTATACCACTGTAGGACTCAGGAGTTTACAGTGAGTATGTAGCTAATATAAACAGTATTCAAAGTTGGTTCAAACTGGAAAAATGAGCTGAACAATGTTAAGGTCAAAAATCCTATTTAGTAACCCACGAAGTTTAGGATACAAGATACCAAAAATTATTTATTAGCTGAAGACAAAATAAGAAAGGCTTTACTACCTTTTTCTTTGGGGGGGGGGAGACCAAATTACAGAAATAAAGCACATTCTTATTCCAATGCTGCATGTTTCTTGCTTAGAACTGTAGTAGTCCCCACCAAGCTTCTGTTTTATTACTTCAAATGCCTCCCTTGGTCACAGTTAAAGTTTCCCTGGTGGTCAACAGGCCTCCAGACTGGCTGACTCACCTACCTAGCAATACCTCATCGCTGTCCTCTCTAAATCTACCCGTGGCAACATTCCAATGTGGTCGCTTCTGGAATCTTGTGTGTTGTTCTCGTATGTGTTTTCACATCTCTGAACACTTAATTCTAATTTGAAGACCATCCCTTTCTTCCAGTCTCATGAGCTCCTAGAAAGACACAAATGTTACTGCCTCAAGCAGCTTTTGTGGTTCTGGGACTACACCCAAGGCCTTGAGCATGCTATACAAGAGTCCTACCACTGAGCTACAAATCCTTACTATTGGAACACTCTTATTATCAGTACCTACTTATAGCACTTATCACATTGCAATCATTAGGGTCGTTTTTTTGTTTTGTTTTGTTTTTGCCTTAATCTTTGATAATTTCCAGAAGGTAGTAAGGGTAACTCATGAGTTTCTGTATACCCAGAGCCTAGCTCAATGCCTGGCATTCAGCAAATGTCATTTCAAAAGTGAGTGAAATGTTACATATAGTTTCCCTCATTACACACATCTGTCCAGCCACACAGGTCTCCAGCTCACCAGCAAGGTGGATGAGTGACCAAGCCACAAAAACTTCAGCCTGACAGAAATGACTGCTTCAGTTCACAGCTTATGAAAATATGCTAATGTAGCTAAAATAGCTTGAATAGTTTGTATCTTACCTTTCAATAAGGTAGGACTTTTTCTTTCAGCAATACTGTGGAGCTTAAGGTCCCAGGGTCAGGAGATTCCAACTTCTTTCCAAAATCAAAACCTTTATACTTGTTTCTTCCTCTCTGTCCTGAGCCTTGAAAAGCAGGGCAATAAACTCCTTGTCTCTAATGTCTACAGGAATAAATGGTGCTTCTGCTGGTGTCCGTCCACTCCCAATCCTCTTGGGCATATGCAGGAGGACTGGAACATCACCACCAGTATCTAAATCGAAAGTGAACAAGAGGAAACCCACAAGCAAAGCAAGCACTGAAGCCTTCCTTCTCTTATAAAAATGATCGCCCCCTCCCCAGAGGCAAAACACTGTGCCCTTGGCTTAAAAGAAATAGTGCACTGCTTGATTTTAATAAACAGAAATTGCAATATAAAATTATGCAGCCAGTTTTATAACAATTTTTTCTATTACATTGGATAAGGAAACCAATTTCTTATGATGAAGCCTAGGAATCAATTATACATGAAAATGTAATCATGTTTTGTCTATTCCTAAAAACATATTAATCTCACTATAAAAATAATTACATATAAACACAAATGATGTTTCAAAAATATAACCTGATCCCTAAAAAATTTCTTCAAGGTTGTTACATTCTGTTTGGGTGTAAGAAAACTAACCACTATCAGTTTTATTTCCTCTCTTGTTTCCTATTCACCACTCAGTCACTAGTGCAACATGTCTTCTCATGTCTTCTCATGCTACATGGAGTCCCAACAACTTCTAAGACCTGGTTAGTTTCTGTACAATAGTAACACATTGTACAGAATTTTCCCTGCTGCCTACTTTCAACTATGTCCTAAACATTTTTCTAACGGTAACATAAGTATCTCCAATTCAACATGCTCAAAAAACAAATTGTTCTTTTGTGTTTCAGTGAACAGCATCACCACATACTTGGTCACTGAAATTTAAAAACTCTTCCTGTTCTTTATTCACAAAAGAGCATTAAAACACCAATAAGACAAGGTCTTGGCATCAGGAACCCTCCCTTCTAGAAGAATCTAGCAAATAATAAAGGGAAGCACAATTTGATCTGCTAAGGAACGAAGAACTGATGGTTTCTGAGTCTACCAGCAGCAACGGAATCCATAGAAGAGATGAGACCTGGGTCTTAAAAACAAGATGCCAAGGCTGGAGAGGTGGCTCAGAAATTAAGCCTTTGTCTCAAAAGCAGAAGGACTTGAGTTCGGATCCCAGGTCCTACATAAAAAAGCCAAGTGGAAATAGTAGTGGCCTGCATTTCCAGAAGGCAAAGCCTTGGGAAACTACAGAGCAAAGTCATAAGGAGGTAAAGCAATTCAGGATGATTCCCGAAATCACCCTTGGACCTCTATAGGCACACACAGACACAGAGAGAGAGAGAGAGAGAGAGAGAGAGAGAGAGAGAGAGAGAGAGAGAGAGAGAGAGGATAATTGAGGAAGGCAGTCAGCACCAACCTTTGCTCTCCACATGCACACACAGGTGAATATGCATACACACAGGTATACCATATACATATAACAAAAATGGAAAATAAAGAGCTTAAAAACTGAAAAAGAATATACAGAATTCTTAAGAAAAATAATGTTTAAAATGTAAATATAGGGATTGAGACATTAGCTCAAGCAGGTATAAACGCTTACCATGTAAGTCTGATCACTTGAGTGTGATCCCTAGAACCTATGTAAGTCTCTCTCCCTCTCCATCTCTCTCTCTCTCTGAGAAAATAAGTAAGCAAGCAGGTAAATGAGCGCAGGAAAAGCAAACTTTAAAAACTGGAAAGCGGTTGGGTGCATAGTTCAGTGGTTGAGTCCTTTCCCGGTTGGCTCCAGCCCTTTGGTTTACTCTCCAGCACTACAGAAAAGTAACAAACTAAAAAGCAAAGCAAAACAAAACCAAAACAAGACTGAAAAGAAGAGGTTGGAAGCAGAGCTGGTAGCACGCTGCTATTCCAGCTACTCAGGGGCTAATACTGGAGGACTGCAAATCTGAAGCCAGCCTAGGCGACCTAGCAAGACCCTACCTTGAAAGAGAGAGGCGAGGGAGAGAGAGATTTACTGAGCAGCTCAGGAAACTATGAGCATAGGACTGAACTAGCTCCTGATGATAGGGATATAGCTCAGTGGTAGAGTGCTTGCTTGCTTGCTTGGCCCTGAATTTAACCCCAGGAAGTGGGGAGAGGGGTGTCAACTAAATTAAAATTCAATCAGTAGTTTAGGGACTGATCAAAAGGTCTGATTAGTTGCTGATGACATCATATGCCAGGTAATCACAGCACCAGAATTAAACATATATAGTATAAATAGGTCTCACAGTAAGGAATAGTGGTTAAAATTATGCCCTTAGTGTGAATCAATAAAAAACAAATACTATGGTTTCATAATAGAAAGAGTAAATGTGGTGCGTATGCTTCCATGCCCTTCTGGACCATGGGGGGTAATCACTAAAAAAACTCCTTCCAATTCATCACAGAAAAGGTTTCAAAACCTTTACAAGTACTGCAAGCAGTTATGCCAGTCAAAGTATGTATGCAAATTAAAATGATCTGAAGTCTACAATCTGTAGGTTTACTTAATGTGACTGTTTATTAGCATCATAACAGTAATATGTATCTATATAATACGGTAATATTATCATGAATAGGCTTATCCTTCAATATGCAAGAGGAACTTGATTCCAAGACCTTTGGATATACCAAAAGTCTTCCAATGCTCAAGTCTCTTACATAAAATGATAGGATTTATACAGAATCCTATGCTTATCCTTCCTTAATAATTACCTAATACAATATAAATATTATGTAAGTAGTTGCTATATACATTACTTAGAAAAAAAGATTTTAAAAATGTCTGTTTCTGTTCAGACAGACATAATTTTTTTTTTCTAACACTTTCCATCTTGATTGAGGAAGGCTGGATTGTTGGATGCAGAAACCATATGGACATTAAAGGCCCAATTTAATCTATTATGACGACTGGTTAAAATTTTCATGATTGGAAAAAATATATATACAAAACATACAGTTAACCCCACCCCACAAATGAAGAGTCAGTCAGGGGATAGGGGGAGTATCTTATTCCTGGAACAAACCTTTACCCTTCTGACTACACGTTTTCATGGATGTGCTTTATTTCCATCAGAAATGTCCCTTCACCACCAACACTGACTTTCTTTCAGATCAAGACAAAAGAGTACATTATTCTCTAATTCCCCCAAAATAATTGCTTTTTTTCCATGCTGTAATCTGATCTGCACAAACTTCCAGGGTATAACTTAAGCAAATAATAATCAAACAATAAGTCTCTGTCTCCTATGTTATTATACAATGAAAGCTTAAAGTCAAGCCGACCCTGGTAACTCTCAGACCTAAAATTCTAGCTATTTAGGAAACTAAATTATGAATAACTTAAGAGAGGCTTTAAGAGTGGCTTGCTCTTAGAAACTAATTGATAACTTAAGAGAGGCTTTGTCTCAAATTTAAAACAGAAAAAAAAGTGTGTGTGTGTGTGTGTGTGTGTGTGTGTGTGTGTACTGGAACAGAGGCTATTTAGGAAACTAAATTATGAATAACTTAAGAGAGGCTTTGTCTCAAATTTAAAACAGAAAAAAAAAAGTGTGTGTGTGTGTGTGTGTGTGTGTGTGTGTGTGTGTGTGTACTGGAACAGAGGTGTAACCCCGCCTCTCAGGAGGTGGAGATAGGAGTATCAGGAGCTCAAGGTCGGCCTTGGCTACATAGTCTCTCTCTCTCTCTCTCTCACACACATACACACACACACACACACACACACACACACACACACACAGAAAGGGAGGGAGAAAAAGCTTAGTTTGGAACTGTGCCTTTACCATTGCCTGGGTCTCCTCCCTAGTACCTATCAGTGTTGGTTAGAGAAAGGGTTTAGAAAGAAAAATATATGTTACAGGAGAGGGAGTTCAGAATCCGCTCTGGCACTGATAAGTGTTAAAGACTGATAAAAAAAAAAAAAAGAATTCAATGTTCTTGCTATACCTTGCTTCAAAAACAGATATGGAACAAAAACAAAACAAAACAAAAAATCTCTATAAATGCCTCCAATTTATTAGATGATTTTCATGCCAGTAATAGTCCCAGGACCTTTACTATGCTCATGTAATCTTACAAAATGCTGTCAAATTTTACAACTCATTTCTTACCAATCTTAGTTTTTCTAATTACATCTTTCTAGCTGTCCAAGACCTGCTGACTTCTATGCCAATTCTTGTATTTCATTCATTCCATCTGACTTTTTGCTTTCAAAAAGTATTTGGTTCTCATTTTAAAACTCTCAAAACATTGAAAGGAGAAGTACAATTTTTCTCTCATGCAGGAATGTTTCATTCATAACCATCCGATTTAAATATCTATAGCATTCTAAAATTACAATTTGAAATAGCAAAGTAGACTACACGTAACAATGTCAAAATGCCAGAATTTCAGTTTGAATTTCCACTGCATTTGAATCTGATGACAGTCAGATATAAGTTTAGTAATATTCATGATCTGATGTGCCAGACACTGTGCTAAGTTCTACAGATACACACATAATAAACAAGAAGCGTGGTTTAGTGGTGGGGGAGGGAGCCTGCAGAATACTCACAGTGCAGTGTGATAAGTGCTATAGCCAAATAAAAACACAGTGGGACTAGAGTGTTCCACCTCATGAGATCCAATGTTAACAGAGTCCCTTTGCTTCCAAAGTCCCTGATTTCTCTCCATCCCCAACAGACAAATAAGCCAAGCGCCCTTGCATTTCTTAACCTGAAGGCTTGAAGTCTCACGATCTGGAAACGTGTGGCTGGTGATGTAACAAAGCATAACTGCACAAGTATCTGAGCAGCGCCTCTGCCCTCGGCCACCACTCATCCTTTTCTCACTGCTCTGTTCTCTTCCTGAACAACCAGAATCTTCTGTTGCTTAAATAGTAACTGCCCAATAGCTTACCTTCTGGTTTCATCAGCTAGAATCTTGTTAGAGTGCTTATTTTCTTTTAACTACCGCTTCAAAAAAAAAAAAAATCTTCCTCTAAAGGGCATCTGACCAAAACAACTGCAGAATCACAAATCCACTGATGTCTTACATAAATACAATCCCCATATTGATGATGCATTCTTATCAACACTCATATATGGACTTCTGAATGCTGTTTTTATTCAATTTCTCCCACTATTCTATCTGACCAGCTGTTAGAAAGTCCACTAACCTCTTATCTGCCCCCCCCCCCCCCGCCAAGTCCTGCTGCTAAGGATACAATGCAAGCTAAACACTGGTTGCATCCCCATTTTTCTCAGTGGGGTGATCTGCAGTCTGACGGCCCTCTACTTGGGTAGCCCGGGTCGTTAAATCTTTGCATTACCCAGAAATGCTATTCTCTGTAACTTTCTCATGTTTCTCCATCATGACAGAAATATGAATCAGGCCACCTGTCTTCAACAAAGCAGCAGTCAAAAAGCTCTTTTCATTTCTCCAGGAGAAGGCAACTACAATGAGCAAAACAAGTCCTACAGGTGTCCACTGAGCAACTGAATCCATGTTCACCTCTAATTCTAAACTGGACTTTTCAGAGTCAGGCTCGGTCTGATTTCCAAAATGTACAGACTCTTGCTGACCTCCCTCTTCTCTTGCAGACAGTTTCCATCCTCGAGCAGGACTACAGCACAAGAGCTGGGAGCTAGGAACAGTCCCATGTCTCACATTTCCATCAGTACCACTCCAATTCTTGTTCCCCATAGGTAGGTACAAGCGCTCCAACTGAGTCAAGAAAATGTTTTTTTGTGGACATAATATTTTTAACTGTCCAAAAGTTCTTTGTTCTTGAGTGAGCAAATTATTTTATCTCTTTTTATTAACCCAGATGCCAACACTTTACTGCCCTCTCTTCTGGCAGTTTTCCATCTTGGCAGAGCCCTGTGTGTACCAGTGCAAGCCACTGGAACATCACGGGCAAGGGGCTGACTAGACTGCTCCCTCCTCTACGTGCTGCTTGGGCCTCCGCATGCTGGGCTGCCCTGAGTGGAGAGGATTCTTTCTCATTTTCCGAAATCTGTTCTCAATCATTATTTACCTTAAAAATAGATAACTGAGCACTTTCTCAGCTTCCTGCCCATATTACAGAAAATTGGTGACAAAAATTATAATCTCACTGATGCTAGTGAGAAGTTGGTGAGCAATGCACTCATTTCATGGCCCCAAATTACAAACTGCTTTGGAAAGCATGAAAGAAAATGAACTTGACTCAGTATTTTCGGCTGTGTAAAGCTAATCTGGAAGCAGGACCCATGGTAGCATATCCACTCAAAACAGTCATTAAAAGCAGACTGGAAAATCCTGCCTTAAAAAAAAAAAAAGAAAAAACCGCCAACAATTGCTGCTGCATTATAATGGTACTCTTGAAGCTATTACTATCTCCATTAGATATGACTTACAAATGGTGATTTCCTGCATGGTCTGATTTTTGCAGTAGCCAAAAAAGTAGTGTCAAGTCAAACCTCCCTATCTCTATAGGACAAGAAAAAAACTAAATAAATATTTCCTACCAAAAAATTCTCAGCCTTAGATGGTTAAGACCCTATTCCTGAAGATACCACATGCTTTGATTATAGGATACAGAACAAGATGGACTGATCAGGAAAGTTACACACTATGCAAGTTGCTGGGAGAAAAGGTACCTTATCCAGCACTGGACCCTGAGGGCTACAATATGAGCTTGCCAGGCTAGCAGTGCACAGGCCAGTTGTGTTACAGCAGTCAACTGCTTTCTGACTGGACTTGAAGCCTGCTCCCAGGAAGGAATTCATGATGGCTACTGTAAACCTGGTCAAAAGCCCCCAGTGGCAGGAAGGTCAGGGTTGGGATGGATATAAAAACTATGAATCGGTGATTTTGCCAAAAGGATAAGCTGTCAAACTGCCTCCTAAATATTTATGATTATACCCACACTAGTGTTTCAACCTTAATCAGGGAAGCATCTTTCTGCAGTGGGCAGCAGTTAATACGGACTCGTAGCTGGTAAAAATGCTAAGAATATGTGACTCTGTTGAACGTTTAGCCCTGAATGAGATATCTTTACCATCTACCCCATACCCCAAAGGCTCAAGGAACACTGCAAAAAGGGGGGAAGAAAGAACGTCAGAGCCAGAGGACAGAAAGCAGTGCAGTGACATGGCAGGGCTGTTGAACTGAGGAACTCTGTCACAGCAGCAGTCACGGGCAGGAGAGAGGTTCTCAAAGCTGCACCCTTAGCTGAGGACCTATTGACAAACGATGGCTGCTGGGGAAATGAGAGTCATTTTTATTTAGTCTACCAGTGGCAGACTGTCCTGTTCCAGTGGATAGCTGGACCCATGCAGAACTAACGGGTTCTTATCTATAACTTATCTATAAATGATAGATAAGTAAGTAAAATTAACGGGACATAAAGGTTGGGGGATGTGTGAGGACTCAGAAGAAATGATCAAGATACATTGTATACACATATGAAATTGTCAAAGAATAAATTTAACATTATAAATAACACTACTACTGACAAATTTTTGAGGTGTTGAGTTTTATTTAAGAAAAAAAAAGAAATTCTCACAGCCTTCCACCCTAAGTCATTAAGCTCCCGCTGATGGGTCCTACATCAGGGATTCTCACACTTCCTACGTCCCCATAATAACCCTGTGATAAGGTAGAAATCATGGCCTAATTGTGGATATTGAAAAACAGCTAACCAAGGTCACTGGGGGCAGGGAGTGGGGGTGGTCAGAACCAAGAACATCCGGTCTTCTAAGAGCCTGTTCAGGGTGTGTGTGTGGCTGTTCGGGGTGTGTGTGTGAGTGTGTGTGTGTGTGTGTGTCTGTTCGGGGTGTGTGTGTGGCTGTTCGGGGTGTGTGTGTGAGTGTGTGTGTGTGTGTGTGTGTGTGGCTGTTCGGGGTATGTGTGTGAGTGTGTGTGTGTGTGTGTGTGTCTGTTCGGGGTGTGTGTGTGTGTGTGGCGTCAGGGGTGTGTGTGTGTGTGTGGCTGTTCGGTGTGTGTGTGTGTGTATGTGTGTGTGTGGCTGTTCGGGGTGTGTGTGGCTGTTCGGGGTGTGTGTGTGGCTGTTCGGGGTGTGTGTGTGAGTGTCTGTTCGGGGTGTGTGTGTGTGTGTGGCTGTTCGGGGTATGTGTGTGAGTGTGTGTGTGTGTGTGTGTGTGTCTGTTCGGGGTGTGTGTGTGTGTGTGTGTGTGTCTGTTCGGGGTGTGTGTGTGTGTGTGTGTGTGTGTGTGTTTCTCCGGTTCTTTAGACCCAGGCTACAGATCATCGCTAATACCATACCAAGAAACCAGTTGCGTCTCATCAAATTGGCACGACCGCAACGATCATATCCGGGTCCTTTCCCCAGATCCCAGCACTAACGATCCTGCTAACCGCGTATGCACCGCCAGGGCATCGCGGCCGTTTTCTCCAAATAATCTGCACGCACACGCAGACAGAGCTGTGCACAGCGATGCCCCCAAAGTCTATGGGGCTGACTGCCCCCCACCCCCAGACCCGATCTGCGTTTGCCCCGCGTGTCAGTGGGCCGGGCTGAGTCTTTCCGATCCCGAGACCACGTGGGGAACGCGGGCGTCCCTGACCGTGCGGGGGGCGCGGGCCTCACCTTGAGGGTCTCGTAGGCGGTGGCCAGCAGCAGGAAGGCCGCCTCGGGGTTCTGCGGCGTGCCCCCCGGGCCCTCGTCGCCCGGCTCCGGCCGGTAGCGGTCGGGGTGGTAGCGCCGCGCCAGCTGGCGGTAGGCGCGCGCGATCTCCGCCTTGCTGGCGGCGCGGCCCACGCCCAGCACCTCGTAGCAGTCGCGCGCGCCGCAGTACAGCGCCTCCACCAGGGCGCCGGCCGGCCGCGCCGCCAGCAACAGCAGCAGCAGCGGCGGCAGCAGCGCGAGCAGCAGCGGCGGCGACGCCAGCGGCGGCAGCAGCGGCGCCCGGCAGCGCCCGCCGGCGGCCCCGGGCGCCCGGCGCCCAGCGAGCGCCGCCGCCATCCCGGCCTCGCTCGCCGCTCCCTCCTCGGCGCCTCCAACCCCTCGCGGCCGCCGCGGTCCTCTCCGCGCGCCCGGCTCGGCCGCCCGGCCGCCTGGCCGCGTCCACGTCAGCAGGCGGCGCGTCTGCGCAGGCGCACGGCGCACGGCCGCAGCCACTTCCGGCGCGAGGCGTTGCTAGGAGACGAAGACGCCTCGGCCGCCGGCCGCTTCCGGTCCGTGGCTGGGCCTCGCGGGCCGGAGGCGCGGCGGTTCGGGGGCGGGTGCGGCGGATGCTTCTCCATCACAGCCGCGCTCGCCCACGGCAAGCGCCGCGTCCCTGCTGTCCGCAGCCCGGCCGCCCGCGCGCAGCCTTTCCCACGCCGTGACGTCACCGTGCAGCAGGTACCCTGGCTCTCTGGCGCCCGGTCTGGGCCCGCTAACCCCTTTCCCAAACCAACCGTGAACCTAAGAAAATTCTACTCGCTGCCTGTCCGTCAAAGGCCTTTTTGAGCTCATGGTTTCTCAACTTTGCGTTATCGACTTTTGGGAACAAATAATGCTTTGCGTTGGCGGAGCCGTCCTATTCATTGGATTTTTTTAAAGAAATCAATTATTATTTATTATGAATTCTAGAATATTTTTACAGGATCAATATACGATTCATGTTAACTGGTTCTAAACATTACATGTAATTTTCTGCAATGATAATTAATTGATCTTTATTTCTTTAATTTTTTATTTTTCCTAGTTTTACAGGCATCTTGAGTACTTATCCATATTTCCCTCCTTCCTCCTCTTTGCTGTCCCCCTTCCCCTCCCTTCATCTATCCATCATTCCACTCCTTCCCACCCTCCTGCCTGTTCACGTCTGTGGGCCCCAGGGTTTCCTCTGGCTTGTTTCTTGTGGGGATTCAGGCCTCAGGATCAATATACGATTCATGTTAACTCGTTCTAAACGTTACATGTAATTTTCTGCAATGATAATTAATTGATCTTTATTTCTTTAATTTTTTATTTTTCCTAGTTTTACAGGCATCTTGAGTACTTATCCATATTTCCCTCCTTCCTCCTCTTTGCTGTCCCCCTTCCCCTCCCTTCATCTATCCATCATTCCACTCCTTCCCACCCTCCTGCCTGTTCACATCTATGGGCCTCAGGGTTCCCTCTGGCTTGTTTCTTGTGGGGATTCAGGCCTCCGTACCATACCAAGTGGCCCCTCCTCAGGCTGTCCCATAGGAGTGTTCCCCTTCACTCATCTAGTCCTTAGTCCCCAAGGTGTCCACTGTATGTAATTATCTTCCCGAGATCCCCTCTAGTCTATGGGGGCATGTTGGCATATCAGTCATTATGCAGGTCTGGTAAGGACAAGTCTCACTGCAGTGAGTTCCTGGATGCAGCAGCCCTGCCTTGGATGGAGTGTCTTGTCCAACAGTGGACCTTCCCATCTTTAGGCTCTTACAATCTTGCTGTCCTCTCTTTGGCAAGGTTTGCTAAGCCTTAGGATGGGGAGAGATTAGGTTGGCCTGATTCTAGGTGAGCATTGCAGGTCACTGGTATTCTGCATTTTGCAGCCATTGTTGTCCACTTCACTGCTCTTCCCCTGCCCTAGGTATTGAGATCCCCTATCTCTGTTGTACAAGAAAATTTCTAGGCTGAGTGTTATTCCAATCTATGGGTATAATAACAGGTATTTATAGAGCAGTTTGGTGTACTGTCCTCCTGCCTATAGGTTCATAGGCTGTTCTTTCCCAGTGATCTATTTCCTTCCCTTTTATAGGTTCTTGCTTTATCTAACAGTAACAGGAATGTGTTCCATTCTGATAACTAAGTCTTGAGTCCAATCAGAAAACTGTTGGTTGTCTCCTTGATACTCTTGCCACTATTACACTGGTGGTCTCCTGTTGTCATAGTGATTTTTATTGCAACTTGCAGATCTCATAAGTTGATGAGACCTTTGATTATTTTTCTCCCCTAGCAGCTTCTACAGTATTCCTCAGTACTGCGTAAAGCTACCAGCAAAGAGAATGTGCTCAGACCAGATGTATTTTGCCCATGTTCTGTGATCCATATCTTCAGTAATTGTGTCTTACTGTCAGTTTTTTTTTTTTTTTTTTTTTTTTTTGGAGAACAACCAAGAGCAGTGACAAAACCTATAATGTTTGGGGAGGGTTAGCATTCATTAATTACATGTAAAATCCTGAGTTTTATTATGACATTCCCATACACACATAATGTATCTCTCCCTTCACCTCTCTTGCCCTCCCCTCCCACTCCTACTAATGCCTTTCTTCCCAACTGGCCCACACATTCTAATTTCATGTCTTTTATTTGTTTGGTTTAAGTTTGGGGTTTTGGGGAGAGCCAGTGAGTTTTATCAGGGTTGTTTATAGGAACATGAATGAATGATTGTTTTCAGGAGCTCCTACATCTTGTGACGATACTTCTGCCTCCGACAAGCAATAACTGCGTAGAAGCCCTCAGAGAACGATGAAGGCCCATGATCACTGTGAAATGCTTAGTGATGTCCTTGCCCTTTCCACATTAGATGTCATTAAGACCATACCAAGGCCCGGATCATGACGGTAAGAAATGGCTCAAGGTATTGGCAAATGTTATCATGGAGAAGAGGAGATGGGACAAGACAGTCCATTAAATTTGAAAGTCAGGTAAACAGTTTCTTAATATAAGTAAGCGTACTAATTATGTTATTTATTGCTATTTAGGCAGTTTTAGAAGAGCTGTACTGGGAAGGTCTTTGAAAGTCATCCCCTACTGCTGGGATTATCCTGAAGGAACACACCCTATTAGTATATGTGCTGCCAAAGACAGCATAGAAGCACACCCTATTAATCTAGGGGAACTGTTTCTAATCCTCCCCAGAGACAGGATCACCAACTTCCCCCAACCTTCTGTTTATGAAAGGATATGAAAATGAGCTTTCCATTGCAGATACGTTCTACCCAGAGGTCGGCCACAAGATCAACTAATATGAACAGACCAAAAAAAATGTAGAGACCAAAAGCTCCAATCAGGTTTGCAGAAACTGGAGCTAACTTATAAGGAAAGGTCATCCCTTTCCTCCCCTTTGGGCCTGTCTAACCCTATAAATACCCCTGATCCTGCCAGCCATCTTTGGCGTTCTCTTGCCCTTCATGGATTCCATATCTGGAGTTCATGAGTTCTTTTCTGATTCCCTTGCCCCTCATGGATTTCATGTCTGTAGTCCGTGAGTTCTTTTCCAGTTCTCTTGTCCTTCACAGACTCCATGTCTAAGAATTCTTTTGCTCTCTTGCTCTCGAGGATTTATAAATCAGGGAGCTGGTTTATGGAGTAGGAGCACCATCAGTTTCATGGCCAGCCAATTTTTCCTTTAATCAGATTTTTATGGTTACAATTTCTTCTATCTTCTCAATATATGCCAAATTTTATTACAGTTAAAATCTAGAAGTTGAATATGTCATGAAGGCCTGTATTCCGTAGCATTTTCCCCCAAGCAAAATAGGCACCTCATTGTCTGACCAGCTTTAACTATCACAAAAGAGCATCAAAATCATACTGTTAACTGGTGAAAAGTCCCCTCAGGCAGAGGGGCTGGGGCAGGATCCTTGAGCCCTCACGTGGAGCAGCTCCTGGTAAGCAATTTGCCTTCCAGGCTTTGGGGTCTTGAGAGGGAGGTGGAGTTAAGTAAACTGAGGAAAGTTAATTGACAGGAGGATTGTATCTATGTGCTGTGGGGAACTCCTCATCCCTAATGGGGACTAGACTTTCCAGCGTCACTGCCCTCGCTTTTGTAAATTGCCCCAGTAAACTCATAGGTTTGCCAAGACTTTGTTGTTAATCATTTACTTTGGTCTCTTGTTAAAAGTCTATCTAGGTGGGTAGATGTTCATGTGGGTCTCCCCAGGGAAAGTTTTACCTAATGTCCTGTAACCTTAGCACTGCCAAAATGAGGAGAGATGATGGAAAGTTATATAATAGCAAAACCTTATCTCAAGAAACAAAAGCAACAAAAACTTCGTTCTTCTCTCTCCTGAAGTCTGTTCAGTTGAAGAATGAGGGGACCAGGGTTCTGCCGACATTGGCTCCAGTTTTTTCTTTCCATTCACTGCTGTGTTTTGCTTAGCCGGTTCACCATTGATGTGGAAAAACAAACTTTTTTTTTTTTTTTTCTGATTCTTCCACTCCTCTGGCATTTTTAATTTGGGACAAGCAGATAGCAGCTCACATAACCCATTCCTAGCCCTAGATCCTGAATGGATATAGAAGCCAGCTGTTTGCTGTCACCGAAGAGCCACAAAAGATCTTGTTGGGCAGGAATTTTTGTAGTGGATTCACCCCAACTCCAGTCTCCCCAAGCAGCTTCCAAGGCACCTATCAGAAAGCATGCCAATTCCAAAACCTTCCACCAGAGGGCGCGACCCACCTCTGTAAAACCAATTGCCGATGTCGCATGTCTAATTTCCAGCTTAAAAATGGTTTATATTTTCTCTAACGTTCCTCAGAATTCACAAATGAAACGCTTTTTAAAACCAAGAAAAAAATCACCCTATATTAGAAGTTGAATGGATAAAAAAAAAATAAACACTAAATCCGGCTCCTGTGTCTGCATCACTGACACGTATCTGATTAGAATGAAGGCCAGGAGGACTTGGAACTGATTGTACCGTTTAAACCCTGGAGGCTAACCTCAGTGTTAAAGGGAGAAAAGGCGTTTGCAAAGAAAACCCTGCTAAGCCTAGTTGTGGTAGATGCAGTGACCATGTTGGTTTCCCTGGCTTCCGCCCCTGTCTTCAACCACTTATCACACAGAAACAAATGAAACCCAGAACTTGAGAGGATGTGAACTCAACGACAACAAAAAACTTGACATCAAGAAAGCTTTTAGGTTGACAATTAATAGAATTTTTTCAAAACCACATTTAAAAATGTATTTATTAAAATCCACACTATTGAAAGATAAATAAAGAGCCAGAGAATGGATGACTCATTTGGTAAAGTGCTTGCTGCACACACACGAGAACCTGAGTTCGGATCCCCAGCATTCACACAGAAAGCCAGGCTTAGAAAACCCAGTCCTGGGGAAGTGGACAGACCATCACAGAGACTTGCTGGTCAGCCATTCTAGCCAACTGGCAAATTCTAGGTTCAATGGGAGAGCCTGTCTTAAGAAAATAAGGTGGAGGGCCAGAGAGGTGGCTCAGGGGTTAGGCTTCTGCCCTCCAAGCAGAAAGTCCTCAGCTTAGATCCCAAATCCTACGTAAAAATGCCAGGCAGAAATGGCAGTGGCCTGCGCTTCCGGCTCTGGATGGCAGAGCCTGGAAAACCACAGAGCTAAGTAAAAGAGGAAGTAGAAACACTCCAGGATGATGCCTTGGAGTCACCCTTGGTGACAGGCACACACAGTGCCTCTGATGCACACACGCACACACATTATAAAATAAAAAAAATTTTTAAAAAGAAAATAAGGTAGAGAGTGTCATAGTTTGAATGTGAAATTGACACAGGCTCACATATCAAGTCCCTGATCACCAACTGCTGGGAAGGTTATGGAACCTTTAGTAGGTAGAGTCCTGCTGAAAGAAACTATGGGAAAGCGGATTGTAAGGGAACATGCCTTTAGGTTTAATAATTCAGCCCCACTCCTGCTCTTTCTCCCTCTCTCCCCGCCCTGAGATAGCTGATGTATTATGAGCCAGCCTCCTGCTTCTACCGTTGCCTGCCACCATGCGTTCCTTATCATGTTGTAGTTATACCCTCTGAAACTGTAAGCCAATAATAAGCCCCTTCTCCCTTAAGTTGTTTGAGTCAAACTTTGTATTGGTCTTTTTGTGTATGCGCATGTGGGGGGAAGTAACAGGAGGGTATACAAGAGTACACTGGTGTGTTGCCTGTGAAGGTCCAAGGATGATATCAGGAATCACCCTGAAGTATCCCTCCTTTTATTGTTTTGTTCTGGAGTTTCCCAGACTTGATCTTTCAGGGCCAGAGCGTCAAGCTGTAGCTATTTGTGCCTGGTATTTTTCACATGGGATCGGGGTATCTGAACTCAAGTTCTTTTGCTTGCAAGGCAAAGTTTTAACTATTGAGTCATCTTCCCAGGCCTGAGTCAAAGTATTTTATCACAGCAACAGAGAGTGATAAAGAAAGACACTATCATACACACACACACACACACACACACACACACACACACACACAGGACAAAGGACACAATCAAGGAAGAGATGTAGAAAATATAACAATTACTATTTTAATATAAGACAATATGTAAATTATATTAAAAGATACCATTTGAAGACATTTTAAATAACAATAATCTTAGATAGACATTTCCACAAAAAGAAATCAAACTAGTTAAAAGAAATAGAAGGCCTTAATTTAGGTAGTAATCATAGGAATGCAGATGTCAACTACAGATTATTATTTACCTGAGAAAATGGACAGAGATCATCGTCCTAGCTCGATTGTGAAATGTCCCCCACAGGCTCTTGAATACTTGGTTTGTGAAGGTTGTCGCGTCTTCACGCCCTGGAGATGCTCGAGGAGGTATGTCACTGGGGACACACCTCAAGATTTGCTGACCCGGCCCTACTTCCTTTCTCTTTTCTCTCTGTTCCTCCTGACTGTGGCTGCTGTGGTGTAACAGCAGGACTCGGGTGATGCCCTGCCTGCCATGTGCTCCCCACCATGACAGATTCTTTCCCGTTAGGACACCTTAAGTTACTTAGGTGACAGTAGTTTATCACAGCAACAGACAATTAACTGGAACACAGTAGCCAATTTTAGCGAAGTCAGAGAAGGAAGGAAGCTCACACTTTTCTTGAAGCTGCATGAACTAATAATCGGGCCACTTTTTTTTATTCAATTGTGCATGCATGTATGTATGTTTGTGTGTGTGTGTGTATGTAGAACCACAGGCGAATTTGGGAACCACCATGGACACCTCCACCTCCTTCTGCCCGGGGATTCACAGGCTCCACCCTACCAGACCAGAAACGCAGGCCTCCCCCACTTCTGCCCAGCGTCTATACATGGGGTCTAGGATCTGAACTCAGGACCTTCCGCCTGCAAGGCAGAAGCTTAACCCCTGAGCCACCTCTCCAGCCCCTGGACCACTTTTTTTTTTAAAGCAGTTTGGTTATTATAATAACTATTGCCTCAATTCTTGGGAAGTATTCATCTCCTTTGACTCGGGACTCATGTTTATTTGTTTTTTGTTGAGACTTATATCCTAGAATTCTGCTCGGCATCCAGTTTCTCCATCATTTAGTCTCAAGTGCTAGAATTATAAGCATGGTGCTCCCAATGCCTGTCATCAGTACTCTTCTTTCTTTGTATGTGTATATGTGTGATGTGTAAGTGCATGTGTGGAGGACAGTGGACAGCCTCTGGATGTGATTCCTCATGCACCAGTAGTAACTCTTATTGTTGCTGTGAAAGAGACTCAAACTTAAGGAACTTCGGGGGAGAAAGGGAGATGTATTCAGCTTATGGTTCCAGAGGAGAGAGACAGTCCTGTATGGTGGAAAGGGTGTGGCAGAAGCTGGTGAAGACTGGGTCACTCTAGCAGGGTGGGGCTAGCCAACCTCAAGGCCCACTCTCTGGGCCTCCCTTCCTCCAGCAAGGCTCCACCTCCTTCCCAAATACTGGCAGCAGCTAAGGACTGAAAAACCTGAGCCGGTGGGGGACAACCCGCATCTCAGTCCATGACACCTCATATTTCCCTCTGCTGCCACCCAATCTCTTCATCATGGCTGCCGGGCCTCGAAGCTTCTGGAGATTCCTGGCTCCTGGTCTCCTGTTTCTCATTGGTGCACTAGAATCACAGACGCTGAACTACTGTGCTGGGCTTTGGCCTGGGATCTGGGGATCAGAATTCTAATTCAGGCTTGCTTGATAAGCACTTACTCACTGAGCTGGCTCCTCAGTCTGGTGCTCTTATTGGTCAAGGAAATAATTCAAAATATGAAAAGCGAGTGGGATGATTAATCCTGTCAACTTGATGAGATCAAATCAACCCTGAAACAATCTCCGGGCGGATCTATGCGGGATGATCTGGACAGGAATAGTTGAGGTGGTTCCAGGGACCCTAGGCTGAATCAAAAGCAAGCCGCAAAGCACAGAATTCCGTGTTTTCTGCATTGTAGGCTGTGAACAGCTGCTGTCGGCAAGCTCTGGACACCCCGACTTCCCGGCCATAGCAGACGACCTTCAAACTATGAGCCAAAATAGACGTTTCCTCTAAGTTGCATCTGTCAGGTATTTGGTCGTGACAATAGCAAAACTAATACAGTGAGTTAGATGTAAAAATGTTCATTGCATGTATGTTACCCATCCCATATCCACCTAGTTTCCAGTGAGGTCAACATATCCATTAAAAAGAAATGCTCCAACTCCACATGGGCTCCAGAGTCTCTGCCTGCAATTTTTGGAGAAAAGTACTGTGTTCTGCCAGCAGGCCGACTTGCTACACGGTAGCATCAGTTGTTCCTCACTCTCTTAAGTCTCTCAGGTGGGTGCGCCTGAACGTTTCTTTTCTTTATTACTTCAGGTTCAACCCGGGGGATTAAGGACGATGTTTCCAGGAGCTGACTGGGCAGTTGCAGGTGGGAAAAATGAAGGTCCCTTGGGCGGCAATCGCGCGGCTGGCAGGATGGCAGGGAGAACTGGTGCTGGAGAGGAGGTGAGGGATCAGGCGGGGTGGCAGCCCCGCCCCCCTCCCCCAGAGCCGGCTTCTGGGATTACCCGCGCTGGGTGCAGATGCGCCTGGGCAGGTGCGGGAGAGCTGCTGAGCTCAAGTCACCCAGGAAGTCACGGTGCGGTGCGGACGGAAGAGGAACAGCTGGGCCCGATGACCTAGGAGGCCCGGTTAACCACGGAGGTGCAGGGGGCACAGGGTAGCTCCAGGCGGATATGGACGGTGCACGCAAGCGGCGGGGGCAGTGCGGCAGCGGGGTGCAGACCATGCTGGGCCAGCGCACGGATGACCTCTGAGGATCTGCAGAAGCGCCTGGCAGTGCACTAGGCAGGGAGAGGCTGGGGTCGCCGGGGGAGCAGGGTCGCCTGCGCACGGCTGACTTGGGTGGCCACCCGCTGCAGCAGCGGCCCAGGTCAGGGGACAGGATTGGAGACCGCCTGGAGGAGCTGGGCAACCAGCCCGCGGCCGGCGGAGGAGATGCCTGAACAGGTGGAGGAGCAGGCCGGCAGGTGCCCCTGCAGCCCGAGCCTACCAGTCTCGGCTGGTTGGAGCCACCGGTGGAAGACATGCAGCGCCAGTGGACCAAAGTGATGGCGAAGATCCAGATCTCCGTGGTGGCCACCATCCCCCCTACCCCCGGTCAGAATCTCTACGTGCCCCTTCCCTTCCCCACTGCGCGTCCACCCGCAGGTGATCTTGGCCCTGCCGCAGCAACACCCTCCCCTGTGACCCTTGCTTAATATTCTCTTAGTATAATTTAAAAAAAAAAACTTTATTACTTCAAAGAAAATTTAAAATAGGAGTAGACTTCACAACTTTGGGTAGGAAACAAACTTCCCAAACCATAAACAGAAATGCAACATCAGCAACATCATCAGTGATTCTACCTTAAAAACCAAGAGGGTTGGTTGTGCCATGCTGTCCATCACAAGAATCACTGCCACCCTAACGCTACAGAGGTAGACATTGCAGTTGTGGCCAGCACTCCAGATTGAGAGTGTTGGTGTGGGCGTTGTCTTCCTTCTTAGGATTTATCACCAGCAGACCTGCCAATGTGCAATGACTTCTAAGGATAAAATCTGCTTGTATTTCAGGATAGCAGGAGAAACATCAGGAACAAGGGCAAAGATTTTCAGCCAATGGAGGTAAAAATCTATCTAGCTTGAATTTGCATATTTTGTCTCTTGTAAACAGCTAGAGTGATATATAGAGGTTTGCTAAGTAAGATTAGTGATGTTCTACAATGTTCTTAAGATGAAATTTATAACCTCAAAATTACGTGTAATTACTATGAAAAATTATACTTGTTAAAGCTGTTTTTTTCAGTTTACATTATTATTGCAGTTTGCCTGCATTGCTGCTGATAAAATCACCATCAAACAGCTTAAGGGAACAAGGGGTTTATTTTCTCTTACGATTGTTCGTTTACAGTTCTTAGTCCAGGTTAGCAAGATCGCCTATACCAACACCAGGGCCGAGGGAACTGGCCACATTATATCCACATAATGACTGAGAGAGGGACCATCCTTACTTGCCAGACCAGAATGTCTGGTCAGATATACACAAGGATGCCTCCTTTCTTTTTATTCACCTGCCTGGGGACTGGTTCCACCCAACAAGGGCTGGGTCTTCCCCATCAGCTAGACAATCTCCTGCAGGTTCACTTTGGGCTAATAATTCTCTACAAATGTGCCCAGAGTTCAAACTCTCAACCATCAAGTTGATATCTGTCCTAATTATGACAGTTATTGACTTTTTTATCATAGACAATTGAATTTGTTCACTAACATTGTGATAATTTCTGGCCATGGCCTCTCTAATCTTGAAGATTAAGTTAGCCAGTACATAAGCTGTGCAAGACCTTTGGCTCCCACTGTAAACCTAGGATTTCTTTTTTAAGCAAATTTATTTGTTTATTTTCAGGAGGGGGGAGGGCTGTGCACATTGAGGCATAACATTTAGGATAAAATCTAAGAGACGAAAATGAACCAGTCGGGCAAAGAAAAGAAACAAATATTTGAGGCATCACGAAGAGGCCCAGAGGCGCTGAGTTTTGCAATACGGAATGACAGAAAACCATCAAGGATGAGTGGTCCAGCTTAGTGCGGCAGTGGCACCGTAACTGGAATCACTGGGTACCATGAAAACACCTCCCGATACATCCTAAGGGCTGGGCAAGGAAGGGGCTGGGGGACGGAGGACACCAGAGCGTGTCAAGGGACCAGAGTTGCAGGACATTGGATTCAAAGTTTTTTCCGGCTACTTGATAGAGCAAAGATTAGAAAGAGGCAGGGAAGAGAGGGATGCAGGGAACCCCTGGCAAGCTATTTAAAGGAGATGAAGGTGGCATAGTAGCATCATGAAGACAAACGTATGGCTAAGAAGTGTCTGCAGAAGCCTCGGGGGTCCCTGCCGTGAGATTAGGTTGGAAGAAGAGTGCAAAGAGGGAAGACTCCAGTGACTTCCGGGGAACTGGAAGTTGGGAGACTAGAACCCACTTACTGAGAATGGAGAAAATCAGACAGAAATGGGTATAAAGGGGTCAACCATGTATGACAGCTGGGGCTGGGGAGATGGCTCAGTGGTGAAAGCCTTTGCCTCGTAAGCAGAGGATCCCACATAAAAATGCTGGGAGGATTTTGCGGTGGCCTGGAGGGCAGAGCCTGCGAAACCCAGAGAGAAGCAATTAGGTGGAAGAACAATCCATAATGATTGCCAGTGTCACCATTGGGCCTATACACACACACACACACACACACACACACACACACACACGCAAAAAGAAAATCTGATAAACAGTAGCTTGTGCAACATTCCAGAACTAATTAATTAATATGAGTGTCTCACAGTTCTGTTTCCAGTTCCTAACATCCTACTTCCTTTCTCACAGCTCGTAGACCTCACAATCACCAGGTGGCTATTCTACCTCCATGCATGTCCCATACAGGAAAAAAGATAAAAGAAAATTTGTTCACTTTTAAGAAAACACTTTCCTAGAAGCCCTATCAGGTAACTTGAATTAATTTCTCTAGGCAAAATTATCATATGCTCCCCTGCAACAACAATAAGGGAACTTGGTGTGGAAGTTTCCTTGGCTCCTGGTGTTGATATGAGGTCTCCTGCCAAATTGGACTAACTATAACCAAGACTCATAATAATAAAGCCTCCTTGTGCCCTTAAGTCTTTTCATCATGGATCTATTAGCAATATGCAGACAAACTGTAACAGCAGAGAAATCTCTGCTTTAGGCCCCAGATGCTATCTGAACACATTCTGGGTTTTTGGGTTAGTGGAAGCCAGGAGTGTTTGTACAGTGCAAGAATCACAAGGGTGGTAGGTTATACACAAAGGTGAACAATAAGTGGCAAGTAAGAGGGCTACAGCTAGTTCAAGATAACTTGCCTCTAGACCTGCAGTGCTCCAGCCTTCCCATGTCACTGACACCCTCATCAGTTAATGAGCTTTTCAGAAGCGTCCATGTAAGTTTCATTCACACTTGCAAAATCACCTCCTTCTGGATTAACAAGAATGTTCTCCATTGTAATACAAAATGCAAAGTCCACCTGTAGATGGAAGGTTCTCAAATTTAAATCTTCTATCCATACTGTATTCCACACTCCATGTATTCACGTGCACTGTGTGTCCCTGTGGAGGACCAAAGGTGCCTTTGGGAATCATCTTTTACCTCCTTCTTGTAGAGTTCTCTAACCACGCTTCCACCTCCTCCTTGTTTACTCTGCCCTGGGATTCACAGGCTCCTCCTTACCAGGATCAGAAACGCAGGCCGCCCCCGCTTCCACCTGGCGTCCATACGTCCATATGTGGGGTCTAGGATCCAAACTCAGGACCTTCTGCCTGCAAGGCAGAGGCTTAACCCCTGAGCCACCTCTCCAGCCCTCTCAAGAGCCTTCTTACCATTTCTTTTTGTCATCTCAAACTGAACACATGCTAAACTCAATTTCTGATTTAAACTCTGCTTCCTTGTAAGCCAGATCCCTGATGCTATTTGGAATAGTGATATGCCAAGCGATAGGGATTGCCAAGAGGGGCAAATCTATTTGCCAAACAGTAAGTCTCTCCAAAGTATGCTGAAGAACGCCAGACTGTACTTAACCAGCTCCCTCTGTCTTGTGCACCCACTCAAGGAATGGTCCCATCCACTGTGGGCTGGGTCTTCTCACATCAATCAGACAGTCTCCTGCAGACTTGCTCAGGACTTGCCTTAACTGCCAATTCTTCATAATTGTGCCCAGAGCTCAGCCTTCACTGATCAAGTTGACACCTATGTAGCTAATTAAATTAGCTTTGCTGTGACCTGTTTACGTGACGCCTCTACCTCTGTATTTGAAAAGTGTTTTGACTCATGGCTTCCTTAGTTCTGTTACTCTAAAGACTTCACGAAATGCTGCCATGTTGGAATATGGAATTGGGAGTAATCTAAATCTGTCTTCCCAGGCCGTGATCTGTGTATTTCATTTCAGAATCAGCTATATTTTACCCTCTCTGCGATGAGAGCTGTTTCTTATGTCTGACCATTTTTCTCTAAGCAACAAACTTTTATTCTTCTTTATGGCTAGAGAATGCTCCATTCTGCAGGACAATGTATTTGTGCGTATATTAAATATTCTTCACTCATTCACCCATGTATGGATGCGTAAAAGGGAATGGAGCATAAGAAATGGTAAGAAGAACAAAGTATGTTACTTGCATGCCTTAAATATCACAATGAAGCCCAGGCTTTGTACAATGATATGCATTCATAAAATGTTTAAAAAATAGGGCTGGAGAGATGGCTTGGGGGTTAAAACTCTCCCTTGAAAGCAGAAGGTTTTGAGTTCTGATCCCAGGTGCCATATAAAAACTCCAGGCAGCTCATAAAGTCTAGCATCTGTTAAGGGCACCGAGACCCCTGGAGGCAAGGGATTGACAGCCATAGTAGTGATCTTATGCTTAAGGGGAACAAGAGAAAGGGCTTATGGAAATGCCACTGGGTCCTTATATGTCATCGGAGAGGAGGACCCAGTGGAGAGTTAGGCGTACACAATAAAGGACTCTCTGGGAATTGGGGGGGAGGCACTGGGGGAAGGGGAGGGGGAGGAGGGGGGAGGGAGGGAACTGGTAAAAAATTTTTAAATGTATAATTAAATTTTTAATAAAAAAAAATGGACTGGAAAAAAAAAAAAAAGAGGGGAGGAGAAGGTTGAGAGGAGGGGGTCAACCAAAACCAAATAGGAAAAGTACATTAGGAAATAAAAGCCTACTTCCTTAATTGAAAAAAAAAAAACTCCAGGCAGAAATAGCACTGGCCTGAACATCTGGCCCTGGTGGGCAGAGCCTTGGAAATCCCAGAACAAAGCAAAAAGGAGGTAGAAGCAATCTAGGATGATTCCCCTAATCTCCCTTGGTCTTCCACAGGGACATACAGTGCCCTCTCTCTCTTTCTCTCTCTCTCTCACACAGACACACACACAAACACACAAATAAAAAATACTTTAAAAAACATGTTGTATAAATAATGTATTTATAATGCATAAATAATTATATAGCATATAATTTATCTTAAAACTATAGGCAGTATTAGAAAAAATAAATATATACTTGGCTTTATGGTCTATGTCAATAGATGTTGTTCATACAGTTTAGTGAAGTGAAAATAAAAGGAATCGATCAGAAAGATCTCAAGAAGATCTATCCATCTCTGAAAGATTGATGAGGGCTAATGCTGATGGGGAACTAAGGGAGGATGCTTTCCTCGATGGTCTCCCACTGATGGAGGATACTTGCTGGAGCATGAATCATGTCAGACATAAGTCATCACAGACTAGATGAAACACAGTGGGCCACACAAGGGAAAAGATCTGAGAAAGTAGGAGGGAGTCTGGCAGGGGAGATAAAGGGTCGTAAGGGGAAAAAGAGGGGGGAATGGGACTTGAGACTAAGAGGTGAAAATATTCACTATGTTCATGTATACAGAATTAAAAAGAAATAAAAATAAAGGAATAGAAAAGGAAAATGAAAGCAACCAGTGGGCTTTGTTGTTATTTATTTTGCTAAAGAAAAAAATCCAAGATGGAGCCCCTTGGACAGGTTTGGGTTCATAGGGGACGCGGTGGGAGAACCAGGCAGCATCTTCCACTTGGATTGTCTTTCAGGAGCACGTGCTGCTTGTAATACCTTAGTTCCTGCCCCTCCAGAAGATTCCCTAGTGCTGCACTGAGGAACAAGTTATCCACCAGGACGACCTTCGTTCTGGGTTGGATGGATTGAGGTTGTAATGGGTAATTATAGTTACTGTGTAATAGGGTGTTCCAGAAGGTGCTAGGAACTATGCATAGTGTGCTGAGTGGTGAGAAGGCCCAACGGTCAGTGTTCCTGCCCTCTCGGGAATTCGCATTTTTCTGTCGTGCAGCACTGTGGTCTTTTCTCAAGTCATAGGCCCTATGAGACGACCCTTGGAAGTTGGACATTATTGCCATGTAGGTGACCACACTCTATCCAGGACGTGCGCACCTATGGATCACCCTGTGTAATAAGTCGTTTGTTTTGGGAGAGAAAATGTCTTTACCCAGGTACACAGCAGGTAAGCAGGCAGGCCTATAGTCCAGCCCAGACTTACATATGCAAATAGCAGTCACTCTTTTGCAGCTCATAGGGGGAAAAGCAAACATTACTGTACTCACATTAGTTTTCTTTTTCATGTATGTGTGTATAGGGTGCATGCATATGTGTTTTGTATGTATATGTATGCACGGGTGTGTATAAAGGAGTAAGTGTGCATGCCTGTGAAGGTCCAAAGGTAATATCAGAAATTGTTCTGGATTGCTTTACTTTCTTAATGCTTTGCTTGGGGGTATCCCAGACTCCCCCTTCCAGGACTAGAATTACAGGCCACCTCTCATCTATCTGGTATTTTTACATGTGAACTCAAGTCTTTTAGCTTGTGAAGTTAAAGCTTTATCCAAATGAACAATCTCCTCAGCCCAAACTCACATTTTTTTAAAGTGCAAATTAAGAAACAAAGATGATTTAATTTTTTTTCTGAACCCAACTCCTGATTCATTTCCTACATGAAATTCTTTCATTAAAAAATTGTCAAGCCAAGAGGCTATATCACACAGCTTTAGCCTGAACTTGATTTGAACTACCAAGAGGTTCTTGATTTAAATTTACCTTCCTTTCATTCACCGAATACCTGGTCGTAAATCACTGCACATAATATTCAGTCTGCATTTTAACTGACAAGTTGAAGCTGCATGTGTTTACAGAGTACCACAAGATGAACTGGCTTATATAGACATGTGTGGAAGGTCTGACTCAAGCTGTTCATCAAAAGCATTACCTCTGGCAGGATCACTAGCCCAGCAAGTTGATTGAAGTTAAGAGTACTTGAAAGATGACAAAGCCAGGAAGAGCACTTTGACCTTTTGGTGATTCTTAAAAGCAGAAGATGAAGTTTCCATGTGAAACATGCACATTCTTAGCCTTGAGAACAGAAATCAAAACTCAAGGATTAAGGTAACTTCCCTCACAGTATGTACCTGTATCCATTTCTTGCAGCCACCTGTGTGATCCAGTGTAGGATGGATTAAGTGCTTCTCTGGATCTCCATTTCCTTCTTAGGGTTCCTGTGCCATGTGAAACTTGTATTAAGTAAAACTATATGTGCTTCTCCTACTCATCCATTTTTATGCTTCCTTAGTTCCTGGGCACAGTTGGAACACTTGGAGGACAGACGTAAACTTCAGCTAGGCCTTTGCCCACATACTTACTCGTTTCAATATGTGAGGTGCAAGTCAAGTCAGCAGTTGTTTTTATATATTAATGTGAAAGAAAGGAGAGAGAGAGAGACCCATGTGGGTTTGTGGGGATTGAACTCAGGTCATCAGGTTTGTGAGCAAGGATCTCACCCACTGAGCTGGCCATCTACAGCAGTTTCAACGGTGGCAGCATATTGTTATCAACTCAAATCACCATGATGTAGAAGAAATCTCTGGAAATTATTCTTCCTAAAACTGAAGCTTTCGTGCCTGTGACCAGTATCTCAATTTCAGTCAAAAGTAAGCAAAAGGACTAGGGAGACAACTCAAGCAGATGAAGTGTTCGCCAGGGCAACCCGATGACTGAGTTTGATCCCCAGAACCTTTAGAAAAAGTGGAAGGAGAAAATTGACAAAGTTGTCCTTTGATCTGTACAGGTACACTATGACACATCATACACACACATAAATAATAATAATAATAATGTTTTTTAAAAATGAGCAAAAAGCTAGACTAGCCGTTTCCCAAAGAAAACATACAACTGGCCTATGTGCATTTGGAAGATGTTCGATATCACTAAAGTTAGAGAAATGAAATCAAAACCACGCCGAGGTATCACTTCACATTCATTAAGATGACCATTACTAGGAAGTAGCACCCTATGGTGAGGATCTGGAGAAACTGGAGCCCCTGTGGGAATACAGAGTAGAGGCGTGGGGGAGGGGAAATAGCATGGAGGTAGAACAGTCATATGATTCAGGAATCCCACTTGGGGACGTGTATCCAAGAAAAACCTTGTTGGTACTTCATATTCACTGCAGAATTACAGCAGCTATAGGTGGATATAGAAAAATGTAGTACAACTTTACAGTGGAATATTATTTGACCTTTGAAAGAAAGGAGTCCTGTTTAATGCTCCAATTTGTTGAGGACATCACACAAAACAAAACAAGTCAATCATAGAAGCACAAACTCCGTGCAGTTCCACGTACATGCCGTATCTAAAGCAGTCAGACTCAGAAGCTGGGCCGAGGTTCCTAGCTAATCCCAGCACCTGGGAGGTTGAGGCAGGAGGATGGTCACGGGTTCAAGAACAACCTTGCTAGGCTGTCTTAAAACAGCAACGACAGCACGACAGGAAAGCAGTGAAGCTGAGAAGCTAAGTGTGAAATGTGGTTGCCTGAGGGGAATGGGAAAGGAGCCGCTCAATGGGCTGAGGGACCCACTCAATGGGCATGGAGCTGCTGTCACACAAGGTGACAGTCTCTGGAGGTTCATCTGGTTCCCAGGAACATGCACATCCTCTGCGCTGGTCTTCCCTTGGGTACAATGTAGTACAACCCTGAGGGTACAATCCCTCAGGGTTGTACTACATTGTATTACAATAAAGACTTCACCTCAAAGACCAGGTAAAAACAGGCAATAGAGGGTTCAGCTTGAAGTCATATGTAGTTTGCCAACTTCTGCCCAATATACAGTCTATATTGTTTTTAAAAAAGATTTTTCTTATTTATTCATATGTGTGAGTGTGGGAGTGCACACTCTGGGGAGGTCTGGGGACAGTTTTGGGGAGTTGGTTCTCCCCTTCTACCTTATGGTTTCCAGGAATTGAATTCGGGTCCTCAGGTTTGTGCCAAGTTCCTTTTTCTGCCCAGTCATCTCCTGGGCATTGATCTACTTTGAGATCTCACAGGTAATTTCAGCTGTGTCTGTGGCAGTTACCCTCCATTCCTGCTCTCCAGTCTACATTCAGATTCATCACCTTTGTATCTCTCTTAGCTTCTTCATGCATAACAAACTCCCCCGTCCTCCTTTGGTCGCCATGACCCTCGCACTGTCGGAGACTATAGCACAGGCTAGTTATTTTGTAGAATATTCTAGAGTTCGACCTTGTCTGCTTGTTGGGCCCGCCCAGGAATCACACCAGGGCATAGCCGAGTACATGGGATCAAAGATGGTGATTAAAAGAAAATGTTGTACAATATGCTTCTTCCATGCTATAGAAGAAAAGACATTGAGCCTCAAAAATTAGAGATTAAGAATTAAGCTTCATGTATTCAAATGTATTTCAATTGTCTGTTTGGATTAAGCAGGAATTTGCTTGCTCATAAAATCCCAACTTCTCAAGGGCAGGTAATCTAGGACTTAATGTAGAGAAAGAAAAGAAAAGAAAAAAAAAAAAAAACAGGAAACAAAGAAATGAAAACTTGACATTCGCCTAAGGAGATAGGTAGAATACCAACAGGCATGCCCAAACAGATCAACCCAGGACCCCTTCTGACAGGGGAAATATGGAAAAGATGCAAACACAGGAAGCTTTCATGTGGCCTATGTCCTGACCATGGGAATCTCCACTGGAGGAAGATTGCCCCCTGAACCCTAGGGCCCAGGGGTCAAACCCTCTAGTGGGGACCAATAATATGGACTGAAGCTCTTAACTTCCCTCCGATGGGAAAAGATATCCAGAGAAAGAAGGCCCAAAATGCCAGGTTGAGCATCTCATGAGAACCTTGGGTTTAACATGCAAATGGGAAGCCTCTTTGTTTCTATGTTGATAGACTAGGGAGCACAAAATTCTAGTGCTCAACTTCCTTCCTAGGCTTTTGTCAATCTTTGATTTTACTAAAATGTTAATGATCAAGAAAATGACAGGTTCATCAGTCACTCACAAAGTAACTACTGAGATTCCTTGTATGCTTAATGATGTTGCTTTTAGCCATTCCTTCGTTTAATGAAACGAGATAGGCAGTTCACATTGTTTTAAACAGGTTTTAAAATGTGATCATAGAGATTCACAGCTTCCAGAGAAAAAAAGGTCTCCAGTATGTAGATTAGCTTTTGGCATTTACACCTTACAAACATGATTTTCTTTACTAACTCTTGCCTGTACCCACAGTAAGATTACTGAGCTTATTTGGTTTATCCCATGTGCCTTCCCAGTTACAATGGTTTAATCCTTGTGTAGATCTTAAAAGTTTAACCTGTGTTTTGTCTCTTTTAAAGGGACCTTAAAGCAATAAAGCCATCTGTCAAAGACCTCTAGACCATCCCAACACTTCACAGATGAGGACATCAGACTGCTTTCATTTTCATTGTCCCATCTCAGCAGGAAGTAGCCAAAGAACGGTCATCACCCCTCATCTCTTGAGCAGTCTAGGTCCTCAAATAGATTAAGGGGTAAAGTAGGCAGGTTTAGAACAGCCATGCTGGGATGGATCTCTCAAAGTCTTTGAAGGTCTTTGGAATTCCAAAAAGACATCCCCCTCTGCTAGATGACCCCATACCCAACCAAATTAAAGGCCCAATTACTAAAACAAAAATGGGGAGTAAGCCCACATCAACAGCTAGAGTTGGCATTATTTACCATCAACATTTTAAATTTTCATAAGGGACAACTTGAATTGAGATTCCAAAGACACTGGGAAAGCTATCTACCAAACCTTCTGTCAAAAAACTATCCACGGTGTGCTCAAGGAAGATGCTAACCATAATCTTTATAGGCCTGACCTAACTCAAGATAGCCTGATTGATACCTTACCCAAACCAAGGTGGAGTCGATCTGGGTTTGACCTAACATCTAGAAAAAATTGTTCTTTTTATAACTATATCGCTTATGTGTTTCCTCAGCACATCTCTCTGCAGCACTCCATCAAGAGACCACACTACAGATGTTTATGGCCCTTGAACATCCATGCCATGCCCCCCCCCCCAGAAACGTGATTCAAGCTTGGAGGCTTGTGAGGCCTTGGTCTAAAAATGGACCAGGCAGGCCTATACTGTCTGTGTGAGCCACATGCAACTTCCCCAAGCTACCTGCTGCCATGCCTGGTGCTGATGCCAGCCTGTCTGACTGAGAAGACCAACCAGGACAGGACAACAGCAAAAGCTCACGCTGGGACTGATGGGACACTGGACATACGTATAGTTAATTGTAAAATATAGTCTCTACTAAAACGAAAAGGGGGAGGTGTTGGGCCAGCCCAGAAATTACCCCAGGGCATAGCTGAACACATGGGACCAAAGATGGTGGCTGAGAGCTAGTGTCCTGAGTGTAAATCTGATCACATTACAGAGAGCCCTAATTGGCTTTCAGGAATTGACCTGCCTTCCGTACTGAGATACGTCCAGCCTGACCTGTAGGGCCTGGATGTTGTGTTTACCTTTGACACAATTGGCTGCCTGTTTCACGCCCTGTGGTCCTTTGTCTATATAAGCTGTTTTGTTACCCCCCCCCCAATAAACAAGATTTGCTCTGACAAACTCCCTGTTCGTTTCCGAGTTCTTGGGAAGTTGAGGCGGAGGAGCGGGCGGCCGGGCTTACCTATCTTCATCCTCACAGCCTGGAGCCGTGCCCTAGTGTGTGTGTGAGTGTGTGTGTGGGTGGAGAGAAGCCATATTGTGGGTGGAGAACTCTACATCTGCTGTTTCCTCCGATTGAAGCTGTGGTTATGCATTTCTGTCAGGATGGCTGAGACGTCGGGTCCTTCTCGATCCATAATGTCAGAAAGCACGGAATAATCTCTGCGTGTCTCACTTTGCCAGTGTTGACATGGCCCTCATGAAGACTTTCCCACCGGAGAGCTACCATTCCCCGCTCTGATAAAATATTCTGTGCAGAGATCCAGGTCAGTATGTACTATGCAAACATCCTGTTCCCTATCAGACTTTCATCTACTTGTTTCAGCCTTCAAGAATCTCCAAGATCATCGTCACGCAACACATGCCAGCTAATTCCTTCATCTGCTGCTTTTAGTCCTTGACTGAAGGAAGATCTTGTGCTGCTGTTCCTTTGTGTATCTTGACATTCAAACTGTCTTAGACTTGGCAGGGGAGGATCCTCCACGGCCTTGTGCGTGATGCCATTCACTTTCCATTACTTACTGTCCCAGGCTCCTCTTTGGGACCCCAATTCCAGCCCAGCCATCACGGAGCAGAGAGAAGCTCTGTCATGAAATGACATCAGACACTAGTCAAGTGACAGAACCACAGGAGAAGACCCAGGAGGTGGAAACCAGAAGATGGGAATGGGAGAGACACGCAAGGACACTCGGCATATCCACATGGAATAAATCAAATGACCTGGAGTCATTTCCAGAAATCCCATAAGTATGGCCTTTCCTCCGTTTGTTATTACTGTGCAAGATGGTAGCTTCACCTATATTGAGAGGTAGAATGGCACAAGAGAAAGTGGCAGACTTAGAGAGAACTACTTTGGTTTCCAGTCCCAACACCCCTATACCTGCCTAGGGTCTGGTCTAAGCCATATGCCTGTTGGTTTCCTGAGTCAGAAAGGACAGTAACAGGGATTCGTGCTTCCTGGATTGCTGGATTACAAGGAACCAAGAGTTACTCCAGTGCCCAACTCTGCGCATCTCCTTCTTGCTTCAAATGCATTGTTATGCACTGAAAATAGCATCAAGAATCAGTTTCAAACGTTTCATAGCATTTCACCAGACCAGGGAACTGGCTGGAGGCTGTTGAGGTTTCTAAAACACATTACCTCAGGAAAACATCCAGATGGGATTCCTACCAGATCACCACAATTTTCCCTTTTTATGCTTCCTAAATGGGCACCATCTGGATGACTCCACAAGAAGCACTCCGTCACTTCTTAATGTGATTTTATTATTTTAAGTGACATGTTTCCTTGAGTCCCCAGATCAGAGTTTGTTGAAACCTCAGTGCTGTGGGCTGAGCTGAATAAGGTTTCTTCCTCAGAGCAAAGTAAAGGAAACCTTTACCCTGTGATCTTTGCTCCACATTCTGAGTCTGTGAGTGATTATATATTGACTGTGATTTAGCCTAGTCACTCTGACTTGATTAACTTCAGTCATTAAGATCAAATGAGTCACTGTAATAACAAGGATCTTTTGTTTGACCTGCCCTGACCTATAGTTCAGTTTTCTTTTTTTTTTTCTTTCTTTCTTTTTTTTTTTTTTTTAAGCCCTCATTGCTGGAGATCACAGCTAGGATTTTGTGCAGTCTGGCCAAGTGCTCCACCTCGGGGCGCTACTCCAGCTGCTAGCAGTGTGTGGCTAAAGTTCACCCCTCTTCAGACCAAGCCAGTGAGTATTGGAGGCATCCTGTGTTACTAGCATTTTATTTCTATGATTCTTATTTTGCGAAGACGTTTCACACATGCAACAGCTTTGTTAGTTCTTTCCATACCCCAAAACACAGAGCGATTTTCTCATGGTCGATGATCTGAAAATACCTGAAATATAACATTGTGCAAAGTAGGTGTCAATGAGTGCCCATGTTTACATGTACGGTACAGAAGGGAAGAGAAAAATGAAGATATCTCAGAGTCTCACTCCTTGTTGGTGCTATGTATTCCAGATCACTCGGTCTTTTACAACAAACATCTTCACTGCCAAACAGACACTGCAGATCTGAAGATGTTTGCTTAGCACCCCCTAGCTTTGGGAACTCAGTCCATACACAGGCAAGGGGGCTTCTTGATCAGTTTCCATGACAGCCCTTCCCTCATCTGCAAGAAAGAGAAACTCGATTAAAGCTCATCAGGAAGGTGCACTGCACAGCCCAGCGTGGTCCATTCCCAAGTCAGGTGTGTATTCTGTGGTTCTAGCCATTGTCCCGGAAAGTATGCCCTGCCCCATGGAACAGGAAGTCCAGAGCAGGAAGCTGGGAACTGGCCAACTGCCCAATAAGCCTTTTCCTCTGCACCTGTCGTGCTGAGCAGCTTCCTTCTCTTGTGGTCACAAGGCTGTTGCAACTCCAGATAACACCCCCACTCCCCAGGCAGGAGGGAGGACAAAGGTAAAAAGTCACCTGCCCAATTCAGTTTTGTCAGGTGAAAGAATTTTCCCAGAAACTCTGCCCTACCCACTGGATTTCTGCTTGCTTCATTTGTCAGCAGTGTAACAGGACTCAGCTTGCAAAGAAGATAAACAAGGAGCTCCTGAACCGGTCACACAGCTACACTGAGCAGAAATAGGAGACATGCATAGCACAGAAAGAGAAAGGAGGAGGACGGCAAACTGCATGGTCTGCTACAGGACACAGCAAGCATAAATATGTGTATAGTCCCTAGGTCAGGCTCTGTGGCATTACCCGTAATGCTTGAAGCTTTGGTTTTAGACGAAGCCATAACTCCTTGTGCCCTCAGTGCTATGGTCGGATGTCACCATGAAATCTGATCTCTTCCCAGGTTCTTGTATCCCAGAGTCAAAGACTGAAACCAGAACATGCCGAGGGGTTAAAGCAAGGTTTATTAATAGTGAGAAGAGAGGAACTCTCGGACACTCAGCAAATCCACAGGGCCAAGGAGCCATTGATGGCTTGCTGGGTCAGCTGTACTTACAGGGATAGGCAGGCTTTTTTCTTTTTTAAAGTGGCTTTTCATTATTGGTTAGTTTTAGTTTCTTTAAATCTGAGTGGGACATTTGATCTCTTTATGTCTGGTTGGTTTGTTCATGTTGGGGGTCAACTCTTGGTGACTGTGCTATTTTGCTTGTAGGTCAAGCTGTTTTTCTTTCAGAAACAAGGAACTTACCTTCTTTCATAAGCACGAATCTGGAGCAAGTTCCTGCAACTGGGCTTTCTATGGGGTTTCAGTCAGTTACTGGAATGATGTGGTTGGTGTAGTTTCCACAGGACCTTAGTCTAACGACTCTCTGCTGCCTAATAGAAACTATTTTAGTATTCTCCCCTTCCATCTATGAATTGATTTGACTGCTCCTGGGAGAGGGGGCAATGACCCATCTGGCTACGTGGTGCTGAATGGGGACAGAGAAGAGGGAGCTGTCAAATATCCTCATTCCAAATGGTGGAATCATCCTGGAATCCACAATACATGGGATTCTGTTGTACCATCGTCTGGAGTCGTATTGAACGTATTCTAGACAAAGCAAATAAGAAGGTCAAGTAAACAAGGTCCAGATAGAAGGACTAAAAAGTATTATAATCAAGGGTCCGACACATGGCATAAACCCACGTACCCGGGAAAATAGGAAGGAAGAGGATACACTGATCTTGTTAACTTCCTGGTTTAGTTTATCTAATGACATTCTTAGCCTTTTGGTTGGTGGAAACCACATGTGTGCTTGTATATTCCAAAAAATGTCCCCAATAGTAGTCAGGATGATAGGTCACATACAGAGGGCAATAATGGCAACTAAGGGGACTAAAGATGGTTCCAAGATAATCCTGCTCTGGATTTGCAACATTTTCGATCACTCCATGTTATTGAGGTTCAAATCAGTCAGTCTTGCAGGTATAGCAACTTCTTTCTAGGAATTTACATTCACAGTTCCTTCTGCTGTCCAAGAATCATGTTTATTATTATTATATTATATCCCACGCCATAGGAAGGTTCATTCCTAGTATTTAATGGAGGTGAGACTGAGCAATAGACAGCAGAGCAGTCTTCAGGAGAGAAAAATAACTCTCTCTCTCTTTTTTCTCTCTTCCTCCTTCAGTCCCTCCATTTCCACTTCTTTCTCCTCTTTCTCTCTTTCTTTGAGACAGGGTTTTTGTAGATAAAGCTAGTCTCAAACCCTTGTTTTGTAGCTGGGGAAGACTTTGGTGTTCCAGTTCTCTACATCTACCTCCCAAGTGCTGGGATTTAAGCATATACAACCACACTCAGTTTATGGAGTGCCAAGAATTAACCCGGGACTCACACCTGCTAGGCAAGCGCTGTAACATCTGAGAAGCATCCCAGCCCCACATGTTTTTCTGTACTTAGTCGACATGTATTTTTTATTGATAAGAGTGATGTTGAATTGTACGCTTTATTCTGCTTCTTTCTTCTTTACTGTAGCACTGCGTGTTTAGGATCTATCCAAGCTGTTTTACAGAAAACCAGTGTTTTTCCAATTGCTGTATTATACCCCACAATATAAATCCAACACATTTTATCCATTCACTCTATTAAGGGAAGAGTTATATCCACTACCTCTCTATTCATATATTAAAGTCCCAACCTTTACTGCCTCAGAATATAACCATATTTGGAGAGAGTTATCTTCAAAGAGAGAATTAAAATTATGTGAGATCCTACGAGCGAACCGTAATCCATGTGACTAAGTTTGAAATAAGGCCTTGAAAAGGGTGATTGAGTAAAAAAGAGGTGTGTAGGTGGCACCCTACTCCTGGCCCTGTTTGAGTATTTCAAAAGAGTAATTGAGTATTTAGGTGGGTCTCTAACCCAGAGTGACTGATGTCATGGCAAGAGATGTGCCGTCACGGAGCAAAGACTGTGTGAGGACTCGGGGAGAGGGTGAAGATCAACATGGCTGGAAGGAAGCCTCAAAAGGAAAACCTATACCCTGTAATCTTAAGCGTCCACGCTGAATTATTTTTAACCAGAGTATGTCAACTTTTCCTGTTGCTTGTTTGTCTTAAAACTTTTTAAGTCTTGTGCACATGTGTATGTGTGTGCATCCACGCATGTAGTATGTGTTCATCCATCCACGTGTGTGTACATGTGTATCTGTGGGTGCTACACCTTGGTGCCTTTGCTCAGAAGCCTGTCCACTTTATAAGGAAAGGTTCCCTCATTGGCCTGCAGCTTGCAGTTCAGCTAGGCTGGCTGGCCAATCAGCCCCAGGGATTTGCCTCTGTCTTCCTTCCAAGCATTGTAGGATGGACTGTTATGCCCGACCTTTAAAAAACAACCGCTTCAACCATCTTCTCAGCATCTCTCCAGTCCGTTCATGATTCAGATTTTTAAATGATTTGTTGTGTATGTGTGGTGGTGGTGGTGGTGGTAGTGTGTGTGTGTGTGTGCACACGCGTGTGTGTGTGTGTGTGTGTGTGTGTGTGTGTGTGTGTATCAGACGGCACTGTGTGTCCCGGCACTGTATGTCCCTGTGGAGAACCAAGGGTGACTTCAGGAATCATCCTAGATTGCTTCTACCTCCTCCTTTCTTTGCTCTGGGATTGTCCCAGGCCCTGCCCACCAGGTCCTGAAGTGCAGGCCACTGCCATTTCCACCTGGTGTTTTTACAGCAAAACCTCGAATACCAACTCAGGACTTCCTGCTTGTGAGGTAGAGTCTTAACCCTGGAGCCATCTCTCCAGGCCCACAATTCAATTTTAAGAAACTAAATGTCTGCCATCACAAACACCCAACCCATGTGATTTTGGTATGGCAGTCCTAGCAAACCATGGCACATTTCCTTTGAGGCATGCAGATGTTTTGAAATTCCTTTCTGAGGCCAACAGACAGCTCTGCTCTGAGCCTGCCAAACTGTACAGCTACCATGATCGCTGCCTTCCACAGGAAACTGAGAAGTCTTCATGCAGAGTTCTGAATCTTTCACTTTGTGCCTTGTGGGTTGAAAGGCTGACAGACAAACTAGTTGGTTAAATAACCCAGGACATAAGCTAGCTTGCACTCCTTGGACTAGCAAAAAAGTAGAAAGATACACTACATCACTCCTGGTGCACCTTTTTGACAGGAACTCTCATTCACAGCAGATGGATGTGAAAATTGCTGCAATGTTTTTTTGCAAAGCAATCTAGCAAACTCTTAAAATTTAGCTGTATGGAACTGCTGTTTCTTTAGGTCGAAGTGGACAGAGTGTCAAGACTATTATTCAACCAAACACACATCTGAAACATAAGCACTTGGGAAGGTGAGGGGCAGAATTGCCGTGAGATGGGGCAAATCCTGGCTGCACAGTGACTTTCGAGCTGGCTTTGACTGTGTTCCGAGACCCCCATCTCAGGAGAGGGGGTCTTAAAAAAAAAATCAAAAACATATTTTTTGAGTCAGTCATTTCATATTGGAAAACACACCCATTAGAATTACACAGCTCTTCAAACAAGATGCTCATGGGGGGTTAGGGTTGGAGGAAAATACGACTGGAAACAGCCTCAGTCCTGCATGATACACCCTTGCACACTCCAATTATGGACTATCACCTAACCAATAATGAATTTTATCTGTTTATTTGGAAGATATCTATGATATTAAGTCATATAAAGGGGAGGGGGAATAGAGTAAAATCTTTAGAACAACCAACTCTGAGCTCAGTGGTAGAATGTATGCTTAATATGCATGATGTGGGGATTCAATTCCCAGCACCAGATAGATAAATGATAGATAGATAGATAGATAGATAGATAGATAGATAGATAAATTGATCGCACAGATAGGGGAACACAATATAAAACAATAGTGACATTTATGTAACTCTAGAGAAGGTGACAGGTGCTGGGGTTTGAAAAGTCTTGGAGCATCTGTTATTTCACTATTTTTGTTACATGACTGATGGGTTAGGCCAGTATGGTTCATAAACGAATGCACTGTGGATTGCCTGGGGTTTATGTATCATCAGTGAAGAGGTCAAAAGATCTACAGGGATCTTGTATCTATGACTACTGACCACATGCTTGCACTGATCCAAGCCAGTCATGATACACTGGGAAAACAGAAGGAACTTGGAAAGAGAAAGTAGCCCCCCACTCTAGAATCTGGTTACATTCCTTTCTGACACTGAGTCAAACTTCAGCACAATGGATGAAGATCAAAATTGTCTACAGAGATAATGTGTGTTTTCCTAGAGACAACCAAAGAAGGATGTTAACCATAAACAAACTATACCTAGGGCCAGAATGGTTGTGACCCTGAGCTAGGTTCCTCTCTCACCCTTAAACCGAAATAATGCGCCTCATGAAACTGCCTCACAGCTTCATTTAGGAAAGGGAGTTCTTTCAGAGACTAAGTCAGTCAACTAGTTAAGCTACTTGTAAATTACATCCTCTGAACAAAGTAACAGCCATCGTGAAGGCATGGAAGGGAGTCTCTACCCGGCCCCATCTGAGGCAAGTACTTTCCCTTATCTAGTCAAAGACTGTACTGAAAGGAAGTCCAGAAGGGGAAACTCAGGCAGCTGATAGCAGGGCGGGGCTGAGCTCCCGCTGACATAACTACCTGCTTTTGAATTTAGTTATTCCATACAAAATAGACTTTCACACTTGGACACTGTCTGTCTGCTTCATCATGCCTTTGGCAAGCATAGCCACCAGAACGCCCGGAGACATGAAATGATGAAAGGGAGTAAATGGTGCTGGGTAGAGGCATCAGAACTTTGCATGAGTTATCTGATAGTGATTGGCTTCAGACTGGATCCTGTGAACATAATTGAGTACGTTAAAAAAAAAAAAAACTTTTATTCTTTAAACCACACACACACACGCGCACACACACACACACACCTCCACCACCACCACCACCACCATCACCACCTCTCTCTCTCTCTCTCTCTCTCTCTCTCTTTCCCTCTCTCTCCTCTCTGACTCACTCTCTCTCGCCTCAAATCCAACAGTCCCACCTGTGACTCCTCTGAGCTTCCAGAAACAGCTCCTCCCTGGGGAAGCTCCGCCCTCTCTTACCAGGAGCCATAAAGCCGGGTTCTGAGCGTGCAGCTGAACCGTCTCAGCCTCTCTCTAGGAAAAAAAATTCCTGCGAGCGCCCGTAAGTATCTCCACCCATCCCCCTCTGCACGCATGCCACTCTGCACGCATCCCCTCTCTTGGTGGACAAAAGTCCACCCTCCTCCTCCTCCTCCTCCTCCTCCTCCTCGCGCTCGGCCATCCCTGCTGGGTCTTGCACTTGGAAGTTGGGGAGCCAAGTATCCAGAGGCTCGGTCCCTGCAGGACCTTAGAGAGAGAGACTGAGTGCTAGAAGCGGGGCAGGTCCCACTGCAGTCCCTGCACCGCCTGCCTGTAGGCAGGGCTGGCCCAGGAATTTGCGAGACTGCAAAACTGGAACAAACGTGAAGCAGTAAGAAGATAAAGGCTGAGGATTGGGGGAAAAGTGCGGTCAGGGCGAGCCGGACTGGGGGTCAGAGGCCCGGGTGCAATCTAGCGCATCTCACCAGGCCCCATTCCAACGCCTGCTTCTAGACTTTAGGTGAGCTCAGAATTATCAAGGTTTGCATTTGGATAAAAGAGATGAATATACGTGAAATCTAAAAATAGTTCAGAGTTGAGTCTGGTGGAGCACACCCGTGATCCCAAGATCTTCAGGGAAGGAGACAGCCAGGCTTCCAGCAAGCTGTCTCCAGTACCGCTTATGGGCACAGCGGCCTTGGGAGGCGCAGGTAGGAGGATCAAGAGTTAAAATTCACTGCCCCACGCTTCCGGCTGCTTAACCACTTCAAGGCCTGGCCTACAGGACATCCCATCAAAAATAATAAAAATAAGTATATAAATAAAGGGGAAGGAGGCGCCCCACTTTAGGTGGGCCCTATCCACTGCTCCCTTTGCAAAGCGGAAGTGCCCTTCCTGGCGAGCGTGTGCCCCCACTGGCCCGGGGGACACAGTGGCTTTGCCGCAGTTAAGGCCTCGCTTGTGGGGTTCACGCGCTGTGTGCAACGTGGCTCCCACACGATGCGGGCTACTACTAGTCCAGGGCCCCAAATCCGGATCCCAGAGCATTGGGTTGCTTTGAATTGTCTCCGATTTTCCCGTTGGACCCCAAGCCAGAGAAAAGGAGGCGGAGCAGCCGCGCCACCCAGTGGCTGCCCTGTGTTCCTGCGCCTGCTGCAGACCTGTCCGAATCCTGCCTGCCGGAGGGGTTCTTCCTCGTTGAGGTTTTTGACCCCTTAGGGTTCACTTCATGAGATAGGAGAGGCTGCCAGAATTCGCACGCTCCGTGGTTGTTTAGCTAGACATGCATGATCAAAATTAATTTTTTTCTTTCCTTTTTTTTTTTTTTTGCATGTGTGTGTGTATATGTGTGTGTGTACAAGAGAGCACTTGAGTATGTGCCTACGGAGGCCCCGTGACGTGGGGAATCATCTTGGATTGTTCTACCTCCTTATTGCTTTGCTCTGGGGTTTCCCAGCCTCTGTTGGTGTCCAAAGCACATGCTGCTGTCATTTGCACTTGGCGTTTTTACTTGTGATCTGGAGATCCGAACCCAGGTCCTCCTGCTTGCAAGGCAGAAACTTTAGCCCTTGAGCCACCATCTCTTCAGCACCCTGATGAGAATTTCTTGACAGATTACATTTCTTTGCCTTGGGAGTTTAGGTCTGTTTCCTCATGTGAAAACTGGCAATGTCCAATGCTTATCTTATAGGGAAGTCATGGGACGCAAATGAGATCAGATATATGAAATGCTTATAATGCCAGAAACAGTAAATATTATGTTAAAAATGGTACTATGAGACATATTACAGTTGTCCTTCGTAAGAATTCAGTCTTAAGTGGCCACTGACTATCATGTTTACTGTGTTTTAGCTGCTTCAGGATGGTTCAGGCTAAGAGTTGGACGCTGAAGAAGCATTTTGAAGGCTACCCTACTGACAGTAACTTCGAGTTGAAGACTACTGAGCTCCCACCCTTAAAGAATGGAGGTAAGTCAGGCTGGGGTGAAACTGTATCAGTTAACCTTTGCTGCTTAACAAACAATCCCACAGCTGAGTCACTTCAACATTTTGTTTATTAGTTCACTTTTTGGAGGGTTGGCAGTTTGGGCTGAGATAAGCTGAGGTTTTTTGTTGTTGTTGTTGTGTTTTTCTGTAAGTCCCACAGAGCCTGATGAAAACAGTGGAGTGAGCCCTGCCCAGCAGCCCTGCAGGAAGCTCAGGCTAACAGAGGCGTTTGCAGTAGGTTAGGCTTTTGAGAAAAGGACTGGAGACAAGCAGTGTAGCAAAGGTACCAGTCCTACTTGTTACAGTATTCAAAACATGTGTTCAAAGGTCCAGAAAAACTGTGTACATGAGGGCTGCTTCAGCAAAATGCATGTTCTTTCCTCCTAACTCGTGTTGGTAATGAAGTCCTGCAACAGCCCTGTAGCATAGTGCTTACAAATAGGAGTTTGGGCAAGTTACCTAACCTAAATTTAAATAAAATGGAAACAATATTTGAAAACATCAGATGTAATGGCCCATGTGAAAAAAGGCAAGTAGCTGTAATGAATACATGAACCAAGCAATTTAGGGGGGACAAGGCACTTAATCCAGCTCACGATTTCAGGTTACACAGTCCATTCTGACAGGATAGTTACCAGTGGAGACTAAAGAAACTCCTCATAGCATATCCGCAGCAAAAGCAGAGTTGGGCTAAGAACAGTGCTGCATGATTGCTTTTCTGACAAGCCTGTTGGGTTTCCAAATGCTCATCCAGTTCTCTGTATCTCTATCATCACCTGCCCAGAAAGAGAATGGTCCCACCCAGTATAGGATGGGTCTTCACAGTTATGTATTTAGACAATTCCTATAGGCTTGCATTGACTAGATCACTCCTTATAGATATGCCAAAAGACACACTTCTCAAGTGTCCAGTGGACACCTGAAGCCAGTTGTTATATTATTAGGAACTGGATGAAGCCGAATGTGAAAGTCCTTCTTATCTCATCAATAGAAAGCACAAATGAGGGAGGGGCAGAGGGTGTAGCTCAGTGGTAGAGGACTTAATATGCACAATTTTCTGAGTTCAAACCCCAGAGTAGAATAAGTAAAGCTAATCAATAAATAACAGATGATAGTGCAGCCCTGAAGTATATGACTCTCTGTGTTCATTTAGAACCCCAGAAATAGTGCAGTCATGGGGTGTTGAGTTTCTAATGGCCTGTGGAATGTTTTCTTTTGTAGAGATCCTGCTTGAAGCTTTGTTCCTCTCTGTGGATCCTTACATGAGGTATTATTTCCCTCCTCCTTATGGTGTATCTTAAAGTACTATAGCTCACCTTTTAAGAAGCCAGCTGGTTGATGCCACCTGGATGGTCTTATGGGTACAGCCACCCAGAAAGTCACCCCACACCCTGAGTGACATTGTATAACTTCCATCTATACATGGTGCTTCTTTTGGTGTCCACAGACGGCAAATCTTTACATGTAATTTTTCAGGGAAGCTTTTCACTTGGCTTGCTAAGTATTGGGAATCAGGAAGACAGTTTCAGAACCAGAAGGTTTGGGCTTTCAGAGAGATTTGTAAACTTTTTCAAGCCAAAAGGGACACATGCCAGAACTGGCCAATGAATGACGTGCATCTTGTCATCCTTAGCATACGTGGACATTCTCCCCATGATCAGCAGCCACGCTTCACACGGACACACGATGACTGAGCACCTCTGCTCAGGATGTAGTGACCGCAGCTCGGGCTCTGTGCAGATGAGCTCAGATGCTCCCTTTTCATCTAGTTCTCTAGATTCTTTTTCTCACCTCTTGTGAGATGCTTTCTCTTCCCCCCAAAAGTTTTTTTTTTCCTTTTTCAAATCTCAGCACTTGAAAAGTAAAGGGACCCAAATCCTTTGAGGTGCTGCAAATCCTCCATCCAGCTCATTGGTAAACTCAGGCTGGTTCATGCAATTCTGTAGCAAATGAATCCCGTAAAAGAGCTCCAGTGGAATGTTTATCCTTTCAGAGTCTGAAGATTTGGGACAGAGAGAAGTCAGACTTTTTTTTTTTTTTTTGGAAAAATCTAAAGATCATTTAAGTAAATAGGAGATTCACTTTACCTCCAAGGTACTTCCTTATGGAAGTGTCTGAATTTACCAGTATAATATCGAAGGAAGGTTTTTGAATTTGAGATTTTCTTTGCTTAAGACCAGATCTTTACACAAGGCTGGTCTCAGAGCAGTCTTTCTGCCTCTGTCTCTTCTTTTATATACTTTGGTAAAGAAAAGCCTGGAAGACTAAGATATTTTTGTTCTTCCTCCTGGGACCCCAGGGTCCATACTGCATAAGTTTGGAGGCTCATGTGTTATGTTTCGTGCACATGTTGCCTTACCCAGCATTTGCCATTCTTCTTACGAATTAATAACTTGTACCTGATCTGCTAAGTGTTGCTTAATTATAAATAAATATAATCCTAGAAAAAAAAAGAAGCCAGATGGTTCAAAACATGGTAACTTCCCATTTCTCCTTGCACTACATCTGTGGTGAGATTCTTGGACACTTATCTTCTGCAGGTGAAGGTCTGAGAAGCTCAGTGATGAATTGTCCTGGCCCCTTTATTTCATAGACCTCTCCAACCTGCTATGCACAATCTGCCCTTTATTGCTCACCAGAGTTAGTTCCGGAAAAGATAAAGAAGAAGAAAAAAAAAAACCTATCCCCCAACTTGTCCCTTCCATCACTGGCAATAATTGAACAGAAGTAGCTAGACTAAACAGACTGTTTTTGCCTTCTAATCACCTCGATTCTTTTTTTTTTCTTTCAGGTATGTGTATATGGGTATGTGCGTATGTGCAAGCATGTGTGTATGTGTGAGTGTGTGTGTGAGTGTGTCTGTACACAATTGAGTACATGTGCCTGTACAGGCCCAAAGGTGACATCAGGAATCATCCTTCATCACTCCTCCACCTTATCGTTGTGAGGCTGAGTCTCTGATTAAACCCAGAGCCTGCCATTAGGGTTAGTCCAGCTAGCCAGTTTGCCCTGGGGATTCCAGGCTCTGACTTCCAGGACCAGAATTCAGGTGGGCCGCCACACTGCCTAACATTTTTGCATGGGATCTGGGGATCTGAACCTAGGTTCCTTTGCTTGAGAAGCTAAGGTGTTAGCCACTGAGCCATTTCCCCAGCCCCTTACCTCTATCCTTTTATTAGGTAATCCATAGTTGACTTAGATTATATACCCAGAAAACAACTGCAGAGAGGAGGCAATAATGGGCCCTTCAACAGCTGCTAATTCCTCAATAATTTTTCGCCTAATAACATAGTCATTTGCAGGAAAAATGCTGCTGGAGTGCATCTTTGGGGTCCCCCTGGTTACACCCTCATGTGTCTTGGTGTCACTTTTGCTTATTGCCCCAGTGTTTTCGTGTCATTGGGGATTCGAGACATTTTCCCCCAGATGCTCTGAAGTACTAAGAATGTTTTTGTTTTTTTTTTTTCAGAGTAGCAGCCAAAAGTCTGAAGGAGGGTGACAAGATGATGGGCGAGCAGTTGGCCAGGTGATCCTTGGAAGGCCTCCTCTTCGGCGCCTGCAGACCTGTCTCTGTCCATGCCGCCACTGTTCCTTCCACCTGAGCCCTTGACTCTCTGACGCCAGAAACCATTTGTGACATTGTGCTCCTTCCTGACTGGGAGGGAGGGAAAGATGTGGTATTAGTCAGACTTCTGTGGCCTGAGAGAAGCGATTGGAGGGGGGGGGTCACGGCCTGAGTGTGAGCTGCCGCCTACAGGCGCACGTGTTTGCACCCTCAGCTGTCATTAATGTTTGAGAAGGTTGTGACACCTTTAGGGAGCCTTGTGGGAGGATGGCAGGCCACAGGGGGTGAGCTTCGAGGCTTGGTATCCCAGCCCTGCTTCCTCTCAGTTTGCGTTTGTTCTCACTGCCTTTCTCATGGCTGCGGTGACCTGACTAGCCTCCTGTTTCTACCTCCATGCGTGCCTTCTGCTCTAAGATTCCAGACAAAATAGTCTCTATGCCCTCTGGAACTGTAAGCCAAAGAACTCTCCCATTCTTCCCTTAAGCTGTAATGAAGAGTAACAGCAACACTTTTTGCTGAGAACATCAGTTTTCAGTACAAGTCTGAAAATCACTTGGGATTGATCTTGACGGTCTAAATAAATTTTAGCAAGTAATACAACTCGCAAATACTGAGTCCCTTAATAATGAAAATGTATTGGTTACTATTAACTATTGCTGTGAGAGGGCACCCAAAATCAAACAACTTAAGGGAGAAAGGGAGATTTATTTAACTTAACAGTTCCAGAGGGGGAAGACAAACTTTCACAGTGGAAGCAGTATAGTTGGCTGGCTGAAGCCGGAAACAGGTTAGTGGGAAGGAAGATTCCTGAAGTCTCTCTTCCCGGTCTGTGGTTCCTTTTATCTGGTCCACTACTGGGAGGTTCCAATGAGATCTGGGGAGGTTTCAATCAGATCTAGGGCTGATCTTTGTATTATCCAGATAATCTCTTCAGCTGGTCTCATCTGATCTTAGTTAATGCCAGGTATGTCAAGTTGACACCCAGGATTAACTATCACAAAGACCCACTGTCTCTGGTTTGCACCTGTCTTCTCCTGTCTGAGAGTATGGTTCACTCTGTGGGTGGTCCTTTGCTTGAAGGAAGAGAAGTGGGTGGAGTCAGGGATGGATGCTGGATGAGTTCAGAAAGTCTTTCCCTGATAGCCTCTGTGATGGCTAAGTTAGGAGAGATGGTGTCCCAGTGTATCAGTCACGGGCTGTCAACCTCAGTGCTCTTTTTGAACATTACCACACTCCCGGACTCCCATGAGCAGGAAAAGATACCAAGTGTGTGGATGTGCCTTTATCTTTTCAGAGTTGTGGAAAGTAAAAACTCAGCCTTCCCAATAGGGACCATTGTGATGGGTTTGTTAGGCTGGACGTCACACTCCATTTCTGATGGGAAAGAACTAAGAAAGCTACCTGAGGAGTGGCCGGATAAGCTACCACTGTCTTTGGCTTTGGGCACAGTCGGCATGCCCGGGTGAGTGTTGTGTATATACCTTGTTTGCTTGAATTCCTGACACCGTAACTTGGTCAAAAGAAGAGACTTAAGACATTATAGGTGTAATGACTCTACAGCATTTAAAGAAATCCTGACTTAACCTCTGAACTATCTTTTCAGTCCCCAAACTATGTTTTAAGATCTAAATTGTTGGTTCTTTTAAGTCCCCCCTTAGTCCAACTTACACCATATACTTTCCTTCTAGAATTTCTTGTTGCTGAAAATTTCTGTCTTATCATTACTTATCACTTCTAAAAGGAAAGAAGGCCTATATCTCATGTCCAATTAAAAGCTGACTTTGAAAATACCAAGAAGGGGGATTGGGAGAGGGAGTTTGAAACCTCCCTAGAACTTCAGTGGAGACAGGAAACACAATCTTCATTCTCTAATCCCCAGAGTTTAAGAGGAATCTATCTATCTGTATATATATAAGGACACATGGTACTGGGCCATTGAAAAGACCTTCAGGATTCATATGAAAGGAATTTAGAGGCTGAATGGAGCTCAGTTGGTAGAACACTTGCCTGGCATGCACAAAGCCCTGGGCTTGGTTCACAGCACTGCATAAACTGGGCATGGTGGCACATGTCTATAACTCAGACACCTGGGGGTATTGGCAGGAAGGTCAGAAGGTCACGGTCTTCAGTTACATAGCAAGTTTGAGGTACCTAGGTTATATGAAGGCTTTATCTCAAAAAAAAAGAAAGAAAAACTATGGACAGATGTGTTAAGTCTGTAATCCAGTGCTTGGGGAACAGAGGCAGAAGGGTTGCAACTTCAGAGAGAGAGACAGAGAGACAGAGAGGTGGAACACAAATCTATTTTACACAACCTTTTGTTCTTCCCTTAGCCTAACTGCCTACTTTGGCCTACTTGACGTCTGTGGAGTGAAGGGTGGAGAAACAGTAATAGTTAATGCGGCAGCTGGAGCGGTGGGCTCTGTTGTGGGGCAGATAGCCAAGCTCAAGGTAAGCATTGTCCTCTGATAACCCCTGCTTGAGACCCACGGTGTGCACTGGAAATGCAGCAGTGAGCACGGTCGATCTTTTAGGACCTCAAAAATTTACGGTGTGCTTACTGGATTTCGTTCAAATGTAGAAGTTGAGAAATGGGAGGGCGGGAGGGGGCACTGTAGCAAGGACCAGCTAACCATGGTGGCTTGATAGATGCAGGCATTGAATCATGATGGACTCCCATCTGGAGTAGCGAGTCCTTTAACACTATTTTTGCACTTACTGAACATGCTTGTTTTAATATTTGCTTATTCGTTCATTTGTATGTAGGAGAGAGAGAGAGAGAGACAGAGAGAGAGAGAGGAGGGCACATGCATCATCCATACCACAACACAGGTGGAGGTCAGAGGTTGACTTTAGGAAGCCATTTCTCCCCTCTACCACATAGCTTCTGGGTGGAACCATGGCAGGTTTTCGAGCAGTGCCTTACCCGCTGAGCTAGCTCCACAACTGCTTCCTCACTACAGCCTGACTTCCTTGCCTCATGATTTTCTCAGCAGTACAAAGAAGGACTGGAGATCAATCAAACCAAGAACATTTGCCCATTGGGCTCTGTTACAAAGGCCCAGTGCCCAAACCAGAAAGACGAGCAGACAGTAGACAATGTGGGACCATGGCTTGGGAGCTAACTCCTGGGCAGTAGTATCCAGACCCCCAAAATATTGGCTGAGCTCCAGAGTCTGGTCTGAGGAGGGAGGATGGCTGAATGTTAAGAATTTCATTTCACCTTTTGTCTTGTTAGCTTTGCATTCAGTGACTTATGCTTATTTTCCAATGTGGAACCATTTTAGCATGCCTAAAATAATGCTATGAGTTTGTACACTTGAAATTGACTTAGTGGCTTTGGGGGAAGGTGCTGGAGATTAGACCCAAGGTCTAGCACATGCCAAGGAGATCTTCATCCCGAGCAATACCTCCAGCCCTGATCTGATAAAACTATAGAGTTTTTGCATCTATCTTCATTTGTGAGATTGCTTTAAAGTTTTGTTTTCTGATTTCAAAATATCTAGTTATATAATTAACGTTGTGCTAGATTTACAAAATATGTTAGAAATATTTCCAGTTATGCAAATTTCAAGTGTTTTATTAAAAACACAAGAGAAAAAGCTGGGAGTGCATTAGAGTCTCTGCCTAGCATAAGCAAAGCGCTGGGTTTGAATCCCAAAATACAGATACAGAAAACTTTTATTCCAAAGTTTTGATTAGACTTTTCCCTTAAGGATGTATTTTTTCAATCTCCAGTGCCACAAAATAATAATAACAAAAGTGTATTATTTTATAACCAACCTTTCTGTTCCTTTTATGTATATTTAATGTAAATGATGCTAGCTACTTTATTTTTTTACCCCATCTGAAGTTCTCATTGTTTTAATAGATAAATTTAAGCCATTCATATTAATTGTAAAAGGTGGAATGGTGGAACTGAGGATGTAGCTCAGTGGTAGTACGTAGGCTGAACATGCATTTGATTAATAAAAGCTATGAGTTTGATTAACATTATTCAAAGAAAAAACAAAACAACTTAAAAAATTGAAATTATTAAGCATGTGTATTGTGTTTTATTTTGTTTACTGATTATTTCTATTTTGGGGGAATTTTTTACTTCAAGTTTTTTCTTGTTTTATGTATTTTTTTATAATTTTGAACTTCTTGCTTTGTGTGCATGTGTGTGTGTGTGTGTGTGTGTGCACATGCATGCATGCGTATGCATATACATACAAGAGGGCACTCGAATGCATGTCCCTGTGGAGGCCTTGAGGGTGACTTCTGGAATCCTGGATTGCTCTACCTCCTTATTGCTTTGCTCGGCCTTCTAGGGCCAGAATTGCAGGCCATTACCATATCTGCCTGGCATTTTTTTTTTTTACAAGAGATCTAGGGATTTGAATTCAGATTCTTTTGCTCTCCAGGCAAAGACTTTAACCCCTGAGCCATCTCTCTAGCCACTACTTCAAGTTTTGTTTAGATTCTGTGAGTGTTTAGTGTTTCATTACAACCTGTCTTATTTATATTATGCTAGCATTTGTATCTCTGCTTTCTATATAAAAAGGAAATATAATACAATGTGCATTTACTTCTAGTGTAGCTTTTTAACCCTTTTATTTTAAACAATATAAGTTTTAAAATCCTACATTATTATTAAACGTTGTTAGATTTAGCATCTAACATTAATCTAGAGGTGGGGTGGGGGGACTAGATTGTCAAGGACCTAATCCCTTCACCTTGGAACTCCTGTATTCAGAGTTCCACAGTCCCTCTGCGATGAGGCAGCACTTAGACCAAATCAAAGACTAAAGGAGTAATTACCACAAGGGCTGTCTGATATGGGAGCCACAGAGCTGAACACAGATGGTCCCAAGAGATAACATAACAGGAAGAAAGGCCCCAGAATGAAGAACATATAAATCAAGAAATAGATCAAGAAAACAGATCTCTAAAGCAGTATATTGAAATGAACTTCAAACCAAACCATCCAGAAGGATCTGCTAGAGACTGAGGCAAGCTGAAGCTGAGTCCTAGGCTAGCTTGGGAACTAATTTCACCTTTGGAATCTGCTAGGTCGTTATAGCACGCCTCCTCCCCCACTTCTGGCTCATGTCTTGAATAGCTGCTTTCCTATGTCATTCCCTTTGATCCCTTTGATACACAGTCCAGAAACATGTGGGCAAGTGAACCCATGAACCGAGCTGTTGCCTCAGGTATTTTGTCATAGCAGTGAAAGGCTGACAGATACAAGGTCACCTGTCCAAGCACGATGTGGAGTTGGTCCTTGAATGTGGCTCATTAATAGCTCCCACTTTTCTCCCCTCTCAGGGCTGCAAAGTCGTTGGTGCAGCAGGATCTGACGAAAAGGTTGCCTACCTTAAAAAGATTGGATTTGACGTTGCCTTCAACTATAAGACAGTGCAGTCTTTGGAAGAAACTTTGAGGAAGGCCTCACCTGATGGTTATGATTGCTATTTTGATAACGTAAGTACATGCTGTACTTCTCACATTGATTATAATCTTAAATGCAAAAAAAAAAACCTTCTTTTAGAGCTTCCTTTTTTTATTTTTTTAATATTTATTAGAGACAGAGAATACAGTATATGTGTACTGTGTACTGGGCCTCCGGGGATTGAACTTAGGTCTCCAGGTTCTTGATCCAGCAAGCGTCTTACCCCACTGAGTACCTCACCGGCCCGCTTCTCTTTATTTTACAGAAGAGAAACTGCGGTTCAGAAGTATCAAGTTAACATGAGATGTTGGCCACCGTATGCTAGTAAACCCCACAGGGTGGACATACGAGTTCCATTCAACTCTGGCCAGAGCTTAAGTTCTTGAGCTCTGCCTGGCTCCCTACTTTGCCATTTCTTTATTAGGAAAGAAACACTTTGCTGCTTCACTTTCTACCAGGAACATCAGAGCTCAATATATATCTGATAATCACTTGAGATTGATCTTGAAGGTCTAAATAAATTTTAGCACATAATACAACTCACAAATACTGAGTCCTGTAATAATCAATCATAAAAATAATGATTCATATTGGCTCATCTATGCATTTCTATTTTCGTATTGCTCTGATAAATTCAGCTTTGCAGTAAAATTTGAAACTGGAAAGTGTTGAGTCCACCAGCTTTGTTGCTTGTGTGCCTTTTAAGTATTTTTCTTTTTTTAATTATTACTTTATTTTTCTAGTTTTACAAGCATATTGAGTACTTATCCCTGCTTCTCTCTAGCTCTTCTCCCTCCCATTTCTCTCCCTTCCCTTCATCAATCTATTCCACTCTCTCCTGCCCTCCTGCCTATCTGCTTCTATGGATCCCAGGGTTCTCTCTGGCTTGTCTACTCTTGTGGGAGTTCAGGCCTTTTGTGGCAGACCAAGTTCCTCTCTTCGGGCTACCCCACTGAGGGGCATTTCCCTTCACTCATCCAGCTTTAGTCCCCAAGGTTTCCACTGCATGCCCTTATTTCTCTTGAGTTCCTTGATAGTCTATGGGTACATGTTGGTATGTCAGTCATTGTGCAGGTCTGGTAAGAACAAGTCTTATTTCAATGAGTTCCTGGATGCAGCAATCCTATGCCTTGAATGGAACGTCTTGTCCAACAGCGAACTTCCCATCTTTAGGTTCTTAAAAATCTTACCCTCACCTCCCTTCCTTGAGATTCCCAAAACCTTAGGCTGGGGAGAGATTAAGTTGGCTTGATTTCTAGGTGAGCCTTGCTGAGTCCTCAGTACTCTGCATTATGGCTGCCATTGCTGTCCATTTCACTGCTCTTCTACTGCCCTAGGCTGCATCCTGTCAGGGTGTTGAGATTCTCTGTCTCTGTTGTAGAAAAAGACTTCTAGCCAGAGTGATAAGTGTTCTTCAAATCTATGTACATAAAAACAGATATTTATAAAGCAGTTTAGTGTACTGTCTTCCTACCTATAGGTTCATTGGATGTTTTTCTCTATTGATCTATTTCCTTCCCTTTTATAGGTTCTTATTCTAATTAACAGTAATAGGAATACGTTCCATTCTGACAAGCGGGTCTTGAGTTCAGTCATAAAGCTGTTGTTTGTCACCTTGATACTCATGCCACTATTACACTAGTGGTTACTTGTTGCCATTGTGTAGAGTATTTTTCTAAACCTTCAGATTACAGGGCAATGAAATGATGGGACCATACAAAGAACCCTGATATTTCATTTCACTTAACACGTTTAACTTTAGAAGTCATATAAGGCATATTCCCGAAGTCTGATGGAAATGTTCATTCCAGTATAGCTTTCTAATTACAGTTGAAGCTATTGTGTTACTGACATAAGTTCGATCGCTGTTGCCAAAATGCTGTGAACAGTCCCTGTGACTTCATGAAATCTTCTCAATCTAGTGTGCAAATTGCTTACAGTGTTTTTTTTTTTTTTTCTGTGCTTTTACCATCTGTGTAGGTAGGTGGAGAGTTTACCAACACAGTCATCTCCCAAATGAAAACCTTTGGAAGAATTGCCATCTGTGGGGCCATCTCTATGTACAACAGCACTGGCCCACGTCCCTCAGGTAACAGTCGGGCAGGGGGAAGGTTCCTAGACACAGGACAGGCTGTTGACTCTTAAAATACCCAGAAGAGGAGGTGGTGGATGTCATGTGCTGGATTCGAAGTCCTTGGGAGATTGAGGTCAGGGTCACCTGGATCCAGGTGTTGCTGACCAACTTGGACAACATAGTAGGGCTTCATCTCAAACCACACCAAACAAATAAATGAAGCAAAGCATGGTGGCCCATGTCTCTAATCCTGGCCCTTGGCAGCCTCAGGCAGGAGAATGGTCAGTGCCCGGCTGGCCTGTCTCTGGGAAAAAAAAATGCCTGATATTATTGATGAAATTAGTTCATGTATTTTGTGCTAGATTTTGTGATTTTAGTAGATTTTAGTAGAGATGACTACCAAAAAAAGGTGGAAAACACTCATATAGTTATTTAAGAAGTTTTTGTTCCTTTTTTTCCTACCTATGTGTCAGTCATTCTTTTGCTATGAGAAAACACTCAGACTCAAGAAACTTAGGGAAAAGAAGGGATTCGTTTGGCTACAGTCCCAGAGGGAATATAGTCCATTATGGTGGGAATTACATGGCAGAAGGCATGGTTGATGGCAAAAACAGGAGGCTGACTGAGGTCACCACAGCTCTCAGGAGGCAGAGAAAAAAAGACATGGAGGGGGAGCAGGACTTCCCCTGCCACCAAGCCCCAGGGGCCTCCCCTGTGCTATGCCTTCGTCCAGCTAAGGATTCAAACACATGAGCCTACGGGGGGCAACTTACTTTAAAAAACAAGCTGTAAAAAAGAAAACTATGAGTTGATTTAGAAACATACCTTGTTTCTTTAGACATCAGACCTATGTCTGGGGTTTGGGGTGGATAAAGGGTGACTTGATACAGGGAAGGGAAGGACAGGCCTAGGCAGTACTTCCAGGAGAGCAGGAAAAAGACATCTTGGCTTGCCAAGGTCTGACAGCTTCCACTCAAGGAGGAAGGGTCCCGGGTTTCCCCTCCATTCTCTGACTGATTTACTTTTATCTCAGTATGTTCTCCATGCCCAGCTTCTCCACTGTCCTATGCTGGTGTTATCCCCATGACACCCCCAAAGGGTCATAAGCAGTATCAACAGAGAGCTATAGATTCGTTCTTTCCAGACTATGAGAGTCTTGTGCAAGTCTACTCTTTGGGGATAAGATGAATGAAAGACACAGCCAAGGACTCCTTAGCTGCAGACTGAAAGACTAGCATTCTAACTATTCATCTAGAAGCCTTTTTCTGCTATAACATTCTGGGCTCTTCTCAGGACAACAGGTTTCCCTGGGGTCCCCAAAAAGGAGAAAGAAGAAGAAAAAAGAATCTTTATGTGTATAATCGAGGCGTAGGCAGCCACAAGTCAACTGGCTACTTAATTCTATGACAGTCTTGGCTGATGGGATGAAATCGTATAGTCCCACTCAGCAGCAATGTAGCTGCCTGGACATAGAAGAATTTGCAGCAGGTGAGGCTGAGACAGAATGACTTGCAGATTTCCTCCCGAGCTATAACAAATAAAAAACAAATGTTATCTGAAGGAAACTTCAGAATTGTTTGGCGAGCTCATTGTTAGGTACCTTTCTCCAACTGAGGCTAAGCTAGGACCATGGGAAACTGCCTGGCAACCAAACAGCTCCAGAGTATAGTCCAATTATGTGCAGCCAAATATTTCTGGACACAGTAATTTGATCTAGTCTTTTTGAGCAATTCATCTTTGGAATTTCAGCTCAGACACATCTTAGGGATGGCAGCTGACTTGGTCTGCCCATTTTAATCTGATGGGATTCTGCCTGGCCTCTGACCTCCAGAGATTCTAGCACATTCTACTCCTGGGATAGCAAGTAGCCGTTCCTAATGACTTTACTGCCACTTTTGCTTTCAGTAAAGAAACCTACACTGGTGTCAGGGTAAGCAGCTCATGTGAAGCTCGGTTTTGTTTGAATGGCAACATGACTCTGGGGTGAAGGGAGGTACAATTTGTCAATTCATCCTGCATCAGCATTCGTTTGTTCAACATAAAGCTCACTTCTCCTGACTACTAGTGTTAACTTCAAAGTCATTAGTGGAGGTTTGAGGAAGTCATTTACCCAGGATGCCAAGGATAAAGTCTACTGCTTATGTCGGCCCTTCTGGCCCTGGCAATGCCAAAGTGTCCTCACCTGACTCTTGCAATGTGTAAGACTCGGCTCGAGTGTCACTCAGATACAGTGTGTGCGTGTCTATCAAAAGGCACTGTGTGGCCTTGTGAAGGACCAAGGATGACTTCAGAAATCATCCTGAATTACTTCTACCTCCTTCTTGCTGCACTCTGGGATTTCCCAGACTCCCCCCACCAGCGCCAGAAGTGCAGGCCACCCATTTCCCCCTGGCATTTTTATGTGGGACCTGAGATACGAACTCAGGATCTTCTGCTTGCAAGACAGAGTCTGTTAACCTCTGAGCCGTCTCTCCAGCCCAGAAATAACACATTCTTGCGACCTGCTTCAGATCCACCATCAGAAATTAGGGGAGCACCAACCATTGTTATCACAAACGGATTCCGTGAGATTCTCATAGGCACCGAATTTCATAAGCATTGTCAAACTTGCTCAGGGCGGGGTGTACGTGGGAGGTGTCGAGTCTCTCTCTTACTTGCCCTTCGATTAGAGATGGACACTGGTTGTTACATCTCCTTTGAGAACGAACAGAAGGTTTTATGGCCTTGAATGGCTACATCGGGTCACAAGGAAGAGTGTGCCGTGTGCTAGGAGATGAAGCACTCGCTGGTCAGGAGTGCGGAAACCTTTTCATATGTTACCTTTGGGTTCTGCTCAATGGAGCCGTTTAGGAAGGTTTTGGTAGGCCTTACTTCCAGAACACGAGAGATGAATGTTTCTCAACTGCTTGGCCTCTATAAGGACTCCTAGTGTGTACTGGTTTCCTACTGTTGCTCTAACAAATGACCTGAAGCAGTGGTTTCAAACAGCATATACTAGCTGCGCTCTTTGCTCTGGAGGAAAGCGTCTAAGACAGGTGAACGGGAGTGTGCTCCTTCTAGAAGCTCATTCCTTACCATGTGGTCTCTCTTCATTTTCAAAGCCAGCAGCCTAGAATCGTCCCCTTCCTCCTCCTCCTTATTCTGCCCCCCCCCCCCGTCCTCAACCACCCCTGCTCCTGCCATCACTCCCATTCCCCCCCATCTTTCCTTTACAAGGGTACTTAGGATTCTGATGAGATCACCAGGATAATCCAGCATGATTTCCTCCCCTCTCAAGATTCTTACTGCAATCCACACCTCCACGTTCCCTCTTCCCTCGTGTCTTGGAATGTAACATATTCACAGGTTCTGGGACTTGGAGAGTGGGTGCCCTCTGGGGCCAGTATTCTCCCTGCCACAGAGTGTCGGGTAGTTGGCAACAGCCCTGTGGATCAGAGGCGGGTGCAGGAAGGGCAGGGGTGGTAGGAGGAGGACGGTGACATCGGTGGACAGTGTTGACCTTGGACAAGTCCATGGACCCCAGCACCCAAATGCACCTTCCTTTTCCAGGCCCGCCCCCAGAGGTCGTTATCTATCAGCAACTCCGGATGGAGGGGTTCATTGTCACCCGCTGGCAAGGAGCCGCTCACCAGCAGGCTCTGAAAGACTTGATGGAATGGGTGTTAACGGTAAGAGGCTCTAGCTGCTGCTTCCACGCTACACAGGATTCCGGGGGCTGTTTTTACTAAGCTCTACCATCCCTTTCGCCCTGACTGATGGATTTCCACTTTACAGTTACAAGTGTTCTTTTTTTTCTCATCGTTAAGAGCAAACCAACCCTCTCTAAATTTCTTTCTCTGGGTGGAAGGCAGCGTTGAAACAGGATCTCACTGTATAGTGGAGGCTGATCTAAAAAATCACGATCCTCCTGTTTCAACTCAACAGCTCGAGTCCTGGGATAGCAGGTGTGTGCCGCCATGCCTTGACTCTTCTCTAAATTTCCTTTCTATTCAAATACGGATCCATTTCTCTGCTTCCTCACGCAGCTCCTTTCTTTCCACTCTTTCTGAACCTGTTTGTCAGACTTGTGTAGTACTACCATGTCATCAGATGCTTTTGGGTCATGATCACAGGTGTCTCTTCCTGGGATTCAGAGCATCATCGGGGTTTGAGGGGGGTAAGGAGGAGGGACAGGGGGTGCCTGCAGTGACTGCTTGGCTGTCTCCCCTTAGCTTCTCTGAGCTCTTGGTTTTCCTCTCTTAGCTACTCTGTAATGACGGAGTGCCCAGGGCGTGGGCACCGGGCTTCTTTTCTTCGCTGTCTGCAATCCACCTGTCCTCTAGACTCGTGGCTCTAAGTACCGTCCGTACCCTGACGGCCCGTCACGTTTCTCACGCTGGACCCCTCCCCTGAAGCCCAGGCTGACAGTCCAGCTGCTGATGATGCGAGATGCGCCTCTCCTTCAGCATGTCAGAATGACATGCTAAATCAACATGATGTTTTCATCTTTCCTGCAAACCTGCTCAGCATTCAGACATCACCAGCTCAGTTGTGGCAGCTTTACCCTTCTCGTTGTTCCGGCCAAATGATTCGAGTTTTTTCTTTGCGTTCTTTCTTTCATAGCCATGTCCAATTTGGGATATTTTATCTTCAAACTACGTTCAGCCTCTGACCACTCCTTCCACTTCCTCTACTGTCACCCTGCTCTGGGCCCAGCCCTCTGCCTAGATATGTAGCAGCCTCTGTCTGCCTCATCTCTTGCTTTTGCGTCCCTCTACTTTCGTTGCATCTCAACACAGCGGCTAGAGGGACCTGTTTAAAGCAAAATCAAATCCTCACTTGGGTGTGTCTGCAAGACTTCCATTTCACTTAGAGCAATCTAAAGTATTTGTCATCTGCAAGACTACAGAGTCTAGTTTGTCTCTGATTCCTTCATTCCTCCCTCTTTTCTTCCTTTCTACTTTCCTTTTTTTTTTTTTGTCTTTTGTTTTTCAGTTTTTAGTTTTTGAGACTGGGCTTTGAACTCCCCATAGGGAGTAGCCATGTAACACCATGAACTCTTTGATTCTCTTCTCAAATGTTGGGATTACGGAGGTGACCTACTACACCAGCCTGATTCCCTTTCCTTGCTGGCGCTGCAGGTTCCTGCCTGACATCTGTAACTGCTGCCTTAATTCTCTCACCTCCCTCAAGACTTTCCTTAAAACTATCTTATCCATAAGGCTATTTTTCTATTGTTTGTGTGGTGCTAGAATTGAACCTAGGGCCCCACAGATGCTAGGCAAGCTCTCTCACACTGAGCTACATACATCTCCAGTCCTGTTTGATACAGTTTTAAAGTCTAACCACTGGATGTTTAAAAAAAATGAACAATTCCTTATTTTTTTCCTTATCATTTCCATTTGGTAACCATCTAAAACAAATAAATGTTTTTCATGGTGCTGCGAATTAAACTTAGTGCTTTACATATGCTGGGTAAGGGTTCTCCCACTGAGCTATACCCTCAATCCTAAGGGGACAACATTTTAAGTCCTTTTTTCCTTCTTTTAAAACCCTTTTAATTGATATTTAATAATTATATATTTATGAAGTGAAGTCTGACATTTGAGTCTATGTATACAATGTATAGTTCAGGATATTTAATACCTTAAGCATTTGTCATATCATCTCTGTGGTTGGAAGATTCAAAATCTCTACTATCTAGTTTGAAAAGTAGCATCGTAGTCATTCAGAATATGCAATAAAACAACACATGGGCCAACTTTAAAAAAAGTTTAAGCATTTTTATAAACTTATGTATGCATGTATTGAGCTTGCATGTGGAGGTGGGAGCACAGCTTGCTGGAGTTGGTTCTGTCTTTTCATCTTACGGGTTGGGATCAAACTCAGGCCGTCAAGCTTGACGGCAAGCACCTTAACCACTGAGCCACCTTACCAGCCCACGCAACTTCTTAACCGACTATTTAAATCGAAATATCCCTTCATTTCTGGTTCTCCTTACCTTTTCTTTTTTAATCTACCACAAATTATTACACTTTTATATACCTTAATTTATTCATTCTTCCTTTATGGAAATGAAAAACACTCAGGCTCAAGCCACTGAGGGGAGGAAGGGGTATTTATTTGGCTTAGGGGTCCATTATGGTGGGAATCACATGGCTGAAGGAAGATGTAGGCTCACATTGTTGCAGCCATCAGGAAAAAGAGAGAGCGAGTGAGCAAGAGGAAGCAAGGCTGAGGTACCTAATTTCAAAGTCCTCCCCTGAGACATGCCTTCCTCCAGCAAGGCTCTACGACCTTCCTAAACTTTAGCACCAGCTAGGAGTCATAGACATACAGGTCTGGAGGAGTTAGGGGAGGAACTCACATTCAAATCCCAACACCCATCTTGAGGACAAGACTGGCTAGTCATGTAGCTCAGTGATGAGCCGATGCTTAGCGTCTGTACAGTCTTGGGTTCAGTCCTCTATCCACCCCGCAGCCCCACCGAGAAGGCTCTAGCTCAGATAAACATCATCATAATATAATTAATGTATAATTAATATAAATGCTAATAGAAAATTTCCTTTTTATTATTATTATTATTATTATTATTATTATTATTATTATTATTATGCATGTGTGCACCATGCGTTGCATGTCCCAGACTGGAAGAAGTCCCTTAGAGCCATGACTCTGGATCCAGAGGAAGAAGCCGTTCTCCTACCTTACCACGTGGAGTTCCAGACAAGGCAGTCTGAAGAACCAGGGTGCCTTATTGCAGCTTTAGCGATAAAAAGGGTTGTAAGAGCTCCTAGGGCCTGGCCCAGGATCGCTTCCTAACTCAGAGGTGGCAGCCACTGGAGATTGGCAACTCTCCTAACACTTGGAATTCTGAGCCAGGCTCCCTCCAGAGAGCTGGAAAGAGCTGAATTATTTTGAGTTTCCAGTGCGTAGCTCCTTTGTCCTGGCTAGAGGACTTGAAGCCATACTCCCCATGATCACAGCTGACTCCAGCAAGCACTCTGCTGGTGTCTCTCACACTCCTGTCTTGCAAAGTGAAGCTGAACTGGCCTAATTTCTTCCTAATTCTTTTTATTTATTTATTTATTTTTATTTCTTCCTAATTCTAGTCCTCCTTTTTGCCCTTGTGTTCTTTCTGCCACTTTTTGCTGGGGACGAACCCTACGACTTTGCAAATACTAATACACACCCAGCCCCAACTTTTAAAACTGTTCTTTTTTATTTTATCACAACCATAGATTCATAGAAAAATTGGGAAAACCGTATAGGATATTTTCACATGCTCCTGGTTATTAAACTTTCTGGGTTGGCAAGATGGTTGGGCAGGTAATTGCAAATTTGATGATCTGAGTTTCATCCCTGTAGCCCGCAAGGTAGAGGTCAAGCACTGACCTGTGAAAGCTGTCCTCTGACCACACACCCTGTGGTGCACACATGCATAATAATAATAATAATAATAATAATAATAATAATAATTAAAAGGAAATTTTCTATTAGCATTTATATTAATTTTCCATGGCTACCATAACAGCAGCACAAGTTGGGCAGTTTAAGCAACAAAGATTTTGTTTCTTGTAATTCTGAAGACGCATTATTATCTGACGTCATCAGCAAGGGTGCCTCTCCTGAGGATGTTCTTCCTCTTCCTGCATCCTTGCATGGATGGTCCTCTTAGTTTCTCTCTCTCTCTCTCTCTCAGTCCTACTTGTTTATAAGGACATCAGCCCAGTTGGACCAGGGTCTACCCAGATGATCTTATTGTATCTTAATTATGTCTTTAAAGGCCTGTCTTCAAAGACTGTTACATTCTCAGATGGGGGGAAAGAATTTCCACAAATGAATTTGGGGTGGTGGGTAGGACACAATTCAGTCCCTAAGAATATTCATTCTCTGTTTTTAATCATTAAACTAGATTCTAACTTTCTATCCTATGCAGGTTTTATGCACTTTTAAGACCAGGAATGGCTAGGACTTTCAAGTCAGGGATTCAAATCTCACCTTCTTATAAATTCATAAATCTATAAAAGGTGCTCGATCAACTGTCACTGGGATACATTGTGGAAAAATAGTATAGGTAACTCAGATCTGTACATAAAACCCCTGTTTAAAAAGTAAGAGCAAACAGGGACTGGAGAGATGGTTCAGAGGTTAAAGCCTTTGCTGCAAAAACAGAAGGACTTGAGTTCAGATCTCTAGATCTGAACTGTTTTTAAATGCTGGGCAGAAATGGCAGTGTCCTGCTATTCTGCCCTGGAGGGCAGAGCCTGGGAAACCCCAGAGCAAAGCAATAAGAAGGTAGAGCAATCCAGGATGATTCCCAATGTCACCCTTGGACCTCCACAGGCACACTTATTCAAGTGCCCTCTTGCCACACACACACACACACACACACACACACATAATTAACTAACTAAAATACAAAAAAAAATAAGGAAAACAAACAAGAAACTGGGTGGACTGGGTTTCCTTGCTGTACTCAGAACAAAGTCAGCATAACGAGACTCTTATCTCCAGCATCAGCACATTCTGTCTTCCGGGCTCATATTCCCTAGTATCTCTGTGCGCTGCGTTTACGACATGCAAAGCAGCTGTATGGGGGAGAGTTTGGAGAAAACAAGGTGCTCAGATGCACTCAGTGAGTTTTCCTCTTCAACGTGCAGGATAAACTGAGTTTGCAAGGAACCTCAGAATGAAAGTCCCTGGCCTTCCGGGATCATTCGTGTGATGGGAACATTCAACAGGCAGGAGGAGAATCAAGCATCGGAAGCCACCTGGATTGCCAGACCTAGTCACAACACAGCACCACACACAAGCACATCCATGACCCTCGAAAATGTGTAAAGCAACCCCACCCCAGGAGACCCCATGCCTTGTGGTAGAAAGGGAAGTACGATGTCTAATGCCTGGTGTGCACCTTTCCCTAATATGCTCCTAAGTAAAAGGTGTAGAAGGCTCCTTGGCTTGGAGGGAACACAGTGTTGGACTCCTTGGTATTCAAACTTCCTCAACAGACCGTGCCTCTTCAGGGGCCCAGTGAGAGAGTGATTCTGCATTATTTGGCTTCTAGAAGTGACTAAAACCGAGTGAATTGTGAGACTCCTCCTTTCATTATCTGCTTCCATCTCTTGTGAGACAATCGCGTTGTTCAACGTTTCTATGAGTTTCACTTAGAAATCGCTTCCTCCTCTCCTGCTTGGTATGTCCCCTGCGGTCAGCCCTGCAGTCTGTTGCATGCACCCTGTGCATGGATCTTACCCCACATCGCCTTAGAGCCTCCCTCTCCGATTTTTCAGGATTCCCATGTGCGGCCTGATAAACCTGTTGCTAGGATGAGAAGAGACTATCCTTTGGAAAAGGAAATCAACCTATTAACCTATTACATCTCTTGTTCTGACCCAGGGTAAAATCCAGTACCACGAATACATTAAAGAAGGATTTGAAAAGATGCCAGCAGCATTTATGGCCATGCTGAAAGGAGAAAACCTGGGGAAGACTATAGTGAAAGTCTGAAAAGAACGACCCACGGAATCTTCACTGGGTGGTTAGCCTTTCACCATTTAGCAAAAACATATGCTACCCTAATTACCTAAGATCTAATGGCTGTAATGAGTTTGACTTTCCTAATTAAATGCACTTGGGTGATTTTTGGGAGGATGGTACATATGAGGACAGCCGGTCCTGGTGTGGGGTGTAAGAGGTGGGACAGCTTATGCAGGGTGTCCCGACAGGGGACAAGCGAGGTGCCGTATCCACATGCAGAAGAATGAACAGACATAGGCAGTTTGATACTGTGCAGGCTTAAAAGGTGTCATACATGGGACAGCCGGTGCGAAAAGTCAAAGCCCAAGAAGAGCTACTGTGTGGCAGTGGAGCCCAAGCAAGGCAAGAACATTCACATGAGACACAGGAGTGGTAGCAGAGGCAGCAGTCAGAGCTGGAGGGGAAGGAGGAGCAGCTACCTGAGAGGAAATAGTAGGGTAGTGACAGAAGATGGCTGCATACAGATTTGATCAAATGCCCAGTAGAAGCCAGAATTTCTTACTGTCAAAAAGAGAGGGCAGGTGTGTGTGTGTGTATCAAAGGATGGGCAAAACTGTGTTGTGTTAGATTAGAATTGGAAGGTATGGATGTGAAACCACAATTTGTTTTTAAGGGGTACAGTCCAGCATGATGGTCACAATGATTCAGCTCACCACATTGCACCTCACTTAGGACGTAGAAAGAGATGCTGGCGATGATGTCAGACAAAAAAAAAAAAACCTGGGGTAAATGTGTATTATGTTACATATGCATATATGTGTACATACAGGTATTTGCTAATTCAGTGTACCATGTAGAGATAGCCTAGTAGCACTGAGCCACCGGAATCCTAGAGAATGATTTCCACATACTATTCTTTGCTGAAAGGAACCATAGCTGCTTTGAGAAGTGACCTATGCCAGGGCTGTGGAAGGGAAGATCTAATACGAGCCTGGACAATCTCACAGCAGAAAGTAAGGGAGTGCCTAAGGAAGGCTGAAATCATAGCAGAAGAACACAGAAGCCCATGCAGCGGGGCTCCCCCTGGGGAAACTACAGAGAACCTGAGTTTCAAAACAGAACCAACCATCTTCTGACGGGGTGCTGATGAAATCTGAAGACAAGGGGTAAAGGTGCCAAGTTCCTTCTGAGTATTTTATTTGAGCATAACATATTTGAGAAGGTTCCACACATAGGAAAGGAGGTATTATTTTTCACAACATAGAGAGTTGAAGGCTATTCACTTTGCTACCTCCAGATCTTGAAGGTAGATGAGGGTGGAAATGAGATGTGAGACTAAAAAGATGAAGTAGAAGCTGAATGAGCTCCAACTTCTTCCTGCCCACTCTACAATGATGGAAGCCAGGCTTACGTGCCACCAGTCCATCAGAGATCAGGGATTACGCTGCTCCAAAGCATTTAGGGTGCTAAAACAAAACCTGGGTGGAAGAAGACTTCTAATGCAAAGACCCCGAACTTGTGTATGGAAAACACTGATCGGATGAGACTTTGGACAGTGTCCTTAGAGAGACTCTAGTCTATATGAGGGAATAATGAAAGGTCATGTGCCTCACGAGGCCCACTGTGGGAGGGGTGTGTGTGGGGTCTTCGCAGCTGCCCTTACAGTTAGGTTAGAGCCAAAGGATGGGAGATTTCCAGATTTCCTCAGTTCTTTAGTACCACAACCATTTTCCCACAGTGACCAAAGGTCAAAAGTAGCACCTACAAATTCCATCTGTTTTGTCAGTTCTGAATTCTTGCTGTGTCTCAACATTCTAGTCATGCTTGCTTTAAAATATAAAATGAACACCTGGTCATCCAATTCTGACCATCAGCTCCAAGTAATTTCTAGGCTGGGGTTTAAAAACATTGTACAACGTGCTCCAGATGGAATGTCTACAGAATGTTGGAGAGCAAGAAAACATTGAAAGTGCCTGGAAAATCATCTCTTACTGGGCAGGAGAGATGGCTCAGGGATTAAGCCATTGCCCTGCAAGCAAAAGGATCTGAGTTTGGATCCCAGATCCCACGGAAAAAAACAGGGCAGAAATGATAGCGGCCTGTATTTCCAGCCCTGGAAGGCAGAGCCTGGAAAGACCCCGAGCTAAGCAATAAGAAGGTCGAGCGATCCAGAATGATTACTGAAATCATCCTTGGGCCTCTACAGACACACAGAGTGCTCAGTTCCTACTCCTACTCCTCCTCCTCCTACTACTACTACTCACACACACACACACATACACACATGCAAAAACAAAAAGTCATCTTTTGCTTTTGCTTGTTGGTGTCTCTGGCTAGCATTCTTTTTTTAAACTCTGCACTATTAGATATGGTAATCACTTGAGACTACTGAGAACTGGAGATATAAATGATGCACTTCAAAAATTAAAAACTGAAGCAGAATGAGATATTTTGAATTAAGCACAACTTTATTATCTTTAATAGAACTATAATTCAGTCTAACTACTACACTGCATAAGACACCACTGCATGGTACAGAAGCGTGCATTTTTCAGTGACGCTGACGTCACCAACCTAGTCAGCATCCACAGTCTGATTCAGCTCAGATGACATTTTTCTATGCACAGAGGGAATAAAATGACAGACTTCAACATTTTATGCAGGAGGCACAAGTTAGGGTGTCACACAGGTAAATCACAGGCACAAGTAGAAACACTTATTGTTGAGACAGCAGTTATTTTCTAAGTAAAAATACATGGAAAAATATTTCAGTTGTAATCAAAGGCAAATTTCTAAGGCAGATACAGAAGCTTGTACCACAACTGGCACACTAAGGGTAAAGGCGACCTGAAGAGCCTAGTGCACATTCAATGCTGATTGACAGCTGCAATTTACAGCAGCAAGAACACACACTGTTGAGCTCAAATAGTAATTACAGCAGGCAATACTTAAGACAATACTGCAGAGCTACATCATCCCTTTTCAATGACTCAGTCAAAAGATTCCACAAGACTAAACAATTGATATGAGAACTAGGTTTCTACAAAATGCAACTTCTCAACAGGATTTCAACTAGTAAACTTGCTAGCTATAAAGCAACTTGATTTTGCACATGCACACATATCAAAGACGCTCATATCAACGAATAAAAAGAACTGCAGGTATCATAATTTACTTTCAAAACTATAGGAAAAAGTTTAAAACATCAATGAAAACTGCATTTTTATACCATTAAACAGCTTTGCCCAGAATAATCATAAACAAATTACACTTTACTTACAGATATATATATATGTGTGTGTACTTCTGTTATCAAAGATTGACTGATTCAAAATTTGAAAAATTTCAAGTATTTTTTAGTTTTTGATGAGTCATTAAGACACTGCCCAAGGAAAACATTGGGTATGTTCTGCCTCAAATAGCATCCAAATTTACAAAGAAATGCCAATTCATTGCTTAAAAATCTCAAATTCATGACAGACTCTTTTTTTTATAATTTTCTATCTGTCAAGGAATTTCAGCCTGATGGAAAGATTAATTTCTGTCATAAATATTGGATTCTAGCTATGGTAAATGAAAAGATTAGATATACCAGAATTTTAAAGCAAGAGACAACTTTTCCCTCGTTGCTTTCTTCCAGTGTATGGTTCATACTAAAAAATGTTCTTGTTCAGTTTTCTGAAGCTGACTTACAAAAAGCATCACAAATACAGAACTATAGGTCTTCAATGTATGTGTGCAAATGCTAAGCAATGGACACTGCTAGTTTATGGAACCAATGAAATAGAATTCACATAATGATCTTGTGTTCCTTTATTGATGCTACCTGGGTAGTCACAAGAGTCTAAGATTTCCTATGTTGGGAAATCCGGTGGAAGATTTCCTGGAAATAAAAGGAATGTTTGCAAATACTATATGCAAAGTAGGACAAGCCAACACACAAAATAGACCTGTATTGTACAGGCATTTGTGGGACATCACAGAAGAAACAGATTAGTGTGGAATCACCATGACCAGAGCTCAGGAGGAGGGGATGGGAAATCATTGTATAATCAGTCAAGTTCCAGGTGACAGAAAAGTGACATGTGAATGAACTTAACAACACTGAATTGTTCAAAAAAGATCAGAAGGGTTAATTTTATATCACACATATTTTACATTAGAAAGAATTCTAAAGTAAGTCAAATCAATAAAAGTGAACTCACTGACAGAAGCTTCGTCTTGTTCTGTAACCTAAAAGAAATTTCTCTTACAGAAACTTGTAAGGAAACATTTTTTAAAAACAAGGCTTTTATTTTAAAATGTGTCACAGGGTTGCTTTCAATACTCATCAATGTAAACAAAGTAAAAAAAAAATTCTAAGTAAAATTCTATGAGGAGTGAGAAATTTGAAACTTTTTGGTGACCTGACTTAATCCAAAATGAATTTGAGTACAGGGGTGTGGGTCAGACCAAATGTCTCTCAGGTAACTGCATACAATTAGTTATTAATATACTGTAGTAGGGCTTGTTATTTCCTTCAGTAGTAGTACACAGTATTTAAAAAGTTCATAATGGATGAGAACTTGTAGTCAGAAAAAGAATTTGTTATCACCCAACTCACAATAATACTGTGTTTGAACGGATGTGGGATTTGAATAAACACTTCATCAAAGAAGATATGTAAAAGCTAAAGATATGTAAAAAGCTGACACTAGAGTCAGGCCAATGCAAATTAAAGCCACCAAGAAATGTCACTTAAACTACCAGGTGACAAAGATTTAAAAAGGTTGTTAAGGAAAAAGGAACCTTCATATTACTGCTGTTCAGAATTAAAAAAAAAAAACTGGAAAGCAACTTGGCAGTTTTCTAAAGAAACAAAAATTTACCACATGACCCAGCAACTTTATCCACAGATATGTACCAAAATATGAAAATAAATGTTTACAGAGATTTACAGATCAATGATCACAGTATTATCCTTAACAGCCAAAAACGTAGGGGGGAAAACCCCCAAATATCCTTTTGTGGGAAAAAGGATAAAGTATCCATATAATAGAATACTATTTAACACTAATCAAGAATAGCCATAATATATTTTAACAGGAAGAAAGGACACAGGCTATGAAGTACATGACTTAAAAAGATGACATTAATGAAAAAACACAGGACCAATACAAAATGTTCAGAAAAGTCCACTCTATAGACAGAAAGTAGATTAGTGGTTATCTGGGGTCAGGGGTCAGGAATGAGAAGAGTGATTACATATAGATGGGTATAAATACGTCCAGTAGATACTTTTACTAGAATGTTGTTCTTAAAAAATAGATTATGGTGATGGTTGTACAACTCAGAAGGTTTGCTCAAACTCACTGAGCTGTACACTTGAAGTGGCTTTTAATCATATGTTATTTGTACTTAACAGTTGTAAAAAAAAGTTTTTTTTTTCAGGTTCCAAACGTACTAGGATAAAACATCCTCTTATGAAATTGGTGAACTTACCCTAAATATCTGGAATAAGTCTTCAAAGAATATTTTATACATTTCTTGACTTTTTTCAACAAATCATGTCCTTTCGGAAAGCCTTCACAAGTCACATTCCTTTTCGTAGCTACAATTTGACGATAGCTAAGCAGATCAAGTTACACACAGCAGTATCCGAATTCCATTCTGGCTTGGGGAGTGAAGCAGGGTGCATCAGGAAGAAACCCAAAGCGGTCTATCCAGAGGTAGCATTTCAAACCTAAGCACATCAAATTTCAGCAAAACTTCCTGAGTCTCAGATCAGCGCTAAGAAACCTTTACCTCTATAAGTCCAGAGTTTTCTGGTTTAGCTCGCTTTTCACACAAGTCGCCTCAAATTCCAACTTTAGGAACTTACTTCAGACCACTGTTGAGTCAGCAGAATCCTATGGAATCCAATGACCTGAGACACAAACTCACTCATTCAGGGTCTTTGGCTCCTTTTTCAGTTAGAAATTAATAACATTCTATCAGTCAAGTTTTCAAGGAATATCCATCAATACCCGTATAGTCTGTCCCTTTGAGGTCTCATTTCACCAAAGAAAATATATCCGAAACTTACTTCTGTGATCATTCTTTTCCAGCATTTTACTTGCTAACGAGGTCCCTTTAGATTTTAGTGACTGTATTCTTCAGATGACACAGAATCAAAATATCATCTACCTGCCGGAGGAAGGGTTATATAGAAGAGAAAATCTGCCGAGAGAGAAGAAAGTCCTTTGGAAAGGTAGCAGCCACTACTCAGGACTGGCTGTGCACTCTGTGGAAATAGGAGTTTGATGTGACAGTGTTTATTTTATTTCCAACATGAGATTTCCTAATTTGTAAATAGCGACAGCTGATTGTACACCACTATGCAGACCAAACAATTTAAAAATGTCTAATAAGAGTTCCATCTGACCAAACTAGCATCTTGTGATCTTTGCGATGCAAAATGTTTATACTGCATGCAAAATGCAACTGCAGGAAGCTGTGCTTGCTACAAGATTCCCCCAGGGTAAATTATTTCTATTTCACAAAAGGAAATCCATCCAGAACAATCTATTTTCCTAGGACAGTTACTCTCAGAGTTGGCTCGGGGCAATCTCTCTGGATTCTCAATCCACTCAGATGAACCCCAAAAGATAAAGAGTTAGAGTGATTTGTACAATCAGAACACTCCATGAAAGCAAACCTCTTTGTGTTTCCCAGACATGGTGCTCTTTCTCACAGTCTAGAGGTTCCTACAGTGCACATTCAAAATGACATCATATCTTCCTGAAGATAGAAGTCCAGTATCCCACAACAAAAGTAACAACCTTCTAGATAAGAAAATTCCAATGACTCAAAAGCAATGGTTCTTTAGTATCAGAGATTAGAAAGAAAATTTGGAAATTATTGATCATCTTTTCCATCTTCTGGTAAAGAAACTAAAATTCCAAACAAATTATCCAAATGATTTGTGTGAGGTCATAGAGGGAGTTGGTTGGCAAACTGAAACAGAGCCCAGGCTACGTGAGTCCATTGAGTTCTTTTCTATTGTACTGTATGGCAGTGGAAAAGGAGCCCGAGAGAGGGAAAACTCTTGAGGAAAGTGTTTCTCCGATTCCAGTTTGGCTTTTTAGAATCACCCTGACTTCATATGCTTTCTTAGCCTCCACAGGACTTTAACAATTCTAATTTCAACTAATCACCTTCAAGAAGAGAGATGAAGGATGAAGAATTATTTTCCTGGCTGCCAACCCGTTCAATTTGCAGCTGCTAATTAATGCTGTAGTAGTTTATTTCCCAAGGTTTTAAATAAGGGCACAAGATAGTTATGGACTAACCTTCTCTCCTCCCTCAACCTCCTATATTCTTCAAATTACTTAGAGTGACTTGCCCGATGTCTCATCAGCCCTGATGGACTTTGAAACACCTTATCGCATTTATCACATTCAAACTCCGTGCTTCTAGTATGAGTTCTTATGTGTTCTATAAGGATTGTGCTCCGAGTAAAGGTTGTTCCACAAAATTCACATGCGTAGGGCTTTTCTCCAGTATGAACTCGGTAATGTCCATTAAGCGATGACCTCTGACGGAAGGTTTTCCCACACTCTTTACATTTGTATGGCTTGACGCCAGAATGGACTCTCAGATGGCGACTGAGACGGGATTTACTGGGGAAGGCTTTCTCACATTGCTTACATTTGTAGGGTTTCTCTCCTGAATGAAGTCTTTGATGATTAATGGCGGAGGAAAAATGGCTAAAAGTCAGTCCACAGTCCTTGCACAAATATGGTTTTTCTCCCGTGTGAGTTCTCTGATGTCGTGTAAGGCCAGAATTCTGTCTAAATGCTTTTCCACAGTCACTGCACTTATAGGGCTTCTCCCCGGTATGAATTCTCTGATGTTTTGAAAGAGAAGAGCTATGTTTGAAGGATTTCCCACAGTCGCTACACTTAAATGGTTTTACCCCAGTATGAATTCGCTGATGTTGAGAAAGTGAAGAGATATCATTGAAGGGTCTCTCACAGTGCTTACATGTAAAGGGTTTCTCTCCAGTATGAATTCTTTGATGCTTAATGACATGGTATATCATGGTGAAACGTTTTCCACATTCTTTACACTTGTAGGGTCTTATTAAACGAGCAGCTTTTCTACACTTACTACACATAAAGGGCTTCTTTCCAGCATGAGTTCTTTGTGCTGTGAGTGAAGCACTACAACGAAAGACTTTTTTACATTTACTACACTTACGGATTTTCCTTCCAGTCTCGGGCCCCTTGTTTTTATTTGAGGTTGTAGCTTGACTTAAATTCTTCTGGCATTTTTTACATTTAGAGCTTTTCTTAGAATGAGATGAGCTTTTAACAAAGGCTACCCCACACTCACTGCATTTCTGGGTCTTATCCCCCAAACTGGTCTTGCGATATTTCTGATGTTCAGTAAGCGATGAAAGTCTGTTTGGGCCCTTTCCACTTTCACTGTGCCTCTGTGACTTCTCTGCCCTATGTTCTTTGTGGTTCAAAACAAGATCTGAGTGGAAACTAAAGGGTTTCTTCTGTTCATTAGACTTCTGAGACTTCTTCTTGAAGTAGGCCTTCATCTGTTGAACTGAGTCGGAAGTTGGCTTGAAATTCTTTCTAAAGGGATTGTTTTCAGATTCTCCACTCTTACGGTGTCTCCTATGAGTTTTCTTCCGTGCTCCTTTTGGACATCCTTGCTTGTCATGATCTTTCTTAGATCTGCCATAACGTTTTTGGAATTCTGCCAGCAAGCCACAACCATCTTTCTTGAAGCAGATTTCTATTATTTGCTCTAAACTGAAGTCTTCCAGAAAAACATCCAATTCACTTCTAGACTCACTCTCTAAAAGAAACAACAAATAGAGTATTTCCTATTTGTAATAAAGCTGCTGCATTCAGGACTGACAGAGGAACACAATAATGACTATAAGAAAAATGGCATGGTTAATCCTCAATTAGAACATTATAAAAACAGAGAGGAGAAATGGAGTACAGAAAAACAAGATAAATACAGCGCTTAGAAAAAACATTGAAGAAAATGAAAAGTTTGTGTTTCATAGCAAAAGATACAGGTTCTCACTCTCATTTTTGATTTCTGTAATAGGTTCAAACCTAGACATATATATTCAAACTTTTTAAAAAATTAATACAAACTGACATGCATATAAAATGACCTTATATTTACCAGAATGTCACTTTCTATACCACACATATTCTTTTCATTGTTTCATCAATCTTCACAACAACCCAGTGTGGTAATCCAACAATCACCCCTTTTTTATGGATGTCACAACTTGGCACAAGGAGCACAAATAGCCTGCCCAGGATCACGTGTATTATAAATTGCACAGGCAGATCTTAATCTGATACTAAGTCCCATGATTTTGATTTTTTAATGCTATATAGTCTATCCCTCAAAGCAAATAGCATTAATTTTAACACTATTGCACTAATATGCAATACCATCTGTGCTAAGTATTCATAGATTACCATAACTTGGTCCTATCAACCCTAAGGATATTCTAATCACACATCTATTTCCTGTCTATATCACTGTAGTACTTTCAATCCTGCTCTTTGGGTTTTACCTCCTAGTACTTCAAATGCAATTCCACAGCAGTGCTCTAGCACATACAAATCCGACATGGAATTTTCTCCAATACCATGTATTGACTGTGCTTTCCTGAGAACTTGAATTGGCTTATAAACCGCATCATTATCCTTGGTCTTAATCAAAAGTTGCATAATTACTTTCACAATTGGTTTTAGTAGACAACTATAAAACTACAAATCCTATTTACCCAGAAGTTATGTGTATTTTCTTCTAGAAGTTTTCCAAGTGGTTGAGAATAGAAAAAAATTGTATTGTTAATTTTTGGTTTATATTTATGTCCAGTATCACTGGTGATGTTTCAAAAAGATGATGTTAATCATTTACATGATATCCATTACATTCTTTGTTCATATTCATTCATAATCATTCATTCCTTTATTGAATGACTATCAAATGTTTCTACGGTTTGGGGTATAGCCCGGTGGTGAAACACATGCTTAGTATGTGTGAAGCACTGGTTCTAGCCCCTAATAATATATGTTTCATAGGAAAGCCATAAAAGTGGGACCATAAAGTCAAAGAGTAGAAAAGTTATACTACTTTACATAATGTCTAAGAAACATCTGAATACTCATCTTTGAGCAATGACTTTAAGCATTTTTCAATTTGACTCATAATAGTATTGTTGCTTTAACTATATATTCCATTGGTGACTGAGCCTGAAGTTTTTCTCATGTTTACAAACCATTTAAAATTTCAGTTTTATTAGTCAGATGCTCAAGTTGTTTGTACATTTTTCTAAAATATTTGGTTTCTAGTTTGTTACTAATTTGCTCAATTTGCCTAAGCTTTTAAAAAAATTTATTTATTGATTCTGCCTTTTCTCCTTTGTAATTGTTCTTTTTTTAAAAAAAATCATCTACAACTTGGGCTGGAGAGACGGCTCAAGGATTAAGAATCTGCCTCATGGGGGCTGGAGAGGTGGCTCAGGGGTTAAGCCTCTGCCTTGCAGGCAGAGGGTCCTGAGTTCGGATCCTAGACCCCACGTATAGACGCCAGGCGGAAGCCGGGGTGGCCTGTGTTTCTGGTCCTGGTAGGGCAGAGCCTGTGAATTCTGGGGCAGAGTAAACAAGGAGGAGGTGGAGGCGTTCATGGTGGTTCCCGAATTCGCCCGTGGTTCTACACACACACACGCACACACATGCACAATTGAATAAAAAAATTAAAAAAAAAAAAAGAATCTGTCTCACAAGCAGAAGGTCCTGAGTTCAGATCCCTGGTTCCATATAAAAACACCAGATGGAAAACAGTGGCGGTGTACACTTCCAGCACTGGTAGGTGGAGCTTGGGAAATGCCAGAGCAAAGCAAAAAAGAAGTAGAAGTAATGCAGGATGATCCCCGAAGTCACCCTTGGTCCTCCACAGGGACACACAATGACCTCTGATACACACACACACACACACACACACACACATACAAATAAACAAAACACAACTTTAAATAAAAAAATAAAAATAAAAACCATCTACTGGGAGCCTTGAATATGGTTTTGTGGGAAAGATGCTTATGTGCAAACCTGATTACCTGAGTTTAATACCCCAGAGATCACATGGTGAAAGGAGAGAACTGACTTTCAAAAGTTGTCCTCTGACCTCCAGCCATGTGCCATGATGTACATTTTTTTTTCTCTCTTTCTCAAAAAAATAAAACATTTTTAAAAGTTTACCTATTCCTTCCTTTATACAAGCGTCTTGGGGAAGGAGCAGAGTTTTGCTATAGAACTGAAGAACATTTTGAAATTACTCTTCAAAGTAAGTACTCTTTAAACATAGATAATTTTCTTTTTACTTATGTAATTATATTGGAAACAGCTAGGAGGTCAACTGAAATGAAGGCTTTGGAAAATGGAATAAAACAAGATGGATTACTGATTTAAAAAAACAAAAACAAAGGTACTAATACCTGTGATCACATTTTAATAATAAAATGTGATCACACTTTATTATTAAAATTTCAATTGAATATAGTTGTTAAGTCAAATATAGTTGTTAAATTTTAAGTATCAGGGAAGAATCAAGTCATATCTCTCAAAGTAATCAATGCTAACAAATATTTTTCAGATACTAAAAACCTGTATTTAATCCATATATTTAGACAATATGAATATTTTAGTTCCTTTCAGAAAATAGGATTACTTACTGTACATGTCTACTGGGAGAATTCTTACTTATCCTTTAAGTCAAACTGAAATGTTAATTTAGTCATCGTTCCTTTATACAGGTGTCCCTTGACTTACAATGGAGATATGCCTTGCTAAACCCATTGTGAGTTGAAATTATCATAAGTCAAAAATGTATTTAATATACCTAACATAAACTGGCTTTCAAACACAGTCATAAAATCATGACGTAATGATTAGCCTTGCAAAACAGTACCAGATCACACATACTGCTAGTCAAGCATAATTTCTACTATATATTTATCTTTTTTGTACCAGCATAAAGCCAAAAAAAAAATCCCCAAACAAATCTGTCTTATACTAATGGTAACTTATATGGGCCATTATTATGGCATGCATTTTGTTAGTAACACATTTGTTTTGATAACATCTCTTTGGTGTCCATTAAAAAATGCTTTTTAGTCTTTCTGTGGGGGAAATTGCTTGATAGCTACTACTTACTGCTGCTGCTGCCAAGCCCCCCACAACATCGACACCAAGGCCACTTTCCCATGCCTGCTCCCCATCAATGATAGAAGGAGCATATGGATACCTAAGGAACATCTCTGTGACACAAGGAGCCCCTCCCAGGTTAGTGAAATTGCTCCCTGGACTTGTCTAAACTTTCTTACCAAAGCTCTTCAGCTCCTCCTCCACAATCTTCCTGCCATCCCTGTCTCTCATTCAGAGGTTACAGTGTGAGCAGCAATCTGGGTTCCCTCCCCATTTTTACTCCCTCGGAATCCTCCCCCGCCAAAAAAAATTCCTGCATGATGAATCATGTCTTGGTATTTACTTTTCACAGGACTCAAACCAACAGAATCTCCATTAAAACATTCCAGGATGACATAGAGCTCTCTTCTCATCAATCACCTTTATGTTTTAGCATCAGGATGATCAGCCGGGGCTTCTCCAGACTGATTTGGTAAATTTCCTTATCTACCTTTTACCAACTCACCTGGTCTGGGGCCTTTTGAGAGTTCTTTTTCCAGCATCCTTGACAACTTAACCCATTTTAGCTGAGAAATCAAATCGAATTTGGAAACTGGAACACCTGCTCAGAGAAAAGAATGGAAAAATAGCTGTTTACACACAGAATATACATACCTCAGCACACATACACAGCCTCTGATGCTTCCGGGAAGATAATGATGCTATCAAACACACAAACAGCAATACTGGAATTCAAGGAAGGAACAAGGGCAGGCACAATGCTGATGGCAACCCAATGGCACTGCCCCTTTCCAGCTCAATGAGCAAAAAACTTTCCGCAGAGATACTGTAGAAAGTAATTATTTAAGAATTCACCATATCAGGTCCTCAATATCCAGCAGAAACAAAGTTAAAGTGATTCATAGGACATTTATCTGTCAAGAATGGGAAAAAAGAGATTGCGCCTTTAGATACTAGATCATGAGGAGGTTTTTACCCAGGTTTTCTAGGTGTTTTAAGTTTTCCTGCAGCACTTCCTTATAGAGCTCCTTTTGAGAATCCTTCAGTTTCTTCCACTCTCTTCTAGTAAAGTCCACAATCACATCCTTGAGTGTTGTAGATTCCTAGAATACCAAATACAGTCCCTTTGCATTATATTACATTCAAAAGAGCCCTTAGGATCCCATAGGCTTTAATTAATGGGTTTGGAAGTATTTGTGTTTGATGTGTATGTTATCTGTCCTCACACGTGTGTTACTGGGGATTAAATCTAGGACTTGTGCATGCCAGTTAAGTGCTCTATGGAAAAATACCCCCAACGCTCTTTTTTTGTTTTGTGTACCACCTCATCCAGCTGCAGCAGTTGTTTATATAAGCAAAGAGATTGTATAAGTAATGCAATAATATATTCACCCCTTTCAACAAGCATCCTAACTCCTTAAATTCACTTTCATCTTCCCTCTGAAGCAGGGTCTTGCTGAGCAATCCACAATAGCTTCAAACTAGCCATCCTCCTGTCTCAGCTTCCTAAGTTCTGAGATTACAGGAGTGAACTACCTGTGTCATGTGGTTTAAATTCACTCTTTGTACTATATAGAAACTATGGCATCCTCTTTATCTTTCTTTTTCTTTCATGAATATGTGTGTGGGGGTGTATGTACACAATGCACTCAAGGGTGATATAAGGAATCATCCTCAATCATCTTCCAACTTTTCCGTTTGAGCCTGGGTCTCTAATGAACCTAAAATATGCTATTAGGGGTAGTCTGGCTAACCACCTTGTTCTGGGGATTTCCAGACTCTGCCTTCCAAGGCTAGAATTACAGGCAGGCTGCCGCATATGACCAGCATTTCTGTGTGGGATCTAGAGATCTGAACTCAGGTCCCTTTGCTCATGTGACCTATTCAGAAACGGAAGAAGAGTATCCTTAGCCTCATATTAACATCTCATCGATGTAGGATCACGTAGCCAATTACCAGGATCCTGGGGCTTTAGACAATAGAAATGTGTTCTATCACAGCACTGGAGACCAGAAATCTGAGACCAAGAAGTTGGTAGACTTGAGAGTCTGTCGGGAGAATCCCTTCCTCATCTCTACCAGGTGGCAGCATTGACTTTCCGTGACTTGTGCGCCCCCCCCCATCCCTCCATGTTGCCTTCCTCTTTACCTCATCTCCCTGGGTTCAACCCCCTTCTGCTTCTCTCTAAGAAAGACACCTGTGATAGCACTTAAAGCCTGCTCTCATAATCTAGGGATCAGGAACCAGACACACTTTGGGGGTCCTAATTGGTATACAATAGCCTGATTACTATTGTGAATAAGAATGAATCCTTTAATCCTGACTGGTAAAGTATTGATACACAGGAAATTTACTGATCTATAACCAGCTCTTTTCCCATGAGTTCTAGCATTTATACAGCATGACTTTCCAAACAGACATTAGTATCTTCAAATAATATGCCTTTACCTCTTTTACCCCAATGCTTGTATCTCACTTACTTCAATGTGTTGACCAGGATGTTCAGGAAATGCTGATAATGGAGCAACTATCTTTTCACTGACATTGTGAGCACTTTCTTGTTGTCCAATCCTCCATAGGCGGAAATGCTCTTTGTCACATTACAGAAAGAGAATTCTATTTCCATCTGACTCATCTTTATCAAGAGAACCAGCCAGATTTTAGCAAATGCTTTTGTCTCATGTGAACAGCATGCTAGCAGTGAACTGTAATAATTGCCTCATTTGTGTGTCTTTTCATCAATAAGAGAGTGGTTTCCATTGATGAATGAAAACCAGCGAAAAGGACACTTACATAGGACTCAGTATCTGGAATCACCACCACCACTATCTCATCTTCTCCCAAGTCTTCCTCCTTACAGACAACAGCATCGTGGGTGACCAGATCTATGAAGAATGGGGGAGAAAAACACACGGTCTGGTCTGTTGGCTGGATTCTTCAGATTCGCTCTCAACAGCCTCTTGTGGGTTAGTTTGCTATGCGGGAGTACAGGGGATACTATGTTTATCCATACCGACAAAGGATACAGATGAACATACAGGTGGGAAAGCTTCAGAGAGGAAAGCAGATCCAACAAAGCTCTGAGCTTTTGAAATTGGCCTGGACACATCGAGACATGATCTCCTTCCGTTCCTCCTCAGATATGCCAGGCTCCGTGAATGTCCTCAGGTTCAGCTATCTGGAAGCTCTCAAACCTCATCCTTTTGGATTGTTGAGATAACTTCATCATGGATCCATGATTAATAAAATCACCTGGCTCTTATCTCTGGAGGCAGGGGCCAGAGCTCAGTCCTGACCTTTAAACCGTAGGTTGGCTTTGTTAGTGACTAGTCCCCATCATGGGGTGGTTTACTTAGGAACTTTCAAAAAAAAAAATCACCTTATTAACAAACTCAAGTATAGCTAAAAGGAGTTTCTGATAGACCACAAAGCTGTCATTCATCTCAATAGCTCTTGAGGGTTCCCAAACAGATTTCAGGAACCAAGGAGAAAAAGAAATATTTCAATAAAAGGTAATTATTTCTATAGTCACTTGGGAAATTACAATGATTATAGATGCCATGGACCAGAAATGTGGATGAAAACTCTAATATCTGTTTCATATTATTACAGTGCTTCATGTCTGTATGGAGGAAAAGGTTTTTTAAAAGAAAGCAAGCTTTCTTTCTTTAAAAAAGCAAAAAAAAAAAAAAAACTAGTCATTTCCACTACTTCATCAAAAACATCCTATCAGTTCTCAAGCCTGTGAAAACTCAGTTCCTCCCTTCTACAAACCCTTAGTTCTAAAATACTTACCTTATACAATGAATTTTTTAACATTCCTATGCATTTATTTATAGGGAGAGATAGAGACAGAGATAAAAATGAGAGAGGGAAAGAGGGGAGCAAGGAAAGAGAGAGAGAGAGAGAGAGAGAGAGAGAGAGAGAGAGAGAGAATATATATAATATGCATTCCATGGCACATGGGTGGAGGTCAGAGGACAAATTCCAGAAGTCAGTTCTCTCCTTCCACCATGTGGACTTCCGGGTATCAAACTCAGGGTCTCCAGTTTTGTAGGCAGGTGCCTTGCCCACCGAGTTATCTCATTAGCTCCAGTTTTTCAGTATTTCTAATTTGCAAGATTCATTAAGGCATTAAGGCATTTTCCTTTAAGCTCAATTTAGTAGTTTAGTTTTCTTTCTCCTCAGGAAATGTTATGGTATGTTAAGGGGAAACTGCTGAAGTGGGGTCCCAATTGAAGTAAAGGGGGGGAAAAAGCACATTGCGATCTGAAGGGGCAGGGAATAAGCCAAGAAGCCAAGTCCTGAACTCAGTGATCCAATATATTAAGCGTCCTCTGGTCAGCAGCTCTTTTTCAAGTCAGGGAAAAGTTATTTTTTCCAAATCATATCCTACTTTCATATGCAAAGAATTTTCAGCAGCTTCACTGATGAGACCAAGAATTATGTTAATAAAGGCTTCAGAGGATTTATGTAAAGAAACTTTTCTTCCCTGTGGAATGCTAGCTACTTGGATCTCCACACAGAGGCTAGAATTCTAGAGACACACTGTGTGGCAATGACAGAAAGTATCTTACCCGTGAGTTCTAAGACCACACCCACTTTGTGGTCACACAGAGAGGTAGTTACGTCTAAAATGTGGATTGCCCGATTTGTTTGTTTAATCACTGCAACATGGTGCTCTTCCAACCCCAGAGCTTCCAAGGGGAGGAGGTCTCTGCAGGACAACTGGAAGGTAGAATGGTCTCCTTAAACTATCTTTTATCTTTGGTTTCATAATGATACTTCCTTAACAGCAAGCAGCTTTCTTTTGAATTGTCTTCCACATCTGAGAGGTTGCCCCCCCACCCCCCATACACACACCTATAATGCTCACTCACCTTCCTTTTCTTCAAGCATTTGGGTCAAGTCTTCTATCAGGGACACTACCTCCACACTACTCTCAGGATGTTGTGACTTTACCCAGCTCCTCATCTCCCCAGGCAAAGCGGTCAGGAACTGCTCAAACACGAGTAGCTCCAAGATCTGCTGTTTTGTGCGAATGTCTGGCCTCAGCCACTGCTTGCAGAGTTCCCAAAGTCGACTCAGGGCTCTCCTGGGTCCCTCCTCTTGGGAATAATAAAACCATCTGAACATCTGCCTGAGAGACTCGGAGTCAGCAACATCTCCTCTTAAGGCGGTGTCTTGGTCCCCAAGATAAGCTGCCCTAGGGACCCTGCTTCGTTCACTTGAGGCCCAAGCTGGGCGGTCTGAAGAGATGTCTGTCATTGCTACAGCTTGCACGGGGTATCACCAGCAGGAATCCAGTACAAATTATCTGAATTATCAGTATGGTCCACCAATAAACACTATGTACAACAAACAGTCCAATTCACAGTCTTGCAGAAGCTGTCAAGAAGAAACATAAGACATTAAACAAACAAACTTAATTCTGAAAACATTGCTTTATTCCACATACGTGTGTGTGTGTGTGTGTGTGTGTGTGTGTGTGCGCATAGCTTTATACCCATATTTTAGAGGCCCAAAACCAAGTACTCTTACATTAAAAGGATAATCATCTTTATAGCTTAAATGTTAAGAAGTGTGAATAAGCAAAAATACTTTCCATAGAAATAGTAAAGAGTTACTGACTTAACACTACTCCTCATAAGCAGTCACAGATCTACCTTAACAAGTCTTACCCTCTTTCATGCATTTCCCACCAGTGGCACAACTCAGAACCGTGACTTCACATATGACTGTCGAGTTTCTCCTCCCTCTTACTTTTCACATAGTGAATAACCAAGCTCTGTGTTCCTCTCCTATCTCCCCCCCCCCCAAAAAAAAACTACCTAAGTACAGGCTTCTTCAACCCACTGTCATGCTGTAGCCAAAGGATTTCTTCTAATACTCAGAATACACCAGCCTGTAAGCCTTCACTGATCAACTAAGACCAAGTTCAATGCAGAAGACATAGAACAATGTAGAAATACACCTGATGACCTCACCTCCATTGCGCATCAGTTGTTAGATGGACTTTAGATCCATACAGAATCCCCACCACCCACACACCTATCCTTTTTGCACCAGAGCTATTCCCAGACCCCCAATTCCCCTATCCTTGGAATGTTCCATTGTTCCTGATACCAAACCTTTATTCATTTTTCAAAACTTGGACTCCCAAAGCTGGGGATATATATGTAACTCAGTGGTAGAACACTTATCTAATATGTGGGAGACCCTGGTTTAAATTCTCAGCACCATAAAACCAGCCCAGATTAAACTCCCACTAAGCTTCTTGACTCAATTGTCCCTTCCTGTGTGAAGTTTTCTTTGACCCCCAAATGCTGCTTTGCATGTACGCATTCATCCAACAAATGTCTGGGCAGCTACAAGAAGATGGGAACGGAGACGCTGTGGGCGGACAGGTCAGGTACCCCAAGGCCTTGGTGACAACGTGAAACGGACCGTGATTGGGCAAGGGAGAGAACACCCGCCTCCTGTTGCAATCAGCATGGCAGTAACCGATCGGCTAGCATATATCACAGTCCGCAGCACGCATGACGCGGTCACTGACCCCTCCGCTAAAGATCTGGCGTCCCCCCTGTACCCGGCGCCCCGCTGGGCACCTGGGACTCCGCCGTGACTGAGTCACGCGGCTGCGTCTCCAGGTCGCTCACGGAAAGAGGCTGGGTGAAAACGTGACGCAGGTGGGGGAGAAAAGCTGCAGCGATTTCACCTCACAGGTGTCACTCAGCAACGCTTAGAGACACTCCCGGTTATCCGGCCGAAAAGGAAAAAGGATGGCACGCGTTCTGCAGCTAGGGATGCTGCTAAATATCTCGTAAAACGGGGTGATCCCCTGTCCCCCCCTCAAGGAATCATCCCTAACAGCGGCGAAGTTCTGGAGCCCTGGATGCTGGGAGGGACCGAAGCAGGCGATACCCGGCCGGGTGCTTCAGGACAGCGCCCGCATCCCTCCGCCGTGCACATCCAACTCGCTCGGCTGCTCGTTGACCCCTCCCACCGCAGGTGCATGCTCGGAGCCCGCGACCCGTGCAGTTGCAAAACCAAGAACCCGGGACGGCCAATACCTTCACCCGCATCCGCCAGCCAGCTGCACCGCAAAGAGCTTCCAGAACCCGATCCCGCAGCAGCTGCGCGCGCAAACCCGCGGAAGCTACTACGCCTGCGCAGGAGCTCAGCCCTGCTCTTCCCCGGGTGCGTACACCCCCGCTTTCAGAAAATCCCGTGCTTTCCATAGGCTATCCACCCCGCCTGTTGCGCATGGCCACTAGGGAAGCAGCTGCGGGGGTAGGGGGAGAAGGCGGGGGGGGTGGGGGTGGCTCAGCTGCAGAATTATTGCTGCGCCAGAGGCTTAAGGCCTTGGAACCCTCTCAGGTTTTCAGAGCTATGCGGCTCTGTTTCCATGGCAACCTCAAACCTTTCTCGCCATCTCTCATCATTTCCTGAAATCCAAAGTGGGAGGAAACATGAAGAAAAATGAAGGATGCGTTCAACGTAAATCATTAACACCGCAACTAAAACGTTGCTATTTTCCAACTCCCGCGCCTGCCATCATATCCAGGGCAAAACACCCTCATCATGCTTTGCCTGCACTGTGACAATAGCTTATTGGTTTCATCTGTGCATTGCTGGGCAGCCAATTAAACCTCGGATTATATCCCTCCTAAAGACTGCTTTAAAGTCCTGTGGTCTTCATTACTTTCACTGTTGCCGTGATTTAAAAAAAAAAATCTGATAAAAGCAATTTATTTATTTATTTCCACTCATACAACTTTAACAGGTATACCGGTCCCCTCCCTCCCTCCAACCTCCCACCGCCCTATGCCCTCCTCTCCTCCCCCTCCCTCCCCATTCCCCAGTGCCTCCCCCTCCCATCCCCGGAGCATCCTTTAATGTGCATGCCAGACTCTCTTCTGGGTCCTCCTCTCCGATGAGGTGCAAGGACCCAGTGGCATTTCCCAGAACCCTTTTCTGTGTTCCCTTTAAGCATAGGAACACTACTGTGGCTGTCAATCCCTTGCCTCCAAGGATCTTAGTGCCTTGATAAAAGCAATTTAAAGAAGAAAATTTATTCTGACTCACATTCAAGGGTAAAGGCCATCAAGGTAGGGACTGTCAAAGCAGAAGTAGCCTGAGACAGCTGGTCATTTCACAGGACAGGAAGCAGAGAACAATGAAGGTGAACTGCAGCTTGGATCCCTTTCTCCAATTCCGGTAGTTTAGGGTCTCCTGCCCATAGGGTGGGCCTTCCTACCTCAATTAACTAATCAAACCCAGGGGCCAATCTCTCAGGTGATTGTGACTCTGTCAATTTGACATTGTCTCTAATCACAGCACCTCAAGTCTTCACAGTAGCCTACCAGGCATGATGGCGTCTGGTCTTCCACAACCTCTGGCTGCTTCCCAGCTCTGGTCAGACTCACCATTCCCGCTTCCTCCATCCCACATGAGGCTCTGGTTGACTGTCTTCCGGGCCCCTCAACCCACCCTTCTTGGAAGATCTCAAAGAGCTTCCTCACCACATCTTTCAACTGGAACCCCACTGGCACCCCATTTCTCCCTGAGACCTCTCCTTACTTCTTAATGGCTAATTGTCAATTTTCTCCACAGAATAATATGAATTGTTGAAAGATCAGGATTATTTTCTAGATTGCTGTATCCCCAGGTTTGGAACAGTACCTACGGCAGTACACGTAGTAAGGGCTCCACAGATATTTGGACATGTGATGAGGTTTCATATGGACAAACTTCCTAAGAATTGCTTGGCCAGATTAATTAACTAGATGATTCTTGAGAGGGGGAGAAATAGAGTTGGGAAGGCCAGAGATGTAGGACAGAGAGCTCAGAAGTTAAGCCTCTGCCTCACAAGCAGAAGGTCCTTGTGGGGCTCTTGGGAAGGTGCCCCCCCACCTCGGAATGATCAGGCATACAAAGTCACACCAAAACCAGCAATATAAACCAAAACCAGTAATATATAAAGGAGTTTATTGTCAAGCAAGCAAGAGGATAAAAAAATAGGCAAGCAGCATGTAATGTGGCTGTCTCAGAAACAGAGGAGAGAGAGAGAGAGAGAGAGAAGAAAAAGAAGAAAGAGAAATCTGGTTTTGAGGTCTCATAGGATATGGTCATGTGACCCGTATGAAAAGGGGGGCTTGTCTCTGGGTGAGTGAAAAAGTCCTTGGGATCTGCAGACAGGCAGGGAGCCTGGAATTGTCCTTGGGAGAGCGGAGCTGCCTTATCTAAGTAGACTGGGAACTGTGAAGGGTTCTTTGTGTGAACCATACATTGGAGGGAGAGGTGGGGCAGCTTGAGCCATTTTGTGTTTAACATGCCTAACATCTAACAGTCCTGAGCTTGGATTCACCCGTCCCACGTGAAAATGCCAGGTGGAAATGGCAGCAGCCTGTACTTTCAGTCCTGGAAGGTAGAGCCTGGGAAACTCCAGAACAAAGCAAATTGGAAGTAAAAGCAATCCAGAGTGATTTCCAAAGTCACCCTTGGGTCTCTACAGGCACACACAGTGCCCATAGAGACACACATGTACACACACACACACACACACACACACACACACACACACAAAAGACTGAAGGCATAGTGCTGAGACTTCTTAAAAGATCAGCAGAGGAACTACTGATTTCACCTTTTAAAAGAAAATTATGTGTATGTGAGTATCAGAGAGCACTGTGGCGGCCCATCGTCCTGGATTGCATCTACCTCCTTTTTGCTTTGCTGTGGGATTTCCCAGGTTCCGCCCACCAGGGCCTGAAGTGCAGGCAGGCCTCCAGAGTTTTTACATGGGACCTGCGATTTGAACTCAGGTCCTTTTCCTTAGGATGTAGAATCTTAACCCCTGAGCCATCTTTCCAGTCGCTGAGTTTATCTTATAAGCAGCCAAACAAGGGAAGAAATAGGACTAACAGTCAAGAAGATGCTATGCTAATTTCAAGCCTGTGTGCTCAAATTCTCATGTTCTAACCCCCTCTAAGCAGACCGAAAACGGAAGGACACGGGAAAAAGGTTAGAGAAAACAGAGAAGCAGTGGATGAAAACGGGTTGTTACTTTAACTAGGCTGATTAGAGACACTTTAATGAGTGATTCTTAAATTTCAATGAATCACTTGGTGTTCTTTCTTTGAAAACCAATTGGAACTTTCCAGATCTTCTACCCACCAGCTGCTGCAGGTGATAGATATTTCAATGCCCCTTTGAGGAACACTTTAACTAGCTGAAATGCTCAGTAATGAGATGACTAAGTTACCAGGAAAGACTGACATCTTTTGGCAACCGGTGGCTAAAGAATAACTAACTTCTGGTTAAAAGAAACCATTGAGGAAAAGAACAGTGAGTCACAGACAGTAAGAACAATAAGGAAGCTGGAAACTAAGAATCAGTTGCTTCCCTTAAAAGCAAGCTGTTGGGATCTTTAACCAGTAAAAAACACACGTGGGAATACTTCAGTGGGTCTTGTGTTTATTTTTTTTTAAACTGTTGTAGCTTTAGCATGAAAAATAGATCAGAAAGATATCAGGCTGGAGGTAAAAAGACACGTCTTATTAGGAGACTGTTGAAATTGTCCAGGTTGAATAATGGTGATGTGAAATAAAGGTAGTTTGAATAAGAAGGGACAATAGGAAAGACCCAGGACATGAGAGTATCAAGAGATGGCAGCAGAATTAGTATTTGGAGATGTACATCAAAGATAATGCATGATTTGATGGGTTATGTTTTATAAAGAAGGCCATGTTAGCTATATCCTGTGCCAGGTGTCCTCATAATGTAACATTGACCTCTTTTGAGACTGTTTCTAGCCCTTTGAAACTAGGTTGATTTTTTTCAGCCAACCAGGATGCTGGGAGTGATCACTGTTGGTATCTAATTGCCTGATGTATGAAATATAGTCCTGGGGAGGGAGCTGGAGTGGAAGTGTCTCTGCTTAATTGTTATTTTTAATGTTTAATTGGTCCCTATGTGAAGTTTAGAGACAATTTGAGAGAGTCCTTTCTCTCCTTCTACCAGGTGGGATTTGGGAATCAAACTTAGCGTATCAGGCTCAGCAGCAAGGACCTTTATCTGCTGAAGCATTTTGCCAGCCAGCTTTTATTTATTTATTTTTATTTTTTATTATTTATTCAATTGTGCATGTATGCATGTGTGCGTGCATGTGTGTATGTATGTGTGTATGTAGAACCACGGGCGAATTCGGGAACCACCATGGACCACCTCCACCTCCTTGTTTACTCTGCCCCGGGATTCACAGGCTCCGCCCTACCAGGACCAGAAACGCAGGCTGCCTCCGCCTGGCGTCTATATGTGGGGCCTAGAATCCGAACTCAGGACCTTCCGCCTGCAAGGCAGAGGCTTAACCCCTGAGCCACCTCTCCAGCCCCGCCAGCCAGCTTTTAAAGCTAGATTCGTACCATATATACAGCCTAAGCTCACCACTGTTCTGACTTCCAGTAGAGTGGAATCATTGTACTTGTTTGCATACCCTAGAAAAATATAGTCTCCTCAGGGGAATCAGATGGTGTGTACTTTTTGTAAGTGGCTTCTTTCAATCAACATTGTGTATATGAGGTTTATCAAAATCATTGCATTAAATGCTTTTGTTGCTGCATAGCATCCCCTGGGTGGCACTTTATTTATATTAATTTCCTGTTTTCATAGCCCTTGGCTCAGTTTCTCCAATATGTATAGGAGGGAGGAAGTATATATATGCATCTATGAAGGGCTAGCTGATTTTCTTGTTTCCTTCTACAGCTAATCTCCTTTGAAGAAAATGAAGAACCCAGGTCTTCCTCACCTTCCGTTTTACAGGAAATGAGGCAGTTTGCAGTATAGGGAAGACACTTGCCCAGGGTCACTCAGATAGCAAATGGCTAGTGACCAACTGAGCAGAACCTTCATGCATTAGAAGGAGGATAGGGTTGGATTCCAGTCAAAAGTCAAATGCAGAGTTTTGCTTGTTTGCTTGCTTTTTAGGAAGCGTCTTCTATTGTCTGGGCTGGCCTCCAACTTGCTATGTTGCCAAGGATGATCATGAAGTTATGATCCTTTTGCCTTGACCTCTGAGCACTGGGATTATAGTTCTGCGTCACTGTGTGTCACTATGCTGGTTTTATGTGATGCTGAGTATTGAACCCAGAGCTTTGTGCATCCTAGGCAAACATCCAGGGGAGGTGTCTTGGAAGGTGTAATTATAGCTTATAGGGGTGCATGCCTGTCGTCTTAGGCTAAGGCAGGAGGCCAGCAAACAGAAAGAGAGACTTTGTTTCAAGACAAAGCAAAACAAAAAAAGCCAGCTGTTGTCGTTGTGGGGCACTCCTGACTGAAGCGTGGGCGCTATCTCCTTAGGACCTTGGGGAGCCGGTCTGGAGACCCCTGTACTTGGAAAGTCTGAGCTGCTTCAAGGACGTGGAGTCCTCACTTTCCTGGCTTTGCTGGCACTCGGAGAATCTCAGGGTCAGCTGGTTGTTATGGTTTCCTCTCTGGGAGAACTGACCATTTCCTGAAAAGGAAAAGAAAAAAAAAAAAAAAGCCAACTGCGTGGCTGGATACAGCCTCAGAGGGTGACACGTTCCAGAAAGAAAGAACCAGAAAACTACAGCAGGCAACAGTAAGCAACTCATCAGAGAGAACAGAGGTGAAGACAGAGCAAGCAGACACGGACCGAGTGAAGACACAGAAGGTTCTGGAAGGAAGCCCGGATGGGGAGTTAGCTTTACTCAGCCAGAGACAAGGTCTGCTCTTCCTCAGAATGCAAGAAAAGGCGGCAGGGAGGGAGGGCAGAGACGCAAGGAGACCTGTAGCTGACAGTATGTGAGACCTTGCCATGGAGGTCTCAGCAGAAGGGATGTGGAGTTGGGGCTGAAGAAGTCTGATGTGAGATCAGGCTCCAGATAACTGCTGAGAAGAGGGTCAGCTGACCAGAAAAGCACAGAAAGATTTTTTCCACAGAGTTAAGGGCCCTGTGTGCGCTTGAGATCACTCACTGATGTCACATGTATCTGAAGACTGAATGGTTTTTCTTTTCTCATGACACACAAAGTAGCTCCACGAGACTATACAGAAGAGATGTAGCAGATCAGTCCCCAACAATCTTGTTCCTAGGTATTTATTTACTCATGAGAAATGTCAGCATCTAGTCTCAAAAAAAGTCCTATGGAATCATGCAGGGCTCCTTTGGTGTTAACTGTCAAAAGTGAAGAAATTCAAATGCCACCCTTGATCCGTTGGACTTTTCACTACTGTGATCACTTGCCCACACAACTGGAAGGAAGAAGGGCTTAATTTTAGGTTATACTTTCAGAGATATTAGCCCACAACCGGAAGACTCGGCATCTCCAGGCCTGTGGCAAAACAGAAGCATCATGTCAGGAAGATGTGGCATAGGAAAGGTGCTTGCTTTGTGAAAGTCAGGGAGCAACAAGAAGGACGAGGCCAGAGACAGGTATTATTGCAGAGCACCCACCCCACGCGCATACACATGCTGGTCTATTTTTACTTTCTCCCTCCAGGCCCTGCCTTCTGATGATGTCATGTTATCAGACTCCGTCAAGGGAATCATCCTTTGATAAAGTCAAAACTCTCAGGATCCACGTGCCTCTCAAGGGTGCCATCAGATGGGGCTCAAGCCTTCAACACCTTTGGGGGGAACAAGCCTTCAGGCCCCTTTGGGAAGGACAAGACTGGTGCACACATGAGCAACCTCTTACATTTATAAGGTGAGGTTCCACTCAGCAGTAGGAAGTGCAGGCCTACGCCATTTCTGCCTGGAGTTTTTAACGTGGGACCTGGGATCTGAACTCAAGACCTTCTGCTTGTAAGGCAGAGTCTTAACCCTTAAGCCATCTCTCCAGCCCATGAGGTGCCTTCTTACAAACCCGGTGACCTGAGTGTGATCCTTGGAATTCACACAGTGGAAAGAAGAGAAGTGACTTCAGAAAGTTGTCTCCTGACTTCTACCTGTCATGGTGGACATGTATGGTCTCTCCCCTCTCCTCCTCTGCTTCCTCCTCCTCTTTCTCTCTCAAGCTATGAATAAATAAAATGAAATAATTAAACAATACATTTGTCTTATTGTGATGATTTAATCATGTCCAGAATTGCCTCGTGGCAATTACTACTAGTCAATTTATAGTGATCAGTTGATCAAATCAATAGATAAAAATGAAAACACAAATGGAAGCCATGCTAATTATGGTATGGATCTTCAGTGTCCTGCACATGTATTGAAGGCATGCTTCCAATGCAGTATTCAGTGGTGGGGCTCTGGAGTGTCATTGGCTCATGATGTCTCTGACCAAATCAATGGATTAAGCTGTTGGTGGATTTGTAACTGAAGGGACTGTTGGAGGAGATAGATACTGTGGAAAATGGGATCTTATTGAAAGTATGCCTATCTTGATCTGGAGAGATGGCTCAGAGGTTAAGACTCTGCCTCGAAAGCAAAAAGTGCTGAGTTCGAATCCCAGATCCCACACAAAAACCCAGGAGGAAAAGGCAGTGGCCTATACTTCTGACCACCCAGCCTGAGAAATCCCAGAGCAAAGCAAAAAGGAAGTAGAAGCAATCCAGGATGATTCCTGAAGTCACCCTTGGTTCTCCACAAGGACACATAGTGCCCTTTCTCTCTCTCTCTCTCTCTCTCTCACACACACACACACACACACACACACACACACACACAAAATAATAAAGTTTTTTTAAAAAAGAAGTAGGTCTATCTTTAAATGGTCTATCCTCGCTCTGTCTCTCTCTGCTCCCGGGCTTCCATGAGGTGAGCAGCCTCCTTCCCTTACCTGCTTTCACTTTCAATGAATTGAACGGGACATTTACATTAGAAAGGGGAAGTTACTTTCCACAAGAATTTTTCCTTAACCATCCTGAGCATGTGAGTACAGATTCTAATCTGTTTTCGGAAACGTTAAGTTTTAACATTTACCTCCCAGTCTTCCTTCTGCAAGCAGCTTTTAGAACAGTGAAATGTGGGCCTTAGTCCAAACCCAGTGCATGGCTGCAATTCATTTCTAATTTTTTCACTGATACATAAAATTTGTATATATTATGGAGTACAATGTGATGTTTCAATGTACATGCTGTGCTGTTCAAATCAGTGTGCATGTGTACGTGTGTGTGTGCATAATGTAGAGACTTACAACTCTATAATATTGGTTTTATTAAGACCTTTTTCTTTGGAAAAGGATCAGAAAGTAATGTTTAAAAAAAAGTTACCACAGTTGAGGTTTTTATATACGGAAGATTGAGTCAATGACTCCAATTAAGATTGGGACTAGAATATTGCTTGCCTAGCATGCATAAGCCCTGCATTTGATCCCCTTGCACAGGGGGAAAAGATGTTGAGCAGAGTTTGTGGTAGTTTGACTCTCAAGTAGTCAGTTTCAGGGGAATCTAGTGGGCTGAAGAAAGAATAAAGGGCAGCTTGACTCTGTGAATGGAGGCAAATGAATCAGGCAGGTTGTGTTTTAAGGGAGAGATTGGATAGGGTTAGGGTAAGTAGAACAAGCTTGAAAGATGTAAGCATCATGAGCAAATGTCCCCTAAGAGTGCGCAAAGATTTTCTTAGCATGCACGGGCAAGGATAATATTAGAATGCTTAATCTCTAGCTGTATGTATTTTCTTTAATTCGATTTCCCTAAGATAGCTTTTAAGGATAACATGTTCTGTTTTACAAGGATGCTTCTCTAGCTTGACATAAGTTAAGTCACAGCTCCCAGTCACCTAAGTACGGTTGGCTCATTCTTAGAGTCAAAACTCTTAAAGCTGCCCTCAAAGGGACAATTCGAGGGCTGGGGATGTAGCTCAGTGGACATAATGTCTGTCTGCCATGCATGAAGCCCTTTGTTCAGCCCCTAGAACTGCATGAAAGCACAGAGTCTAGTGGCCCATGCCCCCATCCCAGCTCTCAGGAGGCGAAGGCAGCACGATCTGGAGTTCAGGATCATCCTTGGCTATCATAGCAGTTTGAGGCCAACCTGGGCTACATGAGACCCTGTTTTTTTTTTAATCTCCTAGTTTTACAAGCATATTGAGTAATCAGAGATCCTATTTTTTTAAAAGGACAATTCGACATATCAATTTATATAGTAAGTACATGAATGACTATACATGGGTATTCTCTCTCTCTCCTCTCTCTCTCTCATTCTCTGCATGCACGTGTGTTCAAAAGGCCTTACTAGTTACATTATTTCATTAATAGATTTCTGATATGTCCAATATGATTGCACGAAGATAAAAGAATGTTTTATGGTAACATTGCTCACAATAATTAAAAGTTATTAGGAGCTTAAATGTTTGCTACATAGCAATGGATAAATAAGTTTTGTTATATACTTATCATCCAGATATTTAAAAGAATATTATTCTGTACAATCTGGTTATCGTGCTTAAGAGCACAGATCGGAGCCAGGCAATGGTTCATGCATCCATAATTCTAGCACTAGGGAGATTGGTGTAGGATTGTGAGTTTGAAACCAGCTGGGCTACACAGTAAGTGCAAAGCCAAGTTTGTCTAGTGAAACTGACTCAAAATAAAAATGAAAATACTATGGGTGTGTAATTCTGCAGCAGAATGCCTGTGTAGCTCAGGATTAGTTTCAAAAAGAAAAAGCAAGATAATCAGATTTGGGAGACTGAGCACGTAGTTCAGTGTTAGAAGTGTGCTAAGCACGTGGAGGCACGACGAAACAAGAATATGGACTCTACATTCATTCTGTCTGGACTCAAATCGCCCCTCCCTAAAGACTTCCTAGTTTGTGGTACTGTAGAAATGCTCTTCAGCCACCTCGTGCCACCACAATCCCTACTCGAAGACTATACTGGGGCGATTGTTCAGATCCAATGCTTAGTTTGGTACCAGGTACAACCATGATAGATGCCCTTGGTTTTTCTTGTCCGTGCAGCAGCTTTAGGATTTGAACCCACAAAGCCCCTTGGAATGGTGTCATAGTTTGAATATGAAAATTGGCCCCTCCCACGGGCTCATGTGTTTGTATCCTTAGCTGATGCTAATGTCTGAGAAAGTTATGGCACCTTTAGTAGGTGGAGCTTTTCTCTCTCTTTTTTTGAATATATTTTTAATCTTTTCTTAGTTTTACAAGCATATCAAGTATTTATCCCCGTTTCCTTTCCCTCTATTCTTTCACTCTTTTCCTTCTCCTTCCCCTCCCTTCATCAATCCATCCCACTCCCTTCCACCTTCCTGCTTGTCTGCTTCTATGGGCCCCAAAGTTCCCTCTCAATTGTCCACTCTTGTGAGGGTTCAGGCCTCTGTGGCATACCAAGTGGCCCCTCCTTGGGCCACCCCACTAATAGGGGCATTTGCCTTCACCCATCCAGCCCTAGTCACCAAAATTTCCACCGAGGTAACGATCTCTCCTGAGATCCTCGCTAGCCTATGGGGGCCTGTTGGTGGTATGTCAGCCATTACGCAGGTCTGGTAAGGGCAAGTCTCACTGTAGTGAGTGAGGTGGAGTCTTGCTGGAAGAAGGCAGTCACAGGGAGTGGGCTTTGAGGTTTTGGCAGCTCTGCCTTGCTTGCAGTTCGCTTCTTTCTTCCTTGGCCTCCATGATGACTGCTGGACCTGAATCATTCCAACTTCTGCCACCTGCTATGCCTTTTCTGCTGTAATACACCGTATCTCCATCTCCCCTCTGGAACCATAAATGTCTTAGTTACTCTGCATTATTGCTGATGAATTCATGACTAAATGGCTTATGGGAACAAGGCTCTTTTTTTTTTTTTTTTTTTGCTTATGATTATCCAGTTATAGTTCTTAATCCAGTTTGGCAAGAGAACTCATACTGACATCTGAGGCTGAGGACACTGGCCACACCATATTCCCAGAACTTCTGAGAAAGGGACACTCCTCACTGGCCAGACAGCACGTCTTTTTAAGTATGCCGAAGGATGCCAACTTCTTTAAACAACTCAGGGTCTAGTCCCACTACCATGGGCTGGGCCTGCCTGTCAATTAGGCAATCTGCAGGCTTGCTCAGGGCTCTGCTCAACTACTAACTCTTCACAACTGTGTCCAGAGCTCGGGCCTTCAATTGTCAAGTTTGACACCTTTCTCTAGTTATCATGGTAAGCCAAATAAATCTTCCTCTCTCTTTTCAAATCATGTATCAGTATTGTCGCACAGCAGGAGAAAGAAGGTAACTCTGACAGATGACTTTGGAAAGATCCAGTTGAGACTCATGGGAGGTCAGTTTTCCCCACTAGTCATTGTTATACAGGATGGAGTAAATTCCAGTTAAGTACCAGTAAGGTTCTTTCACTAGGTGTTAATCGCTGCCAAACACTGCTGAGATAAAACCTATTTTATGATAGACCTTTATTGTAAAACACCCTTTGCTGAGTTTCCTTTTCATGGCTGAGCCACTCGGCATTTGATAAACTGTCAGACTGCTCCCTTCTGCCCCACTGCCCTGATTAGGGACCTGTCAGTTAAGCAGTCTTTTTTCAGGCTACCAGCAAGACTATCATCATGGCAGCCTGCTTGCTTTGAAGAAACGCCGAGGAAGTTCCCCTCTAGCTACCAGGACCCCCATGACCTGGCTGCTGCCCAAGCCTCGGCCTGTACTTGTTCTGGTTGAACTGTTCTGGACAGCTCGTGCCCAGCTCCGGAAGACTTCACCTCCACCAGGAAAAGCTTCTAGATAGAGGATTGTCAGAGAAAGGAAACTGAGATGAAATCACCCTTCGTTAGGGTACTTACAGGTTCATGGGCCTCAGGCAGCTGTGATGATGGAGCCCTGAGAATAGAGATACAGTACCCTAGCCACAGGCAGCCATCACGGGTCTTCAAATCCTACAGTATTATAGTAGAGTTAGGCCATGGTGCTGGAGACGGTGCAATGGGATCTTAAAGACACTTCTGTTGTGTAAGACAAAGGGAATTCCTGACTCTTATAGGTTTTCCGGGGTAGGGGTGGTAATTCCACATGGAGTGATATAGCCCACAAGCTAGAGTCATAGCCATTAATAAAAGTGAATTTATAATTCAAGGTTGTCACAACTGTAAGTAGGAGGGAGGTTTTACAAGGCCACACAGCATGCTTTAACTCTGTCCAGGGAGAGAGAGAAAGAGAGAGAGAGAGAGAGAGAGAGAGAGAGAGAGAGAGAGAGAAGGGGTGTAGTCTGGTTTCTAGGAGAGAGAAAGAAGCCATTAGAAGGTCTGTGATCTAACAGTGGTGACCCTATCTCTCTCGCAGCTGTGCCCACCCAGGCCAAGGTGACAGCACTTTCCTTGGTGAGTCAGCAAAAAGCTCCTGCTTGACATACACCATAAGACTTGTGCTTGGGGAGCATGTAAGACTGTGACTGGTGGAACTAGAAGCTATTCATAACTGTGACACACCCCTCTTTTGGCTAAATAAGCAGCCTGGTTGTGGGCCTCCTGGAGTTAGTCTGGAATGCTTCTCTCCTATGTACTACCCGGGTGTTGCAATATTAGGTGTCAATGAGAGTCTTTCCTGAGAGGTCTTCTATTTGCCTACTTAAAGGCTTTATCGGTGGTCTGGTCTTTGGCATAGGCTGAGATTGTTCTATGAAGAGAAGACAAGTGACGGGGGAGGGGGATGTTTGGCTCCAGTGGCACTGACAGGGGAGGTGGCAGCAAGAAGCCTCTGGCTTTCAAAGGCACCATTCGCTTTTCAAGCTTTAAACTACAAGCTTCTCCATGTCCCCAGGAACTAAATCTGTAAGTCCCTGAGTTTGAAAGCCTGACTTGTAAACCTACAGCACTTAAGAGCTCAGGGCTGCCCACACCAAGAGAATGGCTTCTTGCTTAGTCTTGATTTCCATCCACGGAGAACAAAAAGACCCTCAGCCACCTTTCATGACTTTGGAGTATTTTATATAGTTACAGAAACAGGATGTATATGCCGAATTATGAACAAGTATTCTTTCTATGGAGTGGGATAAAGGGATGGTAAAATAGGGAGGGGTAGAGACTGCTATACACTTCAGTAGTGTTTGTAAATAGTTGATGGCATGCTTATTTTGAAAGCAATGTTAAACCAAAGAGCCGAAGTGTTCCGCCAAAGAAAAAAGAGTGGAGTTCAATAAAGTAGCACAAGTCTGTAGCTAGTGCTAGGTCTTCAGAAGATAGAGGCTGGATGATCACTTGGGTCTGAGTTAGGGAGCTGGGACATCAGCCTGGGGGATGTGGGGAGGCTGAAAAATGAAAGAAAGAAAAGAAAGGAAAGAAAGAGGGAGACTGCTTAATATACTAGTAAGTCATTAACAACAAATATAAGGCTTTTTAAAATTTTTTGTTTTTAATTATTTTTATTCGTGTGTGTGTGTGTGTGTGTGTGTGTGTGTGTGTGTGTGTAGAACCACGGACGAATTCGGGAACCACCATGGACGCCTCTACCTCCTCCTTATTTACTCTGCCCGGGGATTCACAGGCTCCGCCCTACCAGGACCAGAAACGCAGGCCAGCCCGGCTTCCGCCCGGCGTCTATACGTGGGGTCTAGGATCCGAACTCAGGACCCTCTGCCTACAAGGCAGCGCTTAACCCCTGAGCCACCTCTCCAGCCTCCTAGGCTTTTTAAATTAACATTGAAAAATGTTCACGATTTACTCAAAACGTTGATCCCCTTCGTTAGCTTTTTCATTCCTGTGACAAGTATCGAGAACGACTTAGCCGAGGGAAAGGTTTATTTCCGCTCACAATGTCATAGAGATTTCAGTTCATGACCAGCTGGATCCCTTGGGGTAGGCCCGAGGTGAAAACCAAGCATCTAGACAGGGGGAATCCCTGATAGAAAAGTGCAGCCCCCCTGATGGCAGAAAGGAACAGGCAGCAGTAACCGAAGGGACCACTGTTACACCTCCCCACGTGCTTCCTCCAGCCAGGCTCTGCCTCTCTATTCACCTACTAATAATGGATTGTATTATAAATATATATACACAGGAATATTAATACCCACTGGAGACAGAGGATCCCATTACTTCCCTGAAGTCCATGGGCTGGCAATCAAACCCCTAATGAATACGTCTGTGTGCGTGTGTGTGTACAATTCATATTCATATTACTGCGGAGGCTGCATATGGGGTCGTATGTGTGCAGGCACAAATATGAACACCCACCCTTGTCAGTTTCTCTAGGGTATGGGAAGGGTGAGGTAGCAGAACTGGAAGGACTTTTACTTTGGGGATAGTCCATTTATAATTTAAATTTCTTGTTCATGTAAATATTGGAAGTAGTATCTTCAATACCAGATGCGTATTTTCTCATGTTACATCTGGAGCGACGAATCGTCAATTTTTAAGAAATTCATTAGGACGTTAATTTGGGGGGAACGAATGCAACTTCAGTTCATTCACGATCTTGATTTTTTCGACCCACAAAAAGTGTGTGGCTTGGCACCTAATTTATGCATGTGATAGGACCATCGCGATAGTCCAGTGATCATGGATTCCTTTAATGTGAATCCCATTGGGCAAGTGGACACAAGCGGGGGTGTGGGGGTGTGGGGCACACTGAAGGCATAAAGTTAAAATCGGGGTTTCAAAGCTCGGGCATGCCTGGGGGCCAGCCAGCGGAAACTTCAAAGAGTCTCTACAGCTCCTGCAAGCCACGTGGGGGTTCAGGGCTCTCGCAGCGTCCCGGGGTGGGGGGGCGGGGTGACCTTCTCCCCTCGCAGCTCTCGGGGTCCTGGGGGCGTGGGGGCCCACTTCCCGCCAGCGCGAGGGTCTGGAGGCCGAGCGGCCCGGGCCTGAGTCAGCGCGGCGGCCGAGAAGGGCGGGGCTTCCTCGCGCCGACCGCGGAGCCGGCTCGACTCCGCCGAGTCCACGTCTCGGCCTCCGGCGGGGCGGGCGCGACGGACGCGGACGGCCGCGAAGCCCGGGAGCCGCGCCGCGCCGGCCTGCTGGTCCCGGAGGCTCGGCTCGGTGCCGCCGCCGGCCCGCGGGGCCATGGAGACTGGTTCGGACTCAGGTCAGGGGGCCGCGCGCGGGGAGGCTGGGGTCGGGGCGGCCCGCGTGGCCGCGGCAGGTGGGCAGGACGCGGCGCGCGAGCGAGCGGGGCAGCGCGGAGGGCGGGCGCGCAGGGCGATGGCTCAGCGCTTTCTAAATATACAGGCCGGCGGCGGGCCGCGCGGGGAGCGAGCCGAGGGGGGGCGCCGGGCCGCGGAGCTGCCGCGCCGAGCGAGCGACACTCGGCCGCACGGACTCGGCGAGGCGCGAGCTCCGCGGGGGAGGTCGCGGCGGCGGGCGCGCCGCGGAGGACGCAGGCGGCGGGCGGGCCTCGCGGGCGCAGCGCGTGGGGCGCCCGACGCGCGGCTCGCGATCCCCGTGGCGCGGCGCGGCGTGGCGTGGCGCCGCCGCCGCCGGCACCGTCGCGAGCCCCCCGCGCCGCCCGCCCGCCCGCGCCTCCCCTTCCCGCCCCTCCCTCGCTCGCTCGCTCGCTCGCTCGCTCCCCGGCGCAACATGGCTGCGGCCGCCGCCTCCGCCTCCCAGGACGAGCTGAGTAAGCGCGGCCGCGAGCCGGGCCGGGAGGGGCGTCGGGGCGCGGCGGCCGCGGGCCCCGGGACGTGGAGCCGAGGCGGGCCGGGGCTCGCGGGGCCGAGGGCGGCGTGCGGGGGGCGTGTGGGGGGGGACTCCGGGGCTCGGGGCCTGGCGGGCGGGGCGCGGGGCGCCGCCGCGGGCGGGCGGGCGTCGCTAGGCCTCAGCTTTGCACTGTCACGTTGCGAAATTGAAACCGGAGTCCCGGGCGGAGCCACCTCTGCCTGGGATCCGCCGGGGCCCGGGGCTCGGGGAGGGGAAAGCGCGGCCCCCTTGATCCGGCGTCGGGCTGGGCGCGCGGGCCCGTGGGGCCCTCCACTGCCCCTCCCCCCCGGCCCGGAGGGTCCCCACTGACCCTCTCCGCTCCTCCCCGGGCCTGATGATGTCTGGGGAGACTTCTGGAAAGATAGATATTTTGGGAAGTGTCTCCTTGACAGACTAGGAACCCGCGGAAAGGTCACGGATAGGCGATGACACCCCCATCCCCTCCAGGTGGAGCAGGGGGCTGGGCTGGGCCGCCCCACGAGTGGCAGAGAGAATCCGCGGGGTGACAGCGCTGTCAGAAAGGACAGGCAGTGCGGTCTCCATGCCAAGCCCGGCAGCTTTCCAGGGGACCGGGATTCAAGCCCGTGGAGAGCCCTCCCTGATCCCCCTGATTCCCCCCCCCCCCCCCCGGGCCGCTCAGCCTGCCTCCTGTGTTCCTCTCGATGCTTTGTGGGAAGTGTAGTTCCTGGGTGCTGTAAGCCCATGCTGGGTAGAGGTGGGGGGACATGGGGGAGGTCATACATGTTCAGTTTTCGTAGGGTACGTAAGCTAATTTTTAGCTGCGTTTTGAGTGGTTAGTTCAAATGCTTTAGGAACAACCCCCTCAAGTTGCCTTCAGTTTATGTGTCAAGGTAAGATGTTGCAAACTAATGTTTGTGAAGCTTGTGCTGTTACAGCCTCTCAATCGCCATATGAAAGTAGTTATACACATAATTTATGATTCTTTGGTGCTTGGCAGTTGAAAGCTACTTTTATGTACGTGATCTCCCTTTTGCCCTCCTAACAACCTTGTGTGGCGAGTAGGTAGGAATAATCCACATTTTGAAGAGGAGACAGTTTAAAGAGATTAAGTCCTAGTTGCTTTGACACAGAAACTGGTGGAACAGGAGTTTGTTTGCTTTTTTGGAAGCCGAAGTAAATACTTGGTATGACCCTGGGCCAGATGGAAGACTCGGAGAGGTCCCAGGGTGTGGGGAGAAGTAGACAGGAACCTAATGGTCAGTCCCAGTGGAATAACTAACTACCAGACCTTCTGAAGAAATCAGTTCCCTGATTTTATTTATTTATTTTTATTACAGTGGTAGGACATATATGTCATAAAACTTATCATTGTAACCATTTTAAGTGTAGAGTTCAGTGGCTTTATGTGCATCCACGCTGTTGTGCAATCTTCACGGACCATCTTCAGGATTCTTTGGCCTTGCAAAACTGAAACTCTATACCTATTAAACAACTCCCTACTCCCTTCTTCTTGCAGCCCCTGGCAACCACCATTCTGCTTTCTGTCTCTGTTGTGCTGTTTGCCTTTTTTTGTGATTGGCTCATTTCATGTAGTGTAAGGGCTTCAAAGTTTATCCATGCAATAGCATCTGTCAGAACTTTCTTTTGAAGACTGAGTAATATGCTCTTGTATGTGTGTATAGCATTCTCTCAATTATTCACTGCTGTATGGTTGTTCCCAAGTTTTTGCTGTTGTGACTAATGCTACTGTGAACATGGGAGTGCAAATGCTTCTTTGAAGGCCTGCTTTGGGGTATTCACCCTTAAGTTTCAAGAAACTGCCTTTGTTTTTGTAATGCTGAGAATTAAACTCAGAACCTTGCCATACTACAGTGGCAAGTGCTCTCTTACCAAGTTTACATTCTCAGCCTGCCATCTATTTTCCATAGTAGCCATTCCATTTTGAATTCCCATCAGTATTGGAAAAATGGTTACATTTCCTCTATATTCTTGTCAACCCCAGTTATTTTCCATGTTTTTACTAATAACATCATAGTGGATATAAGGTGGTCTAATTTTTTTCCCCCCAAGTTTATCGGCTGCATAATGTTTGAGTTTCTCTTAAAGCAGTACACATGTTAAAGTCTCAGTTACTGGGAAAGAAAATGAAAAGAAAAATTATATATAATTTTGAAGTGGCTTATGTAGTTCTGTATATGTGTTGTGCTCCTGTGTGTCAGGTATCTGTTGGCAGTACATGCGGTGTGTTTCTGCAGGTCAAGTACCTGCTGGTAGTGTGGTGTGTTCTGTAGTTCAGGCTTCATTGGTGTTAGCAGTGAATGGAAAAGTCAGGAACAGAAAGTCCAGTTCTAGTTTTCCTCTGTTTTCTTTGGTCAAATCACTGAAGAAATCTTTTGATTTATCTTCTGCTTTTCTTTAGGAGAATTAAAGCTTTGGCAATTGGTACCTTAGAATAATCTAATTTAAAACCATAAATTTCTGGTTAAGACATTTCAAATGAGCCGGCATGTGGCACATGCTGCTAATATCCAGCACTTGTGCGACTGAAGGAAGAGGATCTTGAGTTCCTAGTTACCTGGGCTTTGTAGTGAAATCTTGACACACACATACACACACACACACACACACACAAGATCGAGCATTTTAAATTTCAGAATGGCTATAATGAAAGAGGTGGTAGCTGATAAAAGGTGTTTTTAAGATTTGTGAAAAAGGGAATAAGGTCTGAATATTTAGGAGCGTTTTATTTGTTGTTGTCTTTGAGATTTGTCTGGCGATGTTTTCCGTGCTGCTCTCTAACTCCTGCGCTCTGGTGCCTCTCTTCAGCCGCCTGAGAGCTAGGACCACAGGCTTGCTGCACTCACTCTTGTTTCTGCCGTGTGAGAACACTTAGCCCCGGTGGGCAGAGAAAGAGAAGGGTTTTATTTAGCTCATGGTTTCAGAGGATTCTTAGCAAAAGACTGATGGCAGCAGCAGGAAGCCATTTCAGATCACCGTAGCTTTTAGGAGGCAGAGAGCAAGAGCTGACGAGAGCAGAGCCTGGCCACTGACCACCAAAATCCTCTCCCCCCACCTTCTCTACCAAATGTTAGCAGCAGCCAAGGATTGAGACACATAGCCTGTGGGGGACAGCTCACGTTCAGATCATGACAAGGTTGTTACCTCTGTCTGGCTCATCATTTCTGATTGGTGCTAATAGAAGTGTACTTCTGGATGACAACATTATTTCTTAACCTAATATTTTATTATGAAACTCAACAGAAAACCTGAAAGTGAATATTTATGTTCCCACCACCTATACTCTCTCTTTTTTTTTTTTTTTGGTAGTATAACTGGTCGGTGGTATTGAGTACTCCATCTTGTAAATCCATCTCCACTTTCAGCCCTATCTGCCAACATACTTTGCAGAAACAGAACTAACTTAGTTTTCATTCATATCCACTCTTTCTCTGTCCTTTTCCTCTCTCCTTTCTTCAGATATGGTCTGTCTTTATACCCTAGACTGGCCTCGAACTGCTGATCCCATTCCGCTAGATCGTGTCCATACCCAGCTGATTGGTTGGTTGAGCAACACCACTGAACATGAATGTGGTCTGAGGGCTAGGAGGACAGGGTAGTCCTAGCAGAGATTTGTAGAGCTGGCAATCCTTTTACAAATCTCATGATTTTTACTTTGAATCCAGTGATTATAATAGAATAATAGTGAAACTATTGTGAGAGTGTGCCTCTTGCACAATCGATAACTCAGAATAGTCGTGTGAGTTTGGCATTTCTGTCCTCTGGTGGAGTTATTCTAACAATACACTACTGAGACTTAAGCTTGGATTTTCTGATTTTCAGGTATTATGTCAGTTCTGCTCTGCTACTGGCCTAAATCCTTTCAAGGGAGACTGCGTAGTTACAGAAAGAAGTGGGTATGTAGGTATCCTTCCTCCAATCAAACCTAGAGCCTCAGTGAGCCAGGCAAGGGTGAGACCCTTTGGCCCTGTGGCAGTGTTGCTGTTTGTTGGAATGAATTTGTTAGGTTTTTTCAGAAAAGAGGATGAGTACTTCAGATTGCTGAAAGTATTTCAAAAATTTAGTTTACAGATTACTTATGGTCATAGTCTGTGATCTTGTTTCTTTAGATTTGGGCTCATATTTGCAAATGGAATTCAGTGGAGGGCAGGTGACTAGTTTTTTTGTGTAACGTTTTGCTTTTGTTGGTTCATGGAAAAGTTGACTCCGTAGCTGCGTTTTTCACTAACTGAGAGACAGTCCTCACAGAGGCAAGGAAGCATTTAAGACTTTTATCTTGGTCAGCTGTTTAGTGATTTCATATTCTGGGATTTATAAGTAGCCTTAGAAGCTGATTTTTATTGGGATTCAGATACCTCATGAAGATCTTGCTATAGTCTTAAAACATATGCTTTAAGTTTTACCATTGACACAGCCAGTGTTAATTGAACAAGTTGCGAGATAATCAACATCCTAAGCAATCTTTTGAGAGTGGGCGATACTTGGAAAGTAGATATAGAACTGTATAGTTGAGCATGATTCTGTCTGTAGACCGAACAGCTTCCAGAAGGCCATCACTACAGTGGCAGGCATACGTGCTGTGGAGCAGTCTTTATAGAGAGGGCAGCATGCCTTAGCATTACTTTTTGGTTACTTAACCAAATTGTAATAAGCTAAAATGGAAGATGACAGTCATAGTTCTATTTTTTTTTATCAACTTACATTTCAAATTATTCAGTTCTAGGCTCTGTTATTTTGAATTACACTTTCAGTAAACAGTAATATTTCATAAAAGGCCAATGAGAATAGTTGGCACTGAGATGTTGACCTTGTTCAAAGACAGATGTTAAAGTGGTTGGCATTGCTAGGGTGCTGAGATGGTTGGTGTAGTCGTTGGTGTCTGCTTTGATGTTTGCTGTCTGGGATGGCATGTTTCACCCACACGCTTTCCAATTCATTAAGCAGGCTTTTAAAGTTGGTGTGTATTTATGGTACTGTTCTCAGAGGGCTTATAATTAGACACAGGTTTACATGTCAATATAAATAGTATGAGGCATGATAAGAAAATTGCCCAGCACAGATCTCTGGAGCCTCAGGAGAGAGCAGAGCATTCTGGGGCTAAGGACAGCAGCTTAAGTTGTGACATGGAGGTACAATAATATCATGCATTTTAAAAACAGCTATGTAAGTTGATTGGAAGGGAATGAGAGCTATGGCTACATAAAGACAGGAACTTTGGAGTTTGAAACTTGGTCTCTGCTGCCTTTATGATTTAGGAGTTGGGACAATTCCTACTTTTCTAAGTCTCAGTTTCTTTTCATAAAATTGGGATAACAGTATACTCATGGTGTTTGTTTAGTATTAATGTATATGTATACATAAGGCTTTTGTACTTTATTAACATTCTTGGAATGGGGAAGAGTGCCCATATAATGAGTTCCAACTTGACATTCTGCAGGTTGCAGAGAACCTTCAAAGGCCGTTAACAGGGATACAACATGAAGAGATCTGGTTTTGTAAGGTTAACAGGTGGTGTAACGTTGGTTGTCAGAACCCAGAGATCAAGAGCGGTAAGATAATTAAATTAGTCAGGGCATCGCAGCACATGGCTAAAAGCAGTGTAGGGTCTGAACTGGGACAGTGGAAGTGGATTTGGCAAGGAGGTCACATTACTCTTGAGTTTCTAAAATAGAATGATCAGTAGATGAGAGGTATTAAATAGAGGGCTGAGTTCAAGATGATTCCTACTATGGAGTAAAGGGGTAGGAAAGAATGAATCAGCCTTTAGGCAGACTTAGAGATGGGAATGGAGAAGGTTGTGTTGTTCAGTGAATTATTTGTTCAGTGAATAAGTGGCAGAATTGTCTTTGTTGAGCTGTTTAAGATTAGTGTTTTAAATTGTGGCTAATGTTTCTGAAATTGGAGTCAGAGCTGGTTTTGAGTCATTTTTGGTTATTGTGTTCTTGAACAACGTGTACCTTCTACAGTTTTCTAGTCTGTAAAGTGGATCACAATAAAACCATCTTACAGGTTTATTCTAAGAATGGGAAAAGATGATGCTTGTTAAAAGCTGGCATAGTGTTTGGCACATGGGTTTAAAGATGTGTGGGAACTTAACGTTCTGAAACTTTGTGAAGTGTGGGAATGGTAGTGGAATAATGGGAATGGATGGGTGGTTCCAAAGATAGTTACTTGGAATCCATGTATGTTTAGGAGGTGAGAAGAAGGCAGGGAAGGTTCAAGGAAAATGGGGGTTGTTAGGAGAGATCGTGAATCACTACTAACCCTTTTTCCTTCTGAGGTTTCACTGTGTAGTTTAGGCTGGCCTGAAATTCTAGATCCTCCTTCTTTATCTTCCCAGGTGCCATTTGTATTTCTCAACACAATGGGATGTCCTGATATTATGTATACCTACTAACATTTTTGCAAAATATTGTATAGTTGAGCTACTTCATTTAATTTTATGCAAGGTTTTAATATAAATATTAAATATGATAAAATATGTGCTGTATTGGTATTGGAATTTTTTAGTCTTCAGTGAATAATTATCAGTGTATTTCTTAAAGCTTTCTACAGCCTCTATTCTGTTTATGAACATATTCTTAATTCTTTCCCAAATTTGGTAATGCTGTTTTTTCCTCATTCTGATTTGCAAGGTAGGGCATCAAAAATGTTAGCAAGAAATGAAAAGTGCTTACTTTTTCTTAAATGGTAGCTATGTGTATAAATTTTTAATTGTATTTTTTTGGTGTTCTGAATAATAGATTCTTTATACAATTGCATATGTACGAGTGGATGAACATACCATTGGTGATCCAGAGGATTTTTGTCAAGATTGGATAAACCATGTATCACATTGATTGTAGAGGTTAGTAGCTTTAGTTCCCGAGCATATGTGCATTTCCTAAAGCAGCATTTACAAACGCATAGAATTTTAGGTGGCAATTTTCCCCTAAGATATTCCTTTTTTCTTTTTTCTTTTTCTTTCTCAGGTATACTGAGAGAAACAGTGAAATGCTAGTTTGTATATGCCTGATATATCTATTTTCTTTGATGATAAATATAAAACAACTTAGCAAAGAAGAAATGGCTAAAATCTGAAGATATTGCTTAGCAACTTACTTGCACAGGAAAGATAATGGGTGGTTGTTCACAAGTAACATTGCCACATTAAGTTCATGTCATGTATTTCAGGAACATTATCATAGAACTGTTCTATTTATGAAAAGAGGTATTATAGGAAGCATTGTATTGATTAGATAGTCCCAACTGTACTACTTTGATTTGCACTTTTTTCTTTTTTTTAAAAGTCATTTATTTTGCTTTATTATGAGGCAAAATCAGAGTTTGGTGTCTGTTCTTTGGAACTCCAAAAATTCACTTTGTAATTATTTGATACCAAGGATCCAATATCCAGTGACTATTTTGGATTAATAGCTTCAGCGCAGAAGTGCATTTTGTAGTAACTTCTGATGTTAACGCTTGGACTGCTTTAGCTTCCCCCAGCACCTTCTGTAACTTTTCATTGTATTTATTGCTAAGTGTAATATGACTTTATATGGAATTTTGAGGGATGAAACCAGAGTTCAACTTCAAAAGATAAAGTTTGATTTAGCTTTGCTGTTTCTCGTATCTTTGTTCCCAAATTGTGTGAAGAAATGGAAAAATTGGGAGGTTGGGACCATTGTTCAGGAGAGCAATGAGGGCATTTTGTTCCTTCCTGGGTTCCTTCACTGTTTGGAGGCCTATGAGAGAGAGATTAGTCCTTTTATGATACTCTAAAGACAGGTCGGCCAAGGCATAAATGCTGGGATTTAAGGTGACATCACTGTTTCAGCTGAGCTTGCCTGTGTCTGCAGAGGATCTCTAGTTGTCCCACAGGCAGGGAGGAGGAACTGGAGTTCTAGAACAGGCAGGTATAGTGTGAGACCCTGCCTCAAATAAAACAAGACATTTTAGCCTTTGACATAAAAATGAGCAGTGTTTTATCTAATTATCTGCTTTTGGTGGGTCTTAACTGTCCTACGTGTAGCTTCAATGCAGCCTGAACTCTTACATAGTATTCAAACTGGCTTTTATAAACTGTGGTCATTCTTTTGCTCATCACCTTACTACAGTTAATTTCTAGGGGTGGGGGTTGGGTGTGGAGGTGGGAGTAGGGTTGGGGAGGGAATCCTTGGGAGGTAGGAATGTTTGTGGACCCAAGAGTGTTTGCATTAGGAGTCTGGCTCTTATTCTTCTTGCCTCACTAACCTGGCCCAGCCTCACCAAGATGCCCGGCGATTCCCTCCCTTGCTCTCTGTGAGACAGTGAGAGGGCTGGGGTGGGAGAACAGGATTGGAGGCCTTGCAGGGAGCCGGGCTGGGCTGGTGCTGGGTTAAATGCTCTGACCTTCTTTGTGAGGGCCAGGGAGAGAGACTCCTCTTCACCTTTCCTCCATTGAAGGGTGCGAAGATAGTGTTGCACGACTTCCCTGAGGATACCTGAATCCCCAAATGGGTACCCACGACTGACCGAAATTGATTCTACCCGAGTCTAGCTTGGTGAAATAGTGAATTTATTGGAATTCAAGGCTTGGATGAGGACTTACAGAGAAGACATGACACAAAGGCAGCCGTAGCTCTGAAAAGCACCCCGCATGGGTGATGCGGCAGCTGTATCTCTGCAGCTTCCTGCGCAGCTTGTAGGCAGCTCCAAGCAAACGGCCTGTGTCCTAGCTGCTGTTGATGCATGATTAGAAGGGCGAGGAGCCTCTGAGTCTGACAACTAACTACTTGTTTTTCCTTGTTTTCCCGAGTTCGTACAGTCCTGTCTGTCCTCCCTCCGGGAGGGAGTGTTTCAGTTTGGAGAAAGCAGCTATACAAGGGGTCTCTTGCATTTGTCTGGGCTCCGAGGACCGGGCAGGAAGATGATCAGGTTGCCTTGCTTGGGAGGGACTGCGTCAGACCTGACTTGACTTGCTTTGAAGGTTCTCATTGGTTGGAGGAAGGCAACTTCTTCAGGAACCATGGTGGATTGTTTCTTTCGGGGGATGAATCTTTTCCACACCCCCAAATATTGTATTTGTCCTTACCACCGGACTCTTGACATTTGCTTTTGAAGTACATTTGCATTCAGTGGAATGCCTTTAGATAGTCTGAAAGTAGGGCAAACCTGCATTTAAAAGTCTTAAGAGCAAAGATGAGAAATTAAATTTCTAGTCATCCAAAGAAGTACCCCATTGGCCTTATTGGATCTTGCCATGTAGTAAGGTGACAGTGACTTGAAAGGTGTTTGGGAATCAACAGATGAAGTGGACTTTGTAAGATGTTAGAATTGATCCCATAGAAAACACTGGGTGTGACCCAGAACCTTGGATACCAGGCAGGGTCTTCCTTCACAGTTTTAAACTACCGATTGTGGTTTTTCAAAGCTTGAAGGTGTTTATATTCTTTTGTCTAACTTGGTTCCTCTGTTTTTCTTAGCTTCATGGTTCCCATTTCTGAACATACTACTTTATTTCTGTCTTTGTCAGCTTGACAGGAGTCACCTACTCGTCTGTCTTACATACCACAATCCCTTGACCCGGGAGTGAATGAATGCTTGCAGTTGGTCGAAGGGAAGGCCTGAGCGCTTGCTCTGGTCTCATGCTTTCCCGTCTTCTCTTCTTGTTCTTCCTTTTCCTCCTGCTGTAGGAGCTGCTGCGCTCCTGATTTGGTCGTCGGGAATCTTACTTTCTTATTTTAAAATCCCCAAGCACTTGTCATGGTATTAGAAATGTCTTTTAGGGGCAGTTCTATTTATGAATTAACATCAGGCCTTTTCTTTCTTACTATAGATGTTAAATGTGTAAAACTCCAAATATTAGCCTTTGTGATGAATGAAGAGTTAATCTCTGTGTTCAACTGAACTACTCTCTGTAAGGTACTAAGTTAAGTGCTGGGACAAAAGAAACTTCAGTCATAGGTTCTGACCTTAAGTTGGACCGTCAGTAACACCACAGATTGCTGTTACAGTCTAGGGAAGGGAAGATTGGGCAGTTACATAATAGGTGTCAAAAGATAAAATTGCCAGGGCAGATACAGAAAATGTCAGTGGCAGCGGGGTGAACGGGTAGTGTAGCGTAGGAGGAAGCCTAGTTCCAGGCTGCTACGAGGAGTTATTTCAGAGATTTCTACATAGATGAAACTGGGATTTAAAATAACAACACATACTTATTGATGACAGAGGGGGAGCAGGTGTACATGAGTGAAGGTCAGAGGACAGCTTTCAGAAATTAGCTCTCTCCTTCCATTATGTAGGTTCTGGGGATGGAACTCGGGTCACCAGGTTTGCAGGCAGACACCTGTTGAACCATCTTTGCACCTAAAATTGAACTTCTTGACTTTCCTGCAGAAGAGAATTTTAGAATGAATCAGTATGAAGCTGAGTTGGAATGCATTGAGAAGACATTTTAGTTTGGGGTTAATAGAAAGAGTGGTGCTTAGGGTAAGGCTAGGTAGGACATACCCAGATGTGGACTTCTCAAGGGAGAGTTGAGGTTACTTTTCCTATGATTCTGGTGTCTTCTGAAGTTAATCTCAAAAAGTTACTTAGGACCTTAAATTAAGATCATGTGGCAGATTCTGATTGTATTGGATAGGTTGTATTACACTGATAAGGTAACACTGTAGGTCACAGGGTTTGTTTGGGAAATTAAGATTTTTAGGGATAAAAGTTCATAGTCTTATTTGTGAGATAACTAGAAAATTGCAGGTTTACATCTGGAAAGGAGTAAGGGCACACTCGGAGGTCAGCATATGTGCTATGTTAAGCACGCCTCATTGCTGTTTTAACATGGTTATTTAAATATCTCTATGCTAAAGGAACATTGTCTTTGCCATGTAGTTAGAGATTGTGCTAGTATTCTGTGTGTCTGTGTCAGAGGGTGCCTACGGATGTGTGCTAAGGATGACTTCAGGAGCCGTGCTGCCTCCTCTTTGCTTTACTTTGGAGTTTCCCAGGCTCTGCCTTGCAGAATCGCAAGTACAGGCCATCACCATATCTGTCTGACCTTTTTATGTGGGATCTGGGATCTGAACTCAGGGCCTTCTGCTTGTGAGGCAATGGCTTAATCCCGGAACCATCTCTCCTGTACTGGTATTCTCGACTCTCAGTTGGTGAAATACTTGAATGAGACTGGTGTGTGACTTCCTTTCCCTTCTCACTTTAATGCTTTCTGTCTTTTTATTCTGCCTCAGAAAAGGCCTATTGGAGTCTGCAGAACCTGAATGGAACGTGTGTATGTGTGGGGGAGGGTGGTGGATTTGGATATGTGTAGATGGAGTAGTGAAAAGTTTGGGAGCAGCATTCTCTGTTGAGTGGCCTGCACTGTGAAAAGACTTGGACTGTAAAAACCAGATGTCATGGCACACACTGTAATGTCAGCATTAGATGGAAGCAGGAGAAATTTGTGGACAGCCTAGCTGTAAGTGAGGCTTCAAAAGAATTGGATGGAAGACATCATGGTACACTTAGAAAGCTACTGTGATTTGGATGGCTTTGGGGGGATAATGACTTTTGTAGTTGAAAATGTTCCTGGACCTAGATTGGCCTTCTTAGAAGGATGCCCTTTTCTACTGGTATTACATTGGACTGTTGATTTTTGTTTTAAATGGACTTTTATGAAATATGTGATTTCTTGGTAAAGACCTTCATTTGTATTTGTACTAAGTTGTAAGCTGACAATCACATGGACACTTGCAAGGAATTAAGGAACCTTGTGACCTTGAAGAGATTGGGAACTAGACACTACAAGTTATTCAGATTTTCTTGCAGTTCACTTGTGCCTCCCATGTTCTTATTTGTAATATTTCTTTTCTCCCGTTAGCACTGGGGGTTGAACCCAGGGCCTCTCGCATGCTAGGCAGGTGCTGTACCTCTGAATTGCTGCCTCATTCCTGTATTCTTTCTTCAGATCAACTTCTGTGGTTTTTGTGCTCCACAGGACTGGCTCAGGATGCCCCTGTTACATCTGCTAGTTTGTTTCCACATTTAGCCACTCAGAGAAGTCGGACCTCCTGCGTCTCAATTCTGAACTCCTAAAGTTGACTCAGAGCTATCTGGACTCAAGGTCAAGGTGCAAAGTCATGTTGTGTATGTACAGTTATCTAGTTAGAGTCAGTGTCTTCACTCACCTCCTCTGTTAAACCATCTGTGTACGTTAGCATCCTGGAAGGAGCATTGTGATTGGAGGTGGACGGCCTCTGGAAAGTTCTGTTGTCTTGTCAGCATAAGTTTTCTGGGCATTTTCTTCCCATTTGTAAATTGGAGCTAATTCTACCTGCTTCAATAAATAGTAATTTGTAGGGAGATTCAGAGTTCTAGTGTGTACCTGGAGGCCAAAGATGTCTTCGGGCTCAACTTGTCTTTATCTCATTAGTGTGGTGACCTTTGGGAAGCCACTCAGGTCATGACTTACAGTTTGGGTGACTTTCAGTGTTTCATCTGTAAATATAAACGGTGTGGGAATTTCACCATGCTTTTCTGAGACTCAGAAGGTCATGTGACTATCATATGTAATCATGCATATGAATATGTACAAAGATTTATAACCACATGTGGCTATATGAATGTGTATAATCACATAAAATATGAGCATATTATATAACATAAATATATAACACATACGAATATATGTTGGAATTCACGTGTATGATTGCTGATAATAACCATCAAACGGCTTAAGGGAGCAAGGGATTTATTTTCTCTTAGGATTACTGGTTACAGTTTGTAGTCCAGCTTGACGGGGAGAGCACGCACCAACACCAGAGCCGAGGGAACTGGCTACACCGTCTCTGCATAAATGGCTGAGAGAAGGACAATCTTTACTTGCCAGACTAGCATATCTGGCCAAGTATACAAAAGGATGCCAACTTCCTCAACCAATTCTCTGTATTTTATTCATCTGTTCAGGGCCTAGTCCCACCCAACAAGGGCTGGGTCTGCCCCATCCACTAGACAATCTCCTCAGGTTTGCTTTGGGCTTAACCCAATTACTAATTCTCTACAAACGTGCCCAGAGCTCAAACCCTCAATCATCAAGTTGACACCTGTACATAACCATGACAATATATATGCACATATAATACATAGAATCAGAAAAAGTAGCTACTATTGGGAAGAATTCTCTGTATTATTCAATTTAGTGTATTTCTTCAGTAACTTGACTGGTCATTTAAAAGTACCCTATAGCTTTAGATTACGAGTTGACTTAGGATATGACAGGCTTTTCCCTTAGCCTTAAGTCCTCCTGACCTCATTTATTTTATTTTTTTATTTATACTTTGCTGTCACGGGGATTGTACTGAGATTCACACATGCTGGGGAACTGCTATTCTTTAAACTAAATCCCAACCCCTCATTTATATTTTCAAGTGTACTTTCATATTCATAAAAATAACCCTGCTAGAAAATTAAAAAATGTGTGAAGTCTGTTTCCCAGAAATAATTGTTTCTTTCTCTAGTTCACAAAGTTATTCATACTCTTTAAGTGAAACTGGTAATGAAGTAGTTAAAAAATCTCCTCCCTTTAGGGGAGTCTTCCCATCCTCTGGATGTCTGTATGCTGAATGCATTGTCTAAAGGTGCTTTACAAGTCAGGTTGGCCCAAAAGACACCATCAGAAAAACCATTTATTGACTTTCCTTTTCCTTTTCTTTTTTGTGTTCATGTGTGTGTGTGTGTGTTGTGTGTGTATGTGTAGTGTGTGTGTAGTGTGTGTATAGTGTATGAGAGTGTGTGTGTGTATGCATCAGAGGGCACTGTGGAGGCCCAAGAGTGACTTAGAGAAACATCCTGGATTGCCTCTACCTCGTTTTTGTTTTGTTGTGCGATTTGCCAGGTTCCACTGTAGCGGTTATTCTTTCTGCTTCTGTGTGACACATTTGAGACTCAGACAACATAAAGGGAGATTTATTTGGCTTAGGGAGAAACAGTCCATTAGGCAGAAAAGACTTGACTGTCTATAGAAGCTACAGAAGGCTCAAGTCACTACACACATCATGGAGGCTGAGCGAGCCAACTGTAAGCTGCAAGAGCAGACTTCTTGGGGAAACTGTGGGACTGACTACTAACCTCACAACGCACCCCCTGTGATGTGCCTTCCTCAGGAAGGTTCCACCTCCCAAGGACAGCATGACCTTCCCAAACAACGGAAGAGTCAAACATATGAGCCAGTGGAGGGGGTTGGAGAGGTAGCTCAGGGGTTAAGCCTCTGCCTTGCAGGCGGAAGGTCCTGAATTCAGATCCTAGACCCCACGTCTAGACGCCTAGCAGAAGCGGGGGCGGCCTGCGTTTCTGGTCCTAGTAGGGCAGAGCCTGTGAATCCCGGGGGCAGAATAAACAAGGAGGTAGAGGCGGTCCATGGTGGTTCCTGAATTCGCCCGTGGTTCTACACACATACACACACACACACACACACACACACACACACACACACACACACACGATTGAATAAATAAAAAAATTAAAAAAAATTAAAAAAATATGAGCCTGTGGAGGTCAACTTGTATTCCACTTTCCAGAGCCAATAGTGCAGGTCGCCATTTCTGCCTGGTGTTTTTATGTGGGATCTGGGATCTGAACTTAGGACCTTCTGCTTGAGAAGCATAGGCTTAACCCTGAACCATCTCTCTAGCCTTTTCTTTTTCCATTTAAATATGTCTTCCCTACAAGTAGTAATACATGGGAAACAACTGAGATCTGAACTTGGTCCTTGGGCTGCAGAGGAAGTGCACTTACACACTGAGCCCTCTCTTCATTCTTCCATATTCATTAAGGTTCCCTTAAAGTTTCAAGCATAAAAATTCTGTGATTAAATTTTAGTAGTTATTATTGGAACATGTATGCTATAAAAATTTACTCTTTTTTTAATTTTAAAGAGATGCATTTTTACTGAAGAATATTTGAAAAGTACATGAAAATATAAAGAAAAACCACATATATTTCCTTTCTCTTTTTATATACTTACTAGCAAGATGACTATATGTATACTTCTTAAAATAATGGAAGATTTCAGTTAAGAACAAAGGGATAGGGAGAACTCTTGTGATGACTTTTTTCTTTGGTTTGGTGCTGGGGATGAAACTCAGAGCCTTGGACATGCTGGGGAAGTGCTCTACCGCTGAGCTGTACTCGGTAATGTGCGCATTGTGTTCTCTCCATCGTAGAGTCTTTACGGTTTTGCTATTAGCTTGAGGCCTTACTATTTTTTATTTATATGATTTTTCTTATATTTTATTTATTTATTAGAGACAGAAATATGTGCATATGTATATAATGATGTCAGGACAACTTTCAAAAGACAATTCTTGGACTGGAGAGATGTTCAAGGGTTAATTAAGACTCTGCCTTGTAAGCAGAAGGTCCTGAGTTCAGGATCCCAAGACCCATGTGAAAAGTGCCAGGCAGAAATGGTGGCAGCCTACACTTCCCACTCTGGTGGGTGGAGCCTGTAAAATCCCAGAGTGAATCAAAAAAGGGCATAGAAGCAATTTCCAGGACGATTCCTGAAGTTACTCTTGATCCTCCACGGGGACATACAGTGCCCTCTGATGTGCGCGCGCGTGCGCGCACACACACACACACACACACACAAATAAATAAAGTATTAAAAACAAAACAAACCAAAAAAAATCAACAAAAGTCAGTTCTTTGCTCTTACCGTGTGGGCTTCTCAGGATTGAACTCAGGTCACCAGATTTGCAGTTGCTGTATATGCTGAGCTATCATACTGGCCCCAAGATCTTTCTTTTCTTTTTTATATCATTAATATTTCAGAGACAATTGAAACCCTCTGTGCTACTTCATTACCATCTTTCCTTCTTACTTTTCATTTCCTCTTCTCACTCCCTAACCAGAGGTTGTCATTTATTACTGTGATGTTTATATCATATGCGATATACAAATTACATTTCAAACTTCCCATAAGTATAAAACTGTTGTACAAGTGTATATATACATATATTTTTGTTTTGTTTTGTTTGAAAAAAATTTATTATTATGATTTGGTGAAGAAGGATATAGTGAATCATTTTGGCATTCAATTTTCATTTGTTCCTTTTTTTTTTCTTTTTTAAGTGCAAAATGGAAATTGGGAGATGGCTTAGTAGTAGTCTAGGAAACAAAAAAGACCTGAGTTTGAATTCCCAAACCATGTAAAAGTGCTGGGTGGGATGGTGGAGGCCTGTAATTCCAGCCCTGGAAGGTTGAGCCTGGGAACCCCAGAGCAAAGCAATAAAGAGGTAGAGCAATCAAATGATTCCTATGGTTAACCTTGGGCCTTCACAGGCACACACACTCGGGTGTTCTCTTGTACACGCACAAATAATTTTTATTATCATTTTGTGAATTTTTCATGCAATAGAAGCTAAAATGTTGATACATGTTGTAGCAATACACACATATTTTTGTGCAACTCATTTGATCTTAAGAACTGTCAGATGTAGTATTGTATCTTATTCCTACCACTGTGACAATAGTAGCTTGCCACACTTCACCTGTTTGTTGATGACTGATGCCTGGATTATTCTTAGTTTGCCTTTAGTAATCCTGTGACCACAATCAGTTTCATGTTTGTCTCCTTATACTTATCTCTTCTCAGAAGAATTATTCTCAAGACAGTGCTATATGAGGAGTTTTCTAATTAATTGTGTGTGTGTGTGTGTGTGCACGTGTGTGTGTGTGTGTGTGTGTGTATTCTTGGGCTGGTATAGAACTCACTTTGTCTGTTCTGGCCTCAGATGCGTGTCAGTTCTCTTGAATTGTCCTCAGGCGCATTGGGTTGTAGGTGTGAACCATCACACTCACTTTACCTCTGTAAGCATTTATCTGCAGTTTTCTTATTAAAAAATCGTACCTGTTTCTAGGCCTCCTTTTTATACTTTGTACTACTAGTGTTTTATGTTTTAGTCTTGGTATTCTATGCTTTGTGTTTGGGTGTGTAGTATTTCAGTGTTTCATTTTCATTTGAAAGCTTTAAAATATTTCTTTTTATTCATGTCATTAATTTCCCTGGAAGTGATCTTTGGATATTTCATGTGTTGCTAATTATCCTCTGTGTTTCCTATCTGATGATTTGCCTATTTTTGCGTTTTTACCCATTACACTGTCAATGATTACTACAGCTTTGTAGTAAGTCTTTTTTTTTTTTTTTTTTTTTATTCAATTGTGTGTGCGCGCGTGCATGTGTATGTATGTGTGAGTGTTGAACCACGGCGAATTCGGGAACCACCATGGACCACCTCTACCTCCTCCTTGTTTACTCTGCCCTGGGATTCACAGGCTCCGCCCTACCGGGATCAGAAACGCAGGCCACTTCCGCTTCCGCCCGGCGGCTATATGTGGGGTCTAGGATCGGAATTCAGGACCTTCTGCCTGCAAGGCAGAAGCTTAACCCCTGAGCCACCTCTCCAGCCCCTGTAGTAAGTCTTGAAGCCTAGTAGAGCAACTTAATTTTATTGAAAATTATCCCTTATTCTTGGCTCTTTGACAATCTATATTCTGTTCCATTCTTATTCCGTCTGACTTTCATTATCAGTTCTTCAGCTCTCATGAATCCATTGTCTGTAGATAATATTTGGTTGTAGAGGAGTTTGCTCTTTTTGTAATATTGAGCTCATTTGTAGGTATTTCCTCTGGCAGAAAATAGATTTTAGTGCCTGGTGGCTTTATGGTTAGAGACGTGGCCTGTGGTCAATGTAGCTACTGAGTTGAGCTGAACAGTTAGGGGGGTCTGGTCCCCACCAGAGGTGCTTCACAAGGAGTTGACTTTATTAGCCTGACTTCTACTAGGACACCCTCCTTCCCCACCCATCAGCCCTGGCCAATGAGCATGGTGAAAAATTAGTGCTTGTTGTTTTGAGCCATGGAAGTTTTGGCATTATTATCAAGAATCATTTAATCTATCCTGACTGTCTCAGAAATCTGTGAACATTACTGTTCTTCATTTGTCTAGTCTTAATGATATAATTCACATGATCATTTTTTCTATAAAGAACTTTGACCTGTTTTGTTATTTTGCTTCGTTATCATTTCTAGATATCTTATAGTTGTTATTGCCATTGTCAAATAATGTGCCTTAATATTTTTATTAGCAAATTTGACTCATTGACAATTCTGAATGTGTATAATGTATTCCAATTATTTCCCTGCCCTCAAGCCTGTCTCTCGCCTCCTCCCACCCCTGACAGCTCTCCTGTTTTTTTTTTTTAACAAGTCTCTTTTCCATGACTTTTTATTTTTTCCCCACTGTGTTTAGCAGCGTGATCTGTGTGGTCCTGGGTTTGGAACTGACCATTTGAGCCTCGTGGATTCACTGTTAGGTACAGCTGGACACTATGCCTCTCCTACTTCCAGAATCTTTTAGCTGACCGAGTTCAGCAGGAAGAGGTAGGGCCCATGACTCCTTACCCACGTGTTCTGGGTTGCTTGGGACAGCCTCGCATGCATAGGTCCAGTGGTAAAATAGTTCTAAAATTATGTTTTCTGGTCCATTATTCTCATGTGTCTCAGTTTGCTTCTGTACACTGATCCTGTGTGCAGCATGACAAACTTTATTTTATACAATTTATAATCAATGTTATATAAGATGTGAAATAGAATTTTAGGCATCTCTTTATTTTTCATGTTGCCCTTTCTTGACCTTTTAGTTCAGTTTGCTTAGAAGTGGTAATACTGAACATCACTTCTGTTTTTTTCAGAACTTGTAGATAGTATGGATTTGCTGTATGTAGTATGTGTGTGTGTGTGTGTGTGTGTGTGTGTGTGTGTGTGTGTTCCTGTGGAGGACCAAGTGTGACTTTGGGAATTACCCTGGAGTGCTTCTACTTCTTTCTTGTTTTGCTTTGGATTTTTCTAAACCCCGCCTTCCAGGGCCAGAAGTGCAGGCTGCTGTCATTTTTACCTGACACTTGCATTTTTACTGGAGACCTGGGATCCAAACTCAGGTTCTTCTGCCCTGCTGTAGGTTTTAGGAGATATGTTTTGTCAGATTATGGTGGTTTCTTCAGGGCTTTTTTCTTTTCTCTTTTGATTCTGTATTTATATACTCTGCTCTGTGAGACTGGAATTCTACAGCTATTATCTCCCAGGTTCTATAGTTGAATTTCCTGTTTTAAGATATCTTGTTCTATTTCAGTGAGACTATTCTCCTGTTCTCCCTAGAAACTACATTGTTTTACCTTTCATGTTTAGATTTTTGAGGGAGTGTTACTGGGGTTTGAACACAGGGTGTTGTACATGCTAATCAAATACTCTACCATTGACTTCTCACCCTCAGAACAAATTTATGATCCACTGGAAATTTATTTCTTTTATGTATGTCGTGTGATAGGGGTTGAAATTTATTTTTCTCTATTGTAATTGATTTAATGCCATTTACTGAAAATGCCTCCATCGACCTACTAATTGTCCTGGGAACTTGACTGTAGATCAGGTGACATGTCCATGTGTTTGTGATGGTTTTCTCTGTTTTCCAACCGTTCTAGTTTTGTACCATATTGTAGTTTTTAGTGTACTTTTTAGTAGGGCTCAAAATGTGGTCACATAAGCAGTATTTTTCCTGCTCAGGATCATTTTGGCAAATCTTAGATTCATATAATTTATATAACCATCCTTTCTGTGCTGTTTAAAGTATCTGTTGGTTACTGTATTGTGTTTGTAGATCATTTGGGGAGAAATGGCAACTTTCCAGCACAAGTTTAGTGATTTGTAGCTGAAAGATTTGGGGTGGGGCCAGAAGTGGTTTGAATTTCTAAGTTTTTAGAAAAAGATTTTGTAGTATTTTCATATTTATAGTGAGATGTCTTGGGAATGGGACCCAAGTCGAAAACAAACCCATATACATTCTAGATTTAATACACTTAATATTAATATTAGACTTAATACACATGGACTTTGGTAATTTTATATCAGTAGCATGCTTATTATACTTGTATTTTAACTGCAACCTACCACACTAGATCAAGTATGGAGTTTTCTGCTTGTAGCATCAAAAGTTCTGGATTGTCAGATTTTAGATTATTGGTTAAGAGACTTCAATTGTGTTGTGTTTGCATACCCTTTTAATTTTCTTTAATTTCTTGTTGTGTTACATTTCAGTTTTCCACCAAGAGGTCTTTCTAGTAAGTTGTTCCCTAAATTACTTTCTAGATATTTGATGTCTTGATGTGACATTTTAATAGATGTTTTCTAATTAATTAATTTGCAAAATTCTGCTGGTAACTAGGCTGCCCTTGACAAATAATCTTCCTGTCTCAGCATCATGAGTACTACAATTGCAAGCATATGCCACGTGCCGAATCTTGAAATTTATTGTTTTAATGACTATTGCAATATAGAAATCAACTGACATTTGTATTTGTTTTTATTTTCATTATTTTAGTAATTTACATATGGATTATTTTGTATCTTCTGCAGATAATGAAAACTTTCTTCTTTTCTAATCTTCCTGCATTTTAATTACTTTTGTCTTATTATTGCGATACAGTTTACGGTAAAAATTTGAATAGAATTATGTTTTTGTAGTACTAGGGATCGAGCCTCACTTTGAACGTGCTAGACAGATGCGCTTAAGCTGAGCTCCCTACCCAGCCTAGAGCAGAGTTCGTAATAGTGAATGTCTTTGTCTTATTCCGAAATTCAGGGAGGATGTGTTTAGTATTTTGCTATTTAATATGTATGTTTGTTGTAAATAAAACAAATTTCTTATTAGATTAAGGAAGATCTCTTCCTGCATACATTGAGATGGTCACAAGAGGGGCTGGGGCTGGGGCTGTGAGTGGAGTGCTTGCCTAGAGCCCACGCACGAAGCCCTGGCTGTCTCCTGTCTTGTCACTGGGGATTGATCCACATTCACCTGGCCTGAGGTCACAAGTTTAAGGTTGTCCTCTGCTACATACAGTGAGTTGGAAGCCAGTCTGGGATACATGAGGCCCTGTCTCCATAATCACAAGCACCCCAACAATAGAAAGGAGGCATCCTACTCCTCCTTTCTATTCTTTGGAAGAAGTTAGGAAGGAGAATTACTAAGGTCCTAGCATTTTTCCTTGTGGGGAAGTTTGAAAATAATACATTCAATATTCGTGGTACTTAAGAATGACACATCTGATTTTTAAGGCAGAATTTATAACTCATGCCATTATGTGGTGAGTTTTGGAAGTACGTATCATATAGCTATGACTTTGAACAAGGTATGTTTGCATCTAATATGCCATTGTGTCTTTTGTCACACGTGATTTCCATTTTCTGGCTGACTCAGTTTTTTCTGGATTTGGTTAATGAGAATATTAATCTATCCAGCACAGGATTCTTACTGCTTATGAAAGTCTATCTGTATTCCTGGCCTATGGAATGTGTGCTTGTTGTGCAAGGGTGAAGACCCCACTTCAGAACCACAGCACTCTTTAAATGCTGGGTGGGTTTGCTGGCCCACCTGTAATTTCAGGACTTAGAGATGGTGGAGATGGGGTAACTGGAAAAGCCAGCTGGTCAAGCCAGACGAGCTTTGGTGAGTTTTGGGTTCAGTGAGAGGCTCATCTCAATGAATAAGGTGAGAGTGATTGAGGAAGACACTGTTGCCAGCTTTGGACCTTTGAAATGTGCCCACACACTTGCATATACATATGCGTGCAGACCATACAAACGTAGACCAAAGAATAAACAGTTAAATTTGGGGTCGGGGAGGATGGCTTAGCAGTTAAAATGAGTATGGTGCAAGCATGAAGACCTCAGTTCAGATCCCTAACCTCTGTATGCACAGCTGGGTGTGGGCTGTAATCCTGGGTTTCGGGCAGGGATGAGGGAGCAGAGACGGGTGGATCCCTTGTTCCAGTTTCAGTAAGAGACCCTGTCAGAAATAAGGTGGAAAGAGTAATTGACTTTGACCTGTGGTCTCCATGTGCATGTGCACCCATGTTCCTGTGTACCTGTACACATATGACCATACACACCTCTCCAAATGAGGTGGCATTTAAAAAATAGTGAGACATATAGAGCAAACGTGAATGTTTATAATAATTCATTGAACTGTATGTTTTTGCTTTATATAATTTAGATCATAGAATAGTAGAAGAAAGCATAAGTACATATGTTAAGTATCTTCAAGGTCACCCCTGGCTGGGTTCACATAGTCTAGGACTGTCACGATGCAGTAAATACTTGTGCTCCTAGATAGGACTTATTGCAGCAGAATCACCAAAGAGAAAGGGCACGTGGCATGGAGACTGGGGGAAGCAGGTGTAACCTTCCAAGTGTCCTCCCTGGCTGTCACATGGGACAGGCTTTTAACTCTTATAGCAATGACTCTTGACAACATGTTGTGAAATGTTGTCTACCAGGGTTAGTTATTAGAGACTCGTGTTCAAGTTTGTCATTTGTAACTGGTCATAATGGCACTTAAAAAAACCAACTTTGTGTGTGTGTGTGTGTGTGTGTGTGTGTGTGTGTGTGTGTGTATCAGAGTATCAGACAGAGGTCACTGTATGTCCCTGTGAAGGACCAAGGTGACTTTGGGAATCATCTTCGATTGCTTTTACCTCCTTTTTGCTTTGCTCTGGAATTTTCTAGGCTCTGCCCACCAGGGCTAGAAGTGTAGGCCACTACCATTTCTGTGTGGCATTTTTTTATACGGGACCTGGGATCCAAACTCAGGACCTTCTGCTTATAAGGCAGAGTCTTAACTCCTGAGCATCTCTCCAGCCCCATAACGGTACCTTTGCCTAAAATGTGCCAGAACACCTCCTAGAAGGAAAGCTGGCGTTCAGCATGAACCACATTGTTGCACGCACAGTCCAGGCCCAGCGAGCTGTCCCACCTGTTTTGGAACCCTCCTGGGGTACATATTTGCAGATGCAGTCTCAGATCTACTGTGTTTCATGTTTTTACTCTTTTTTAGTGATCTTGTCATTGAAAAAGCATTCTGAGCATGACTAGAAACTCAAAAGCCATAAAGGGAAGCAATAGTAAACTATTTTAAAAACCTAAATATGGAACAGAAGAAAGCTTTATAAAAGGTCAGAGTGAAATTAAGAGTATTTTACCATATGGGAGAAAAAGGCAGGAATGTTTTTCCTGATTTTACAAATCAGCAGTAAACTAAATGGGCATGAGACATGCCTGTCTGTACTCCTGTGTTTAGGAGACTGAGACAGGATTGTAATTTCCAGGTGAGCTTGGATGATGCAGCAAGTTCAAGGCCAGTCTGTGCCAAATAGTGACACTTTGCCTCAAAACACAAAAGCAAATAGTAAGAGGTTGGGGACTTACCTCATTGGTGGAGCACTAGCACAAAACAAATAAACCAGCAGGACTGGAGAAATGGCTTCAGTAAAATGCTTGGCATGCAGGCGTGAGGACCTGTGTTTCACTTTAGCACCCGTGTAAAAAGCCTGTCGTGGTGACATAGGTTTGGAATTTCAGATCTGGGAGGCAGAGCAGGTAGATGGGTCTCTGGGGCTCACTTGCCAGCCAGTCTTGCCTAGTCAGCAAGCTCCAGGTCACAGAGAGACCCTGTGTCAAACTGAACAAGGTGATGGCTCCTCCTAAGATGTCTTGAGTTACTCTCAGGCCTCCACAGGCATGTGCACATGTCCTGTGTAGATGTGACATATGACCCACATGAATATACACACATGCAAAAATAGATAAATCAGCAGTTTCAAAGAGTAGTTGGTAATTTACTAAAGATATTTTAAGTCACCTCAAAAGATATGGAAAAGATAACTTTAAAAAAAGGTAACAGCAGTGCGGGTTTTTTTTTTATATTAGATTCAGCTAAGATTGATGAATTGCAATCTTTGTAAGACTGCTTATAGGAGAGAATACAGAGTAATTGTTACTATGTATACACATGTGTACTGCTAATGACAAATCAATACAACCTGGTTTTAAGAGACTTTTTTCCCCCAAATCTGCTAAATTTGGTGGCACTCTTACCTTTGTTTTAACAGTTCCATTTTTAGGACTTCACCTTACAGAAACACGTATGAATGAATGAGCCAGATACATATGGATAAGTTTGTTCTTTAGAGTGTTGTTTGTAAGATTATATAACTTTTTAATTTTTCTGCTTTTTTAGGCTACAGGATTATTTGTACTATATATCATATATCCCATTTTTTAAAATCTGATATATTCTAAAGTTCTCAGACAAGATATTTGTGTTAAAACAAACAGACTAACAAACAAACAAACAGTGAGTTTGTATATGTCATGTTCCAGTTTGGAATTATGTAATATTAATACCTGAATAAGGAAAAATAATAGTTAAAAATATATTCCCTTCAGCGTCAGACATTGGTTTCCTGCTATGAAAGCAAAAGTCCTGTGAACCGTCCTGGCCAGTCCTGAAAAGGGGATGCTGTTTGTTTTTATGTTGTATATATTCTGTCATGGTCTGCTGACCCGTTTCACTGACAGTGACACTTACCTCAGGAGTTAGTTTGATACTGTGTGTTGGATAATTTTTTGAAAGAACTTTTTAAAAAGCTTTTTGATCCTCAGAGGTCTTACCAATTTATTTCCATATGAACTCCATATTTCGTATAAAGTATATTATAAAAAAATCCTCTTTATTGGGCTTGAGAGATGACTCAGTTGGCAAAATACTTCTCTCCCAAACATGAGGACCTGAGTTTGATACCTGGCACCTAATTTCTCTAATTTTTGTCATAAGTGAATGAATATGAATTTGAATAACAAAATGGTATTGTGTGGAAGATGGAACTTGTTCCTGACTCTATACTGTCTGTCATCTCTTAGACCCCTTTGTGATAACGAGGACAATATCAGCTCCTACAACTCAAAACTTAATGAGAGATAAATTTAAGATTTCCTTTGAATCTTCAGAATTTTTGGTTTCCTTCTTGTTTTGGAAAAGATACTTTTGAGACCTCTGATTTTGTTGCTATAATAAAGTACTTGAGATTGACTAATTTGTATTGAAAAACACATTTTTCCCTCTCAGACAGAGAATCTTGTGTATCCTAGGCTGGCTTGAAGTGTTACGAGCCAAGGATGTCCTTGGACTTGTAATCTTCCTGCTTCCAAAGCCCTCCCCCCCCTCCCCCCGTGCCTGATTTTTTTGGGTTGCTGAGGCTAGAACCCAGGGCTTCGTGAGGTCATGGCAAGTGCTATACAGCTGAACTTTATCTCCAGCCCAGTGTGTGTGTGTGTGTGTGTGTGTGTGTGTGTGTGTGTGTGTGTGTGGTATGTATATCGTGTGTATATCGGAGGGTACTTACTGTGTGTACCTGTGGAGACCCAAGGGTGACTTTGGGAATCATCTTAGATTGCTTCTGTCTCCTTTTCGCTTAACTCTGGAATTTCCCAGATTCCACCTTCCAGAGCCGGAAATTCCCCATCCAGATCTGGAGTTCAAACTCATGTTCTGTTTGTGAGGGAGTCTTAAACCCTGAGCCATCTTTCCAGCCCCACCCAGTGTTTTTTGAAAGTGAATCCCATGGTCGATGGGCCTGCAAATGTCGAGCGTGTTGGGGGGACATATTTACATGAAAGCAGAGTTCTAGGTCTACTTGTGTTTTCAACTTTCATGAGGCTATTTTCAGGACTGAGGGTAAAGAATAGGGTTTGTATGCCTTCCATGTCTCAAAACAGGATTCAGGATGATATTAAGCCTTTGCTGTTCATTTTCTGACTTCATCAAGTTGAAAATTTAGTGATTGGGTATATCTGCAGATATTTAAATTTCTTTTCATGAGGTTTGGTAATGATTATCTTTGGCTTTGTTTTGTTTTGAGACAGGTCTGTAAACCAGGCTGGCCTTGAATTTGTGATATTCCTGACTGAGCTTTCTAAGTGCTGGGATTACAATATGTGTACGCTACCACACACAGCTTGATTAGCATACTTACTAAACTTGTCACATTGATCCTCCCTATTGAATGTGGAAGCTTTTAACTCTGTCTCTCTTCATAGGAGTCTCTCCACGTGGTCCTTCTTTGATTTTCCACACTTCCATTGCAAATAGTTTTATTATAGATCACATGGTATACTTAGCTTTTAAAACTTTCTTTTATTTATTTATTTTGCCTGTGTGTGTATGTGTATGTGTATCAGAGGGTATCGTGTGTACCCTGTAGAGGCTCTCCTTTTTTATTTTGGATGATTTTTGTAAGTTCGTTTGTTACGGAGAATTTAACTTTTTGCCTTTGTCTATGGAACAATGGTTCTGTAATTCCTGTTGCTCCAATCTCTGTAGTTTTCACTTTCTCAGAGCTGTAAGACAATAAGGCTTGTGCTCTTTACTGAAGCACAATTGAGTTCACCGTTCCTAAGAATTTTTTTTCAGCAACACTCAAGGTTTACCAATGCAATAAAATCACATGATCTGTAATCCAAGAATCGGCCTACTTGCCTTTCCTTGTTCTTTTCTTCCTTTGTCCCGTATTATTTCTTCCTAAAGTAAATTGGAGGTCGGGAATGTTACCAGTTGTCCACCAATATCTTCTTTTTTCCCAGGTCTTGTTGAAGGCTCCGTGTATGTCTTCCTGGTCTCTTCTGGTCTGGGACTTTCTCAGTCTTCTCTTGCTTTCATAATCTTGGAAGTCTTGAGGGTCTGGGTTTTCTGTTATTCCCATTGATTAGACTGCAGTTGTGGGTGTGGGGACATGTTAGAGAGGTGGCATGTCTGTCTTATGCAGAGTGAGTGTCATGCTGCCACTGCAGCTGCTAACTTCACACGGTTAAGATGATAATTGTCAGTTTCTCATTGTAAAGTTAACATTTTCCCCTTTGTTCTTTGTAAGTAATCATCAGCTCTAGTGTCCCCTGAAAAGGGGAGAAGATAGGAATTAAGCTCCACCACTGCTTTGAGTTCTTGCATGGGGAAGACTTGCCTCTTTTCCCGTTTATCTGGTCATTCATCGCACATTTCATTGATATGGGTCTGTGAAGATTTCAGGTTTGGCTTTGAACTCAGCATCATGTTTACTGTATTCTTCCAGTGTGCCCTTTCAACATTTGTAGGTTATCTCTAGCCCTGTAAGACACGTGATGCTTATTTTTCCCCAAACTCTAGAATTAGCTCTTTTCTCAAGGATTTTGGCTCTTTTTACCAGAGAAAAATATTTGAAAACAAGGCTGATGCTGGATTTTGGGCCTGCATGTTGCTAGGGTGTTGCCTCCTGGCCCTTTCAGAGCCCACTGATAATTGGTCTGTCCTTTCAAGATTATTATGGAAAATAGGAAAGTAGTTCATAGCGTCTGCCATGAAACTTGAATAATTGTCAATTACTGCCTCGTCTTAGTTTCATTTCTGTGACATCTGTTGACTGACCTACCCATTTTTTTTGAAGTAAATACTTAAATCTTTATAAGTTGTAATGATTTCTTTAAATATCTTCTTAAATTGAGGTATAATTGATGTAGAAAACATGAAAATGAAGAGCTTGAGTTTTTAAAAATGTATATATGTATATAAATATCAAGTCAAGGTGCAGAACATTTCTAGCTCATTGCCATTGCTTTTTTTTTTTTTTTTTTGAGACAGTGCCTTGTTGTGTAGCTCAGATTGGTCTTGAACTAAGAGTTCTTCCTGCTGGGATTACAGACATGAACTACTATGTTTGGCACCATTTTTTTAATTTATTTTTTCCACTCATACAAACCTGATAGGTACCCCATTCCCCTCTCTCCCTCCACCCCTCCCTGAATCCCCTTGTTCCCTGCCCCCTTTTCCCCTTCCTTTCCCCCCTCCCAGTGGGGGGGGGCATTCCTGAAGCATTCTTTAGTGTGCATGTCAAACTTCCTTCCCTCTGGGGTCCTTCTCTCTGATGAGGTGTAAGGACTCAGTAGCAACCATCAATGATTTTTGTAAGAATCTTTAAGAAGCAAATATAACCATAAAATCATATTGTACCTATTTTTTTCAGTGCTAATGATCAGACCTATAGCTGAATGTATGCTAAGAACATGTTAAAAATTATCAATAATTCTTTGCAGCCAGATATCTGTCCTTGTTGTGGTTTCCTGTCTCTGTAGAGACTTGGCTCTGTAGAGCATCGATTGACAATGCAGACTGGCTGGACCTGTAATTTGCTGCAGTCGGCACTTTACTGGGCATATCCACATAGTCCTTATCTTGACTTTTTTGAAGAAACTTGTCTTTTTCTAGTTTTGTAGCCTCACTGTTGTCATGGGCAGTAATTCTGTCTTTGAAGACACTTCATTAATTAGGTGGTTTTGCCAAAGATCTCTTATTCTTGGCATCTAGTTAGTTCTCCCGACTTGATCTGCTTGCCAGGTGTATGGGATTCTTTCAAAAATCTCGTCTGAGTTCTTGTAACTAAGTCCTTTAGAGAAAACAAAGAAATCTGGATGTGAAGGGAATTTTGTTACTTATGGCTATTCTTCTCTTGCAGACAGCAAGCAAAAGTTGTAGGTAATACCTTTAGCTATTAGAATTTATAATGTTGCTTTCTGGTTGTGTCAAAGTCATCTATCTACAGGATTAGTTGTGGTCGAGGTTTTGAGGGTCTGCAGTATAGAATAAAGGATTAAGTTATAAAAATAGATTTGGTTGTATTTGATTTGCCAAGTTCTCTTTTGTTTTCTTTTTATATTATAGATCAGCTTGAACGGGTCTTTTTACGACTTGGCCATGCTGAAACAGATGAACAGTTACAAAATATTATTTCTAAATTCCTTCCTCCTGTTTTACTCAAACTGTCCAGCACCCAAGAAGGAGTACGGAAAAAGGTGAGCGTTTTTGGACAACTTGGGGTAAGAGTATCATGAATAAAAGAATGTATATTATGATGTTTATTTTCTGTTCCTTATTGTCAAAACTTATGTCCATAATCCCGACTTTGACCTTTCAAAATGCATGGTGGGCCTAGAACCAGTTTTCATGACATCAAAGTTTACATGTCCAGCACAGGTGCATGCAGTGCCAACTATGTGCCAGGCTGTTTAATCGAGATAATTATTTTGGGCTGACCTAAAACATTATGAAAGACAGTGTGAGAAGGGGCAAAAATCATCCTTTTGGCTAATGGTGAACATATCTTTTACTAAAAATAAACCATACATTTTTAAAAAACAAAATATCCTTACTATATAGCTTTTGTTTTATGGTTCTATAAAATACTATTTTAAAAAGTAATATCAGTATTTTGACTTTTTAAAATTATAGCATGATTGATTTGTAATATATTTATTTTTGTGCTATTCGTGGCATCTTCTGGCCTATTAATTGTCATTCAGTTTGATTTCTTGGGACACTCACATTGTTGTCAGGGGCCTCCTGGAAGTCTGCCCTGAGAGGGATTCTGAGGCCTGATTTGGATTCAGTGGGGAAAGAGTATTTTTAAGAATGTCTATTAGGCTTGTAGAAATAGGCAATTTTGTCTTAGTTTTGTCGTTCCTGCTGTTAATCCTTTACTGAGGTTGAGATGTGTTTGGTCATGCCACTTTACTGTTTAAAACCCTTCTTGGCTTTCTCTACCTTGAGGATGGCTACTAAAAGGCTTTTCACCAACTCATGTTGTCTGTTTTCTGAGTTTTATCAGTCTGGTCACATCATCAGCCAAGTGGTAGAGGTAATGCTAGTGATTACAGAAACCTAACACTAACAGTGAGACACACAGTACTGCTGCAAAATGCCTGTGGCAACTTAAGTAAGAGCTTATTTTGTTCACAGTTTAAGAAGGAGTACTGTCCATCGTGGTAGGAAGGCATGGTGACAGGAGTGTGAGGTGGCTGGCCGCATTGTGTCAGTAGTGAAGTAGACAGTGGGGCTGGAGAAATGGCTCACAAGCAAAAGGGCCTGAGTTCAAATCCCAGATCCCACATAAAAACATCAGGCAGAAAGAGCGGTGGCCTATACTTCTGATTCTGGAAGGCAGAGCCTGGGAAACGCTAGAGCAAAGCAAAAAGGAGGAAGACAAATCCAGAATGATTCCCGACGTCACCTTTGGGCCTCCACGGACACATACAGACATCCAGTAATCTCTCTTTCTCTCTTTGTCTCTTTTTGTTGCTCTCTCTCGCCCTCTCTCAAACAAATAAGTAAATAAATATTGAAAGCAGTAGGGAGTGACAAGAAGTGGCATCTCACTGTAAGTTTGCAGGATCATCCCCCGTGACACGCTTTCTCCAGTGGGGTGCTCCCTCCTGAAGGTTTTACAGTCTTCCAAAACAGTGCACCAGTTGGGACCCAAATGTTCAAATACGCAAGCCCATGGGAGACATTTCACATAGGCTACCACATGTGCTGTGATAGAACAGAGTCAATGAAAGAACATGTTCGGGGACATGATGTGACTGAGTGTAGGTGAGAGATGGTGTTCCTCTGGAACTGAAGAGTCCCACAGAATGTTCTGGGTGGATGAGAAGAGTGCACCTACCTGAAAGCGTGTTGTTGGGAGGAGGAGGAGGAGGAAGGGGAAGGAGAGAAAGCACATGTGGAGGTCAGAGGACCACTTTCGGATGCCGGATTTTTCCTTTAGCCATGTGACTTCCAGGGATGGAACTCTGGTCACCAGATTTATGCCTAGGTGACTTTACCTGCTAAGTCATCTCACTGACCCCAGATTTGTTTTATTCTTAAACATGATTCACCTGTTTTATTTCTTAGGATTCCTTTGTTTGCTAATACCTGGGAGCATTCTGGCAGCTTTCATTAATGCTTGCTTCTAGGCAAGAGTTCACGTTTCAGAAATGATAATGTGTAGATGTGTCTTACGATTAGTTGTTTTAGGGTCTTCTGGCTTTCTTGGTGAGATTTTTAAAAGGTTACTTCTCAGTATTCACTTTCTTACATGTCTCTTAGTGTACAGTCTGTTAGCATAAGATTGAATCTATTTGTTAGTAAACTGTTGGATCATAAGACCTGTTGATGTATAAATTCCTACTTAATGTTCTTTTCCCACTTAGAGGAAATTTTTTAGTAGTATCAAATCATCTTCAGAATAAAGTAAATATGTGTCAGTATTTTCCTGGAGTGCTTTTCTAATCTAGAGATTACTTTATGACTTCTTACCACTCTGGACTTGAGGTGAATCTGCTGTGTTACATTCTTTTAACCCTGTTCCTTCTTAAAATGGATTCTCTGCTTACCCTTCATCTGCTCTGCAGAACTCCACGCTCCTGTCCCTTGTCCCACAAGTGCCTGTTGATGTGGAGGCCAGGATGTCTGGAAAGAATAGGGGCTAATGTTTTTCTATTGGTGTCTTGCAAGATTCTGATGTTCTGCGTTCCCTTTCTGAGATGTCACATTTATAGTCTATAAAAGAATAGAGTAGTTAACTTTTTACTAAAGCAAGTAGTAGTTGGGAAATCCATTTCTTGTTAAGTATGAGTGATAACTTCAGTTCTTCTTCCTTTTTTAGGTGATGGAATTGTTGGTCCACTTGAATAAGCGCATAAAAAGTCGCCCCAAAATACAGCTCCCAGTAGAGACACTATTGGTTCAGTACCAGGACCCTGCTGCAGTTTCTTTTGTCACAGTGAGTGTCTTTTGGATGTTCTTTGACTTAACAGCAGGTTTTTGTAGTGCTTAGTCATTTCCATGTCTAAATGAAATTTGAGATATTTCTCTTTAAATGACCCTTCTCCCACTGAATACCAACTCCGAGGAATACAGCTTCAAAGGAACTGGAGCTGGTAGGTACAGGGCAAAGAATAGAAAAGTGTTGATGAAATTACTTGCCAAGTGTGTTAACAAGAAAGAGTGTTATCCCTTGTATGGAATATAAACAAGTCTCATTGACATTTAGAGGAGAACAGTGGTAGTAGATGTTGGGGAGTGAGATAGAAATTGGGAAACAATTGATTAGAAGGTACTGAGTTACAATTAGAAAGAAACAGAATTTCTGGTGTGTTACTGCACAGTATGACTATAAATAACAATCATTTACTGAGCATTTCATAATAAAGGTGTGCAGTGTGGGGTGGTGGTTCCTTATAGTTCCGTCTACTTGGGAGGTAGAAGCAGTAAGATTTTTTGCACTCAAGAATTCAAGACTGGCCTGGACAACATCCTGAGACCTTCCCTATCTAAAAAACAAACAGGAACAACAAAAAGTTTGCAGAACACTAGAAAAAAGGCTTTTCAAGGTTTACCATAATAAATGTTAGATGTTTAAGAAAACAGATTTAGCATTACGGAGACATAACAATGTATACGTTAAGACTTCCCATGTTACTCCATCATTATGTAAAACTTTTCTTTTTATAGTATTGGGGATTGAACCCAGGGCCTTGTACATGCAAGGCAAAGGGAGCATTCTACCAAGGAGCTATATCCCCAAGATATAATTGTATAATTGCTGTTTTTAATGTATCAGTTAAAAGTAGCATTTAATTAAAACGAATGATTTGATTCTTAGCAAGAGATTATGAGACAAGCTTGAAAAGAAAGAAGGATTATAATGCATAGATTTAATAGTTAATAGAAGAAAAAGAAACAAAATGACAAGAAAGCATAAAAGCTTGAATGAAAAAGATACTATGCTTCTGGCATATATATTTAAAAATATATCCATTTCCAAGTGGAGGAAATCTGAGACTTGTAAATACTTCTGTTAAATTGTCTAAATGAAAACAAAATGTAAAAACATGAGGATGCTATGTGCATACAAGTCCTGGTCATCTTTGTGCTTTCAAATCTTACATCCTAGATCACAAAACCTTGAGAGCGTTTAATAGCTTGACATATGTCTTGTGCCTGTTATGGACATATAGTTCCACTGCATGTATATCTTTTTTTAAAGTAAATGCAAATATCAGGCTAATTGATATGCCAAACAGAAGCTTATTTATTTTAGTGAGTCTGTTATTTTAATGAAAAAGCCTTCAGGAAACCAAATTTGCCCATCTGTGTGACTCTGGATTTGTTCTCGAGGATCCACTTGTAACGCAGCTTTTGCTCAGGTCATAAAGGTGCTGAGGTGGGGCTGGAGAGGTGGCTCAGCGGTTAAGCCTCTGCCTTGTAGGTGGAAGGTCCTGCGTTCGGATCCTAGACCCCACGTATAGAAGCCAAGTGGAAGCAGGGGTGGCCTGCGTTTCTGGTCCTGGTGGGGAGGTAGTTCCCGAATTCGTCCGTGGTTCTACACACACACACGCGCACACACACACACACACACACACACACACACACACACACACACACACGCACACACATGCATATGCACAATTGAATAAATAATAAAAAATTAAAAAAAATTTATAAAAAAAAAAGGTGCTGAGGTGTCCGCGGCCGCTGGCCTGACTCGCTGTCTCGCTGAGGTGGTGTCTTGAGGAGCCGCAGACGCTGGTTTCCTCGGGTGGATTTGTTAGCACGTGGTGTCCTGTTGTATGAGGATTAATACAGCAACTGGGAGAGATGTAAGTTTAGGCAGGTTAAGTGATAATTTGCACATAAGAGTGCTGTAGGGTAAATCATCTTCCTAACAAAAAAGTCTGCCTTAAAACAAGCAGTTTGAATCAACTGTACTGTAATTTTTCCTCTGAGATATAGGTGTTTGGTCAAGCTGTAATAAATGTGTAGGACAGTTTGTGCCTGTGCTGGTTTTTGTAACTGTAACTTTCTGTGAGTGTATGTTTTTGTTGAACTCATTGAATATTTCTTTCATACTCACTTCCTTTTCTCTTATCGCACTAGAATTTTACTATAATTTATGTTAAGATGGGCTATCCTCGCCTGCCAGTGGAAAAGCAATGTGAACTGGCTCCCACGCTCCTTACCGCCATGGAAGGGAAGCCGCAGCCGCAGCAGGATAGGTACGGTTTCCCCATTGCTGGGTCAGCGGCCGCCCTTCACATGCATTGGCAGCCGTGGCATGAAGAGAGTTGACTTTCTGTGTCACTTTAGTTACTGTTTGGTTAATACCATTATTAAAGTTTATTGACGTGAGCATTGAAAAATGTAAGACAAATGACACTTTTCTAAATCTAAGGGTATCTTTTTCTTGTCAGCCATGTTAAGTAGTTAATTTTATTTGGTGTTAAGAATCTTTTTATCGAAACACTTCTATCTTGCAGAGTAAAACATTTCAGAGCAGTTTTGAATGTAATGGAGTGCTGACTTGTTTAATATGAACCTTAAAGAATTGTAATGGTCTCAATAATATTTGTCGATATTCCACAGATATTTAGGCCATAATGAGGATCATTGTAAAGAGGTCAGAAATTGTGAAGAAAGATGGAGCCAATCAGATTTTCAATTTTGATTATTTCATTGTGTTTATTCATTCAGGTTCATTCATTCTAGTGTTAGGTAGGTCTCAAACCTAGGGTCTCAGTAGCTCTGAACTACAGTATAATTATATGTTGTAAGCATAATTAATAATCATCAAGGCATTGTTTGATTCTGTTTTCATATGTTTAAGAATATTAACATATGCCAATGAGATGGCTCAGTGAATAAAGACTCTTGTCATTAAACCTGATGATCTGAGTTCTGTCCCCAGAGTCCATATAGTAGAAAAAGAGAGTTGACTTGTAAGTTGTTCTGGCAAGTGGGTGCTACTTACACACATGCTGTGATAAAAAATAAATGTTAAAAATTTCTTTAAAAACAAAAAGTATTAAAAAGGGTTAGTGAAAGAAAGGATTGTTGAAACTATGTTACTTAAGTTCACATTGGATTTAGAGTAACTGCATTTTAATTTATTATGGAAAAGAAAATTTTTGGAAGGGCATGTTATAAGTTGAGCTTTCCCTTAAGATTTAATGTGAAATCTCTTTTGATACTATCAAGCCCATTTTATGAATGCTTTTTTTAGTTTATTTTTTGGGAGGAACCAGATTGATGACATGATAATTAGTATTATACTTGGAGCCTTCAAAAAGAGCGGAATCAAGGCCAGTCTCTAAGTTAGGACTTTGTACATCATTGGTATTGAGAACGAATGGCTCCTGATGGATCTGGCAGACTTCGGTTATGCGCTTTTTATTTTGTTGATTATTTGTATGCATGAAAATTTTATTCTTAAAGTAGTTGCAATAAATATAATTGTTTTTTCAGCTTAATGCATCTTTTAATACCAACCCTTTTTCACATGAAATACCCTGTTGAATCATCACAATCAGCTTCTCCATTTAATCTTGCCGAGAAACCAAAGACTGTGCAGCTGCTTTTGGACTTTATGCTAGATGTCCTTCTGATGCCTTACGGGTGAGTTAAGAGTAAAATGAAGCCAAGAGGACTTGTTTTTAACTAACTTGGAAAATGTATGTATGCTATTTTAGATGATTCAGCTTGTAAGTGGATGCATTGCGGAATTTTTGCTGCAGCCTCAGCCCCTTTAAACTCCAGTACTTACTGGGTGTGTAGGTGTAGCAAGTCTTTGCTGGTGCAATTTAACCTGTCCAAGCTGAAATCAGGGCTGTGTTGAATCTCCTAGCTGTTGTGGTGTCTACTTGTGAAATTGAAATTGTCTCCAGCTTTTCTCTTTCTTCTGCTACAGTAGCAGCTCTGTAAACTTCCTGAAATGTATTCTCAATGTATCGCCCTGAAATGTATCTCTTCTTCTGTCTTCTGGCTGCTTCTGCTGCTGGCTATTCTTCTTCTTGCTTAGTATGCTTCAATTCTTCTTCTTCTTCTAATTCTTCTATCTAATTCTTCTTCTTCTTCTTCTTCTTCTTCTTCTTCTTCTTCTTCTTCTTCTTCTTCTTCTTCTTCTTCTTCTTTCTTCCTTCTTCTTTCTTCTTCTTCTTTCTTCTTTCTTCTTTCTTCTTTCTTCTTCTTCTTTCTTCTTTCTTCTTCTTCTTTCTTTCTTCTTCTTCTTTCTTCTTCTTCTTCTTCTTCTTTCTTCTTTCTTCTTCTTTCTTCTTCTTCTTCTTCTGTTTAGTTTTGGATCTTTTCAACTCTTTCTTACTCTTTCTCATCATTTTCAAGTTAGCATTCAGAATAATGGAGCCTCACTGGGACATTTTCATACAGTGGTATAGTTGTGCTTTGCTTGTTTTTCTCTTCTCTTCACCATTGTGACTTTTAAAGCACAGATCTTTTTTTTTAAAGAGGTATTATGAGTCTTTTATTAGAAAATTTACTTGTTTCCTACAAAATGATCTATGCTAAAAGATTTTAATAAATCATAAAAATTATAGTCTATAATTATTTATAATATTAATATAAAACAGATACATATGTATGGTAATAAGATGACTCCTTTTAGAAGACAATATTTGAAAAGAAAATATTTAGTGCCTGAAACAATTGACAAACTGTATTGCTAAGGTTAAAAATATCTTAATTTCTACATTGCTTAAGTTAGATAAAAGAATATTAGCTTATTTAATAAATCTCCAAAGGTCTGACCCATTTATTTCATACATAAAATTGAAGTAGCAAATGCTTTCTTAAATTTAAAGCACAGATCTTAATCTGGGCACATCTTAGAGTTCTCACTGTCTAGTTATGATCTTAGAAAGCATTATCTCATTATCTTAGAAACGAAAGATGCTTCTTTTTATATTTTCTAATTGGAAGCTTCTGGAATTGATAGGTGATGATGGTGTTGCTATGTAAATTTTGAAAGTCAAATTTAGCTTAGAAGCATAATATATCCAGTCTACTAAACTGCTACATTTTTCTTAGTCATAAAATCTTGTCTGAAATTGATAAACCTGTTAAGTAATTCCTTGACAGATTAAAAACCATGAATTTAGTAATTGAATGACTATGGTATATAAGTATCAAGGAGTGGTCAGCTTCCAGGTGGTTTCTTTAATTCTAATGGAAATTCAATTTTTAATGTCCTTTGTGACAGTTCAATTTATCAGTATAGAATTGTAGACTTGAAAGAGTTTTTATTAATATATCAAAATTTATTTTATCTGAAAGGATTACTCATTTAATTAAGTCAGAATGAATTCAGTAGATACCTTTTTTCTACTTTGTAGAAGCTAAAAATAAGATGATAGAGATTAATTCAAAGAAGTGCAAAAGGCTCTTTGAACAGATAATGGGAAAACTAACTTTTTTCTGATTGTCTCTTTGATCCTTTTAATTTTTTCACTTTTGGGGTGTTATGTGCTTGTGTGGTATAGATAGTTTTGAGGTTCCAGTGGGTTTTCTAATTAGGAATATAATATATAATGAGTTTGTGTAGAATTGAAAAAGAATAATGAGAGCCGCAAGAGCAGCTCTGTTGGGTATAGGACTTTAGTGATCCCCAGCCAGCAAGTTAGTGCCTGTGCTTGTCAACTAAGAATGGAGGCATCTATGCTGACCTCCCAAACAATGATTTGTAGATTGGAACTGAACAAAATGTTTATATTTATATATACTTAACCTATTTTTATCACTAGATTGAGCGATAGGTTCTTTTGGCTAATTTACTGAAAATGCAGATATCTTTTCTTATCTACCTTGAAAATTCCTCTTGTATTAAAATTTTTATTTCAGTTAAAGATAGCACGTGTTGTGTGTGCATGTTTCATAGATAGTTATTAAAGTTTTATTTCTGTTCTAGATACGTGTTAAATGAATCCCAGAGTCGCCAAAATTCATCTTCAGCACAGGGTTCTTCTTCAAGCAGTGGGGGAGGTTCTGGAATCCCACAGCCTCCTCCAGGAATGAGCTTTTATGCAGCTAAGCGAATTATCGGTGATAACCCATGGACACCTGAACAGCTGGAGCAGGTATCACACTCTGCTTGTTCATCATGGAACTTGACCCCTGTGAAGTTCACGGCAGCATGTGTAATAAAATTCCAGCATATTCAGGTTCTCTAATGAAGTGTGCTTGACAGGAGCAACTGATGTAATATGTTCTCTTCCTCATGTTGGTTAATTGTTAAAGCCCAGGGAAAGGGAGGGGTGGGAAATGGCCTTGAGTATTCCTGGCATTGCTCACATCTTTCAGTTCTTACTTCATTCTTATATTGAGCATATTTAGCTTCTGTCCTTTTAATTTGTAATTATAGGTCTTAATAATTACCTAGCTCCTTTGGTGCAGTTAAAATAAAATTATCTTTAGTTATTCAGCTTTTTAGGGCTATACATTTTATGTAAAGTGAGGAACCTTTGTACTTCCAAATAACAATGTGGGGGAAACGCATGACTCCCTTTTATATTTCTTCCTGGAGATTTAAAAATTGGCATTAAGAATTTTATTCTGGATTTAAACAGGACACAGATGCTCTCTGAGCAGCTTTTAAAAATGACTGGTGCTCTACAGAGAAGGCGCCTCCCTGTGTCTGTCATCAGGCACCTCAGGGAAGAACAGAGATCAGTATGTAATTATTTTGGAATTCAAGCAACATGGGTTAGTCTTCCAATCCTTCCTTTATTTCTCCATAGCAGTCTCGATGATATGATCCTTTTCTTTTTGGGAATGTAAGTGACCATTGATCAAAAAAAAATGTTCCCAGACAGGGAAAAAGAGGCAAATGGGGCGAACTTGCCACTCAAAACTTAGAGGATATTATATTCAGTGACAGTTATAATTGGTTGGCTTTGCTTATGTTTTATGCATCTTTTATTTTCCTCCTTAAACCCTGAAGTAGAATAGTAGAAGCTACTACTCTTTACTGAGTGTGACAGGTGTACTGGGTACTTTGATCACATTATCTCATTTAATCCTCACAGTAACCTAATGAGGTCTAGAGACTGAGTCCCTTCTCTGAAGGCACTGAGGTGCTAAGATTCACTGAGCTCTTGTTTCTGTAACCAGTCTCTTGAACCCATGTCTCTCTGAGGGTAAAGCTACAAATGTTGAAAGCAGTTGTTAGTGTTCATTTGTAATTTTCTGTTTATCAATTTATGTTGCATTAGAAGAGTCTCTGTATGCATTTTGTTCTTGTCTAATCTAGTGTTAAAACAGTGTTTAGTTTTTGTTTTTTTTTTATTATTCAACTGTGTGCATGTGCGTGTGTATGTGCGCGCGCGTGTGTGTCTGTGTGTATGTGTCTCTGTGTATGTGTAGAACCACGGACGAATTCGCAAACCACCATGGACGCCTCCACGTCCTCCTGCCCTGGGATTCACAAGCTTCGTCCTACCAGGACCAGAAGCGCAGGCTGCCCCCGCTTCCGCCCGGCGTCTATACGTGGGATCTGGGATCCGAACTCAGGACCTTCCGCCTGCAAGGCGGAGGCTTAACTCCTGAGCCACCTCTCCAGCCCAACAGTGTTTAGTTTTAAAAACGAAAGGTGTTCTCTAATTTTTATTTATTTAGTGTTTTTAATGCTTTCGTTAGGGAAGTTCTCCATCACTGAGCTTCATTACATCTTACCTAGCCCTCTTCTAATTTTAAATGCCTCTTGTCTTATACTATTCCTTTGAGAAAGTTCCAGGACTCGAGAGTTAGAGGCAGGAGGATCAGAACTTCAAAACCATTCTTAGCTATATAGTGAGTTTGAGACCTTCCAAGACTATATATGACCTTGTCTCAAAAACAAAACAAAATAAAAAAGAGAATTGACTTGATATTTGAATGTCTATATTCAGGTTTAGAGCCCCGAGTTCAATCTACAGTACTTCAGAGAAACAGTGTAATGTTGATGCAAAATTTAATTGCATGTAGTATTTTAATCTTCTAAGCATTTGTCATTTTCAGTTCTCTTTTACACTTTTAAGAATATCTTGTGTACTTGACTTACATAACTGTCCTTTCTACAGTGTATATAGATGAGACTTACTCAAAAAGTATGTGTTTATGAGGTGAGTGCGTGTGTGTCTGTGAGTGTGCATGCATGGGTGTGTGTCTGTGTGTGTGGAGGGCCGAGGTTGATATTGAGAATTGTTCTGCATTATTCTTTTTGAGACAAGATCTGAAATTAAGCCCAGAGCTTGCCAATAGGGCTTTTGTGGTTACCTAGCTTGCTTGGAGATTCCCAGGAGAGATGGGTCTTCGGAGTCTAGCAAGACATCTTATGTGAGATCTGGGAATTGAACTGCGGTCTTTTTGCTTGCACAGCTGCTGAGCCACATCTCTAGCGCCTCCCCCCCTCCTCCCCTGACAGTAACTCTTGCCATAGGGAGGTTGTAGAGCAGGGAGGGAAGCTTTTCATTTTCATTTACATTTTTCTTTTTTTCTTAACTCTCTGAGCTTTTTTTGTTTAATTCCTCTCTCATTTAATAACTTTATGATTTCTAATTCATTTATGTGAGAACTTGTATGTAACTGGTTTTAAAGTGAAAGTAACTTTTTTCTTTTCAGGTGTATTTATCTAGAGTTGTCTGTGGTGAAATTCAGTTTCTTCATGTTGCATGAAGTTCTACTTTGACTGTCTTCAGTGATTTTTTTTCTTTTCAGCCAGATATTGAGTATAGTTTGAATAGACTTCACATTTGGTTTGAACAGAGTATATTCCATTGTTGTTATAAGAAATCTTAAGATTATAGAGGACACAATTTCAAATATTAACAGTAGAGTGTACCTTTTTGGAATGTGAATTGTTCAGTTTTTATTTATTTTTCAGAAAACTCTAGAGAACACTTTATTTCTACCCACTTATATATATATACCACCCACTTACCTGGAGGCCACAGGTGTTGGCTTCCAGTCTTTATTGTTGGCAGGGGGATTCTGTATTCTAATTTGTGGTCAGAGAGACTTGGATTTGAATCTTGCCCTCATTACTTACTATAAGTCTTGCCTCAGTTTCTTCATTTGAGACATGTCTATACCATTATCTACCTCAGAGCTTGTGAGGGTTAAATGAAATCATGAATATTTATAATTTAGTAAAGTTTCTGGCACATGTAAACCTAAGTAGGAGCTGCCACAGTTGTTACTTAATCCGTGGCTTCTGACCACATGGATGTGTTAAGCGTTACTTGCAGTGCGTGTTCATTCTTTCCTGACCACTCTTTCTCCTTCCCTTCACTTATCTGCAGTGTAAATTGGGCATAGTAAAATTCATAGAAGCTGAACAGGTGCCTGAACTTGAAGCTGTTCTCCACCTGGTGATTGCTTCTAGTGACACACGCCACAGTGTGGCAACGGCGGCCGACCTGGAGCTGAAGAGCAAGCAGAGGTAACCGCTTCCCTGCGGGCTTTCCAGGTCGGAAGGCTTTGCACATTTGCTCTGTAATGGGATGTTGTGGAGGAGGCATTGCGTTCAGGCAGTTAAGAGATGTGCTAGTTGTAAGTAAAGTTTACTGAACGACAAAGGCCAAAGAAGAAAAGCAAGTTAAAACTGGTTAAGGATGTCATCCCAGGAAATAAAACTTGTGGCTAAATGTTTAAAAATGTTAAAAGGCAGAAGTTATTTTGAGTCTTCCTCTGTCTCAGTTGAGATGATTTAGTAAAGAAGGAACAGGCTCCTGGAAAGTTGCTGAATGAAACCCAGTTTACTTTGAAAGAGATGAGAAGATAGACGCATAGAAAACAGTCTTAACTATGAGGTACAGGCAATGAAAAATAACTGGGCTTCCAGATTATTATGCAGCAGCTGTTAAGTCCATTTAAATTGCCTTTGATGGTGTTAATCTTACTCTGCTGATCAGTGTTATAAATTGAAATAATTTGAGGAGGGGACAGTTAAAGTAAGCAATGAATCATTAAAATACTTAAAATTTCGTATCTATATTTCTGTGAATTTATTCTAAAGAAATTGTTCAAAAGAAGACAGGTATTTGGAAAATATTATAAATTTAGTCATTGTATCATTTCCCATAGATATTGAAAAAATAAAAAGCAAATGGAATTTTCCAAGTAGGAGATTCATTATGTTGTATATATTCATGGATTTCTATATATTTGTCAACTAATTATAAAAGATCATATGCCAACTTGAAAATTATCCCATACAGTAATGGCAAATAAATGAAGTATAATGCAAAATATGCTGATCATAAAATTTACAAATGACGTGTACATACACTGAAGAATAGCATAAATGACTTGGGTAATCAGAATCATATACGTTTATGAAATAGTCAAGAGAGGAAAATTAATTTAAAAAAGGAATGCGTTTGGTTAAAAAATTAAGATCAAGACAGCAATAGTGGTACATGTTTATAATTCTAGTACCTGGTGACAGCAGGTTAAGCATTGTCTATGTTTTAACTTATTTTTATTAATTTACTTACTTTTGAGGTGGTCTTGCCCTGTAGCTCAGGCTGGCTGTAAACTAACCTGCCTTTGTCTGTTGGGGGCTGAGGTCATAAGCCTCTGTGCCCAGCAGGTTGAATTCGTTTAATGCTTATATTTTTGTAATAACAGATTAGAAGATGCGGAATATTGACAGTGGATAAAATTTACTAAGCATTGCATGTATTATATTTGTGCCCCCTCTACAAAGACAAAGATAAGGAGGTCGAGTAAAGAAAAGAACTTAATATATGGGGTCTTTGCTTGCCTATTGAAATGTGTGGGTGGGTATGGCGGTGTTTTGGATTGGCATGCCACTTGAAAGCAATTGCAGAGTCTCTGAACCCTTTTTCCTCATGACCCCTTAATGTTAGAAAAATTTCCATGACTCCGGGTATAGAAGTATATAAGCTGGTGTACAAATTAAACATTTACTGATAACAAAAAGAAACATTTTAAAATATTCTTTGGCATATCTATGATTTTACTACTTATTAATGGTGTAAACAACTGTGTATACTAATGAGAGTAATGTGCTTATTTTCACAAAGAATTAAATCTTGACTAAATATTTGATACTTTGGGAACTGTATCTATAATTCTTTTCAGAGTTGACATTTATGTCATTTCTGCAAATGCTGCTTTAGTTAAATACCCAATATAAAATGGCAGAAATTTTGTTAAGGACATTTCAGAAATTATTGGAAATTCTTTCCTCAGTCCAAGCCAAAATCCATTTATGAGTTTTATGAAACTCAAGTCAGCTACTCATACAGCAGGTTTTAAAATGAAACCTTCTGACATAATACAATAAAAAAGTATACTAATTTTATATTTGCATGCTGAAGAATAGCAGTAGGAAAACATTAGGAGTCTTGTTTTCTGTGATAAAACCATTGTTTTGTAAAAAATACAATACACAGTAAAAACATTGCAGAACATACAGTAGACTCTAATCTGAATAGAAGTGTATCAGACTGTGTTTATTGAGGTTGCTTGAACTGAGCACATGCAGTATAAAGAGTGGGTGTTGTATGTCCTGGGAAATCACATGGTACAGCACACATGAGCACTACCAGTGACATATTTGATTTCAAATTACTTGTTAGTTGATGCACATTCAGTGAGTGATCTTTCACTATTGCCAAGTTTCGCAATGTACATATTCAGTTGCATGACCCCACATTAAGGTCTCCACCCACAGTTTATGAAGTGGCGGCATAGAGGATGCTGTTCAGCCTTTTACTGATTGAATTGAGATTCTGTCATTACCTCACCAGGCCTTAAAGTCTGGAATGTGAAAACTGGATTGCATTGTCTGTAACACTGCCTCACTCTAAATCCCTTTTTGATGTTTATAACAGAGTATTTCTCGTATCCATTCACAGGATTGGTTTTGAAGTATCAAACTTTCCTCCTCCAAAACTTTTTGTGTTTGAACTGGCCCCATTATTCTAAAGTATAGATTTGATTGTTGGAAGCACAAAATGTAGTTCTTAAGTATATTAATTAATTAGTTTTCTTTCTGTGTTAAAGAATGTGTGTACATTTATTATAAAATAGTATAAAATTGTTAAGAGATTAAAAGTATGTTGAGAAAATATGAAGCCATCAATTTTCTGAGAGGAAAAGCCCAGAGTAACTCTTCAAGAAGTACATTTGTGCTGCACTTTCTTTTTCTTTGTACCAGCTGTGCTGTCGCCCTGCTTCACATGCATAGTAAAGAAGTCTAGAAAAAGCTATGCTAGCGTTAGTGCTTGTTGTGGTTAAACACAAGAGTCACCTGGTTCCTGGGGTCTTCTGAGCAAGCGCAGTGCAGCTTCACTCTGCTGAGCTGCTGCATGGCACAGACTTTGAGTTTGCTTTCCCATGCTGGAAATCCCATGCTGGCGGATTGGGTCATTAGATGCAACCATCTGCTGAGTCAAGGTGGAATAACTCAACTGAGCGGTTTGTAATTGTGAAGCTAATTTTCATAGTAATTCCCTTACTTTTTTCTACTCCATAGTATTAATTGTTCATCTCATTTGCATTTCTGATTTTTTCCTTTGATGATAAGTATTAGGGTTATGATTTTTTTTGAAATCATTAAAGTGAAAGCAAAAAAAATAATTTTTAACCATCTGTTTGAATCTTCCATAGCTTAATTGACTGGAATAATCCTGCCATCATTAATAAGATGTACAAAGTATACCTGGGGGACATACCACTGAAGACAAAAGAGGTAGGTTGCTTTGTTGACACAAACTGTATATATTTTTGTACATTTTATCCTAGGTGGCTTGGTTTAAGCTGAGTCTATGTTTTATGAAGTATTAATTATGAAATGTTAGTCTATGTGACCTAAACTCTTAGGAAACTGAGTTTATCAGATTTGGTATCTTTGACTTAGGTTCAAAAATAATGATACACTATGAACTGAGGGATTAGCAAGGTTTTTTTGAAAATATTATTCTAGACTTTGCAATCATTTGGCTTCTGAGGCTACAACTATTGAAGTTGTAATGTGAAAAGAACAGTAAGTAGTTTGTGAGCTGTGATTCAATAAATTTTGTGATACTGACATTTGAATATTGTAATTTTCATGTGTCATGAAATGCTAGTAATTTTTTTTGACATTTAAAAATGTGAAAGCAGTTTTTAATAGGCCTGCTAAAAAAGACGTGGACCATATTTGGGCTATAGTGTGCTGATCCTGGTCTGATCTAAAGCAAAAGATGAGTTCGGCGTCCTTAAAGTAAGGATTGCTTAATAAGTTCTCTTCACTGTGCTTAAAAGTATTTTGAGTTCAAACCCAGACATAATGGGTGATTTTTTTTTGTTTGTTTGTTTGCTTGCTTGCTTTCAGATTGTAAATTGACGTCTGAGACATCATACTCCTGTTAGTGTTGGTTGAGGTGGTGTGTAGCAGGGGCAATGGCCGAGACCCCTAGAGTGCAGCCTTGAGTGATGGCAGAAATAAATGTGTTGGGGAGGGTTTAGCTGGCTTCTGGCCTCTGGACCTCATATTCTGTATGTTGCAAGTGAAGGGTGAATACACAGTGCTTCCCAGCACGTGGCCCACCAGCCTCTGTGGTCACAGGACAGGGAAGGGAATGGCTGCTGCTTGTATTTATTCCCTGCGTGGCTGCTTCGCTGCTGCTACGAAAGCTGTGCGGATTGAGGAGAGACAGGCCGGTGCTGACTGGTCACTGTCACTTAGGACCACCCCGTGTAGCAGGAGAAATGACTGAAGGAGAAAAGTAGACTTCAGTGATTGTGGCAGGAGTTTTGCAGACTTTTTCTCTAAAAGGAAAAAAGTAAGAATACTTTGAGGAAAAAATGGAAATGACTTTTGGTAATGACAAAAGTTGACCTTCCAAGGAAAAATTGGAATTGTGGGAAAACTGAATTCACCAGTGACTCAATAATAACTATAATGCTTTTTCTGAAGAGTCTGTTGGTGACGTGAATACTCTGGCGTGTATGTGTGTGTGTGTGTGTGTGTGTATTTGTGTATTTGTGTATCTGTGTATTGGGGTATTTTATGATCAAACACATATTTAATCCAAGAATATAGTGTTTTCCAGATGACCAATGATACTACAAAAGCATGCACGTTAAGGAAACCATCCAAATTGTAAGACAGACAGTGGAATTTATTTTAATAATATGTGGCCTCATCAATTTGGTTTAAACTCCAAATTGCAAGTAAACTTTCAGAAGCTATTTATCAAGTGTTTGTATAGTATTAAAAATATATAATTACTAAAAGGTAAAATTGTCTCCATTTCTCTGACCACATATCTGTTCAGACTTGGTATTAATCATATCAGTTTACCTAGCAAGGTGAATGCTGAATATATTTCCAAAAAATGTAAAACAGTGGTATATTCACAGTGAAGTTTTATGTAAAGAATGGCTACTGGACTAAGTTATACTTTTGGATCTTAATAGTTAAAGACAATAAATCATTTTGAAATTCTGAGTTACGTCAAACTCTTCCTACAGGGAGCGGTTCTGAAGCCAGAACTGAAGAGAGACCCAGTCAGTACCAGAGTCAAGTTAAAGATTGTCCCTCATCTCCTTCGTTCTAGACAAGCTGCTGAAACTTTCCCAGCCAACATTCAGGTAACCTGTGATTGGATGATTGGAACAAATATCTGTTTAATTAGAGAAAGAACTGTCGCAATGGGTATTCAAAAGGCAGATTGATACACATAAGGCAAGATTTTGATTCTATTCCTGTTTATGTGTACTTGCAGAAATGATTATGTAATAAAAACTTATTACAGAATATATATTGCTTATGTTTTCCATTTACTTTGATTGTGTGGTGGTAGTTCTTTTCAGACTAGCTTTGTGATCTCATCATCATGAAAAATCAAGCTTGTTTTTGTGTATGTCTCTCTGTACCTTTTTTTCAATAGCATCTCCATCTTGAATAATCACGTACTATTAAATGGACACTTACATCAAGGTAGTGCCAGTTCTTGTTGGTATTCTTCTGTCTTTTATTCTTAATGATGCTATTAATTCAGACGGTCACTTCTTGTTTTAGTAACTGCAGAAGTGCTCACCTTGTCCTCTACTTGTAGTCTGGCACATTCATCTCTTCTCTGTTGTCACCAGAGCTGTCTTTGTTGTTGGAAATTCTTGTGCTGTGTTGGTGAAGGAGGCAGGCTTCTTCACAGATTTTATGCTTAGCTGTAGTTATGATTTCCTCAGCTCTGGGGGGCAAGTGTCCTGGGGTATAATTATTTTATATCGATTATTCCTCTCATTTTAAGAATTATAAAAATATACTTCAAATTTGCCATTTTAGTCATTTTAAAATACAGTGAAGTGTCTCAATAAATTCTCATTTCTACATTTTTTTTTTTATCTTGCAAAACTGAAACTCTGCTAATTAAACTGTAGCTTCTCATTGTCCTTGTTCACCCCTTGGCGATCACTGCTGATTTGATCTTTTGAATTTGACTGTCTGTGTGCATCTTATAAGTGAAGTTGTCCAGCATCTGTCTTCTGGTACCTAGTGTTTTCCAGTCAGAACAGTGTCATTGGGCCTATCCGTGCTGTTAGGATTTCTTCCTTTGTAGGGCTGAGTATCCCATGTACGTGTGTGGATCCTTGGGTTGCTCCCATGTGTGAGCAGTGTTGCTGCTGTGTCTTGAAAAGACCGTGTCCTCTTAGGCTCCTTCACTTGTCACTTGCTTCCCAACTGGTGGAGCTTTGGGAAAACTGTGGAACCTTTAGGGGGTGGGGCCTTGCTGGAGAAGTGGAGCACTGGGGTGGGCTCTAAGGTGGCCAGCCACCTTTTTGTCTTCTTTCTTTGCTTCCCGAGTGTTGGATGCAGTGCTGTCATGTCCTCTTGCCATGATGGAGCCTTTCCTTCTGCATCTCTCTTGTTCTTGTCGCAGCAACCAGAAGGCAGCTAAGAGAGCTGCCATGAAATAATGAGTGTTAAGTATCTCTTTGAAACCTCGTTCTTTGCCTATGCACGCAGCCTCTGGATTGCTGGGTTATGAGGAAATCTTCGGTTTTTTGAGGAACTGCCTATTGTTTTCCATGTTTCCCCACATCTTCCACAAAACTCACTTTTTGTTTTTTAGTAGTAACCTTTCTAATGGATATGGGGAGTGTCTCTTTGTAGGTTTTATGTGTCTCTCACTGGCCTCTTGGTTTTGCATGCTCTTCTCTGTCCCCATTACTTTGCTTTTGCTTTTCAGATCGGGTCTTGCCATGTTGCATAGGTTGGGTTCTAACTGCTAGAAGCAAGCTGTCCTCCTGCCTTAGCCTCTTGAGACTATTTTTGAAGTTTTTGCTGTTTACTTTTAGGAGTTCTGTATGTATTTTTTAATACATGGTATTTTTTAATTTTCACAAAGTGCAGTTTGTGGGCTGGAGAGATGGCTCTCAAAGGTTATGACTACCTCACAAGCAGAAGGACTTGAGTTCAGATCCTAGATCCCATATAAAAACTTGCTGGGTGGTAGTGGCAGCAATTTACAATTCCTGCTCTTGTAAGGCTGAGCCTGAGAAATGGCAGAGCAAAGCAAAAAAGGAGGTAGAGACAATTCAGGATGATTCCCGAAGTCGCCCTTGGTCCTCCACAGGGACACACAGTGCCCTCTGATAAACACACACACACACACACCAAAAAACAAAACAAAGCAAAAAAAATTTTTTTAAAGGCACGGTTTGTCTTATTTTTTTTCTTGCTTTTGACTTTGGCGTCAAAATTTTGTGGAATCTGTGATGTTTTTGTACTGTGGTTTCTTCTTAAGTTTTAGTTCGTAAATTTGGATTGGATGTATGTAAAGTCGATTTTTATGTTTGGTGTTATGTGAGGGGCCACTTTTATTCTTCTCTATGTGAACATCCAGATTTACAGCACCATTTGTTAAAAAGACCTTCTTTTCCCTGAGGAATGGCGTGGATGATGCCCTTTTCAGGATTATGTGACTATATAAAGATTCATTTCTAAGCTGATCATCATGGTGTATAATAATTCTAATTTTTGGAAAATGAAATGTTTATTTTTGCATCTGTGTTTATAAAGGATATCGGTGCATAGCTTTCTTTAAATTTGTTTTTGATCTGAATTAAGCCTCACTTTTTTTCTTGTTTTCTTTTTTTTTAAATCTCTTATAATAGCTTCACACAATGTTGTAAAGACAGATAATTGAATGAAATCATAGAATACGTAGAGTCATACTCATTAGTTATTTTCAGTAAATGATGACAGGTTAGTTTTTCCCTTTTGACTCTATGTCTAATTAGATACTAGTGTCAACTTGGCAACCTAGAGCACTGAGCTGCCGGCACAGTTGTGAGAAGTTAGTTGTTGAATTAAGCTCTGAGTCATCCTCAGGAGATTTTTTAAAAATTTTTTTATTTATTCAATTGTGCATGTGTGTGTGTGTGTGTGTGTGTGCATGTATGTGTGTGTGTATAGAACCACGGACAAATTCGGGAACCACCATGGACGCCTCCACCTCCTCCTTGTTTACTCTGCCCCAGGATTCTCAGGCTTCGCCCACCAGGACCAGAAGCGCAGGCCGCCCCTGCTTCCGCCCGGCGTCTACATGTGGGGTCTAGGATCCGAACTCAGGACCTTCTGCCTGCCAGGCAGAGGCTTAACCCCTGAGCCACCTCTCCAGCCCCAGGAGATTTTCTTAATGGGGAAGACCCAGCCCACGGTGGGTGGGACTAGTCCCTGGGCAGGTGAATAAGATTGGGGGGGATGGACTGGTTGAGGAAATTGGCATTCTTTGGTACACTTCGCCAGGCATACTGATGTGGCAAGTGAAGACTATCCCTCTCAGCAGTCCTGTGAATGTGGTGTGGTCAGCTCCCTTGACCACTGATGCTGGCGTGGGATCTCCTGTTAAGCTGGACCAGGAACTGTAACCAGACAGTTGTATCCAAAATAAACTCCCTTGTTCCTTAAGCCCTTTGAGTGTGGATTTATCAACAACCAGGTAGAGTAACTGCAATAGCCCATCTCTTGATCTTATACTTCAACCAAAGATCGCAGCTCCTCAGATGCGCTGTGTCCTGGCTGTGTCTCAGTCACGATGCTACTTCTGTCCAGCACAGACTCACTTTCCCTTCCCTTCTGGCTAATAGACATCCACCCATGTTCTGTGTTGCTGCAGCTGCTACTTCGGTATGAAGCGCTCGAGAGAGCCTGCCTTTCTCCTCCCTCAATCCCCAGCCAAGCCCCTACTGCTTTGTGCTCTCACTATGGTGGGCACCAATGTGTGCTTCAGTGCCTGTGTCTTGAGGCCTGCTGTTTGCATGGCTGTTGCATCCCTCTAGGTGATGCCTGAGTCCCTAGAATCTGCTGCATAGAAGGCAGTTTAACGTTTGAGTGATTGCACATTTGTCCTGTTTTTATAAGCATAAGATGACACAGACTTTCTTAAATATCAGTTTCCCATCACTACTTTCCAGGTAGTAAGTAGTCTGATAATTTTGATAATAAGCTGCTAGGATTTTTGAACCAAATATTCATTATCATATAATTTCACACATTATTAGTCCAGCTAAAATTGAGCATTTTCAAAGACAAAGCTCAACTGTCTATCACTCGTAAACATTTTCCCCTCACATCCCCATTTCCGTTGATGGAATTATCATTCCACTGCAGTTTGGCTGCCCTTCCCCGTCAGTCGCAGTCTTTCCTTGGCGCCATCCAGATTTGCCTCCGCTAGTGCGCATGTGCTTTGCTCAGCACCAGGCTTCTCACACCATGTGTACCACAAATTCTATGCTTTTCACAAAGTGTAGGCATTCCAACTACTTCCTTCATTTTATCTTTCTTATATTTTGTATAATGTGACATCAGATCAGCCTTCTTCAAGAAGCCAACCAAATAAAGGAGTAGTGGATTGTATTTTGCCCTGTTTCATTTTTAATATGAATTAATCCTATTAACTGCTTAGTAAAATTGTGATTGTTTCGTCTGATTGCTTCTTAAAAATCCTTCACAGTGCCAGCGTAGAAGCAGTTACAAAACTGATAGATGCTCACTTGTTTGCAGCCCAGATGTCATTGTTAATTCAAACAGATTATTGTTAAGGAGCAACAGACTGACTTTACATGTAAGAGTAATCATGATATTTTTAGGAAAAAAGATATATTTTTTGAAGTACAAAAATTAATCTTTCTTGGGCTGGAGAGGTGGCTCAGGGGTTAAGCCTCTGCCTTGCAGGCGGAGGGTCCTGAGTTCGGATCCCAGATCCCACGTATAGACGCCAGGCGGAAGCGGGGGCGGCCTGCGCTTCTGGTCCTGGTAGGGCGGAGCCTGTGAATCCCTGGGCAGAAGGAGGTGGAGGCGTCCATGGTGGTTCGCGAATTCGTCCGTGATTCTACACATACACAGACACACACACACAGACACACACACACACGCGAGCGCACATTCACACGCACATGCGCACAGTTGAATAAAATAATAATAAAAAAAAGTTTAAAAAAATTAATCTTTCTTGGCAATAAACAGAATTTGAGAGGGTTAGAGCATCTGTTTTATTTTGAGAGGTAGAGTCTTTGTAGTCTCCACCCTCAACCTGTGTGATCCAAGCTGGCCTTGAACTCATTACAGTTTTCTTGCCTCAACCTTTCAAGTGCTGTGATTACAGAGGTGAACCACTGTACCTAGATAAATATCTTTGATGTTAATGCTTAATATTGAAGCTTGATGGATGTTGTACAGCACTCAGATCTTTTTTTTTTAATTTTAGACATGTTCTAAATAATTCCAAAATTTCACACTTATATGCCTACATGTAATTAAGGAGCCTAATTCCTCCAAAGGATTTTGCCTACCGGAGTTCTTGTGAGGTGTGGAATGGTGAAGTAGTGTCTATGCTGAATTCTTTTTTGCTTCCTAATATAGGCCCACATGTTTTAAAGACTTAGTATTAATAGACTGTTAATATAATTATTAATTGGCCTCTGGTAGTCAGCTAGTATTTGTCATAAAAAAATAACCAAGTGTTTTATAAAAGGTTCATTATTGAGTCTTCCTGGCTACTGTTTGAAAATAGTAGATCATTGTTTTTGTTCATCAGCCCTTTGTTCTTTTTATATAGGTGGTGTATGATGGGCTTTTTGGTACAAATACAAATTCAAAGTTAAGAACATTATCTCTGCAGTTTGTACATCACATTTGTATGACGTAAGTTTTTTGAACTATTTGACCAAAGTTTCATTTGCAGAATGATTAAATGGCTCAAGCATCTAGTTTTCCTCATTTCACGGAGAAGGCAATTGCATTCATTCATCTCATTTAACTTTAATTTGTTTTTATTTATTTTGTCTCTAAAATTTTAAGGTTATTATCTGAAAAGATATATAGTTCTTACCCTGTATATCATTATTTTTATTTATTTATTTATTTATTTTTATTTTAAAGGTGTCCAGAAATCAAGATTAAGCCACTAGGTCCAATGCTTTTGAATGGCCTCACTAAGCTAATTAATGAATATAAAGAGGTAAGATGACTTATCTTAAATTTTAACTTTTTACGAGCATGTGTATGTGTGTGTGTGTGTGTGTGTGTGTGTGTGTGTGTGTGTGTATGTGTGTGTTAGAGAGAGAGAGAGAGAGAGAGAGAGAGAGATTGAAAGATTGAAAGGACACTGTGTGCCTGTGGAAGCCCAAGGGTGAATTTGGACATCATCCTGGATGGCTCTCTTTATTGCTTGCTCTGGATTTCCCCAGACTCTACCATCTAGGGTCAGAAGTGTAGGCCTCTACCATTTCTGCCTAGTGATTTTATGTGGAATCTGGGATCTGAACTCAGGTCCTTTTGCTTGTGAGGCAGAATCTTTTTTTTTTTCTCCCACATTTTATTTATTTTTTCCTAATCATACAAGCTCAATAGGTACCCCTGACCTCTCCCTCCCTCCTCCCCTCTCCAGTCATCACCCCTTACACTCTCCCCCCTTCCTTTCACCCCCTTCCTTCCCTCCCATACCCTGGAGCATTCTTTTATGCAAATGAGAGGCAGAATCTTAACCCCTGAGTCATCCTTCCAACCCAAATTTTAACACATTTAATTTAAGGTATTTCCTGTAATAAATCTTTTGGGTCTACCTTTTGGAATAGTGAATGTTTGCTATATAGTTCATGGTTTCCTATCATTTTGCTTGAAGTGATGTTAATTTCAGATATCATTGTTTTCCTTTTTAGTAGTGTAGCAGAATCTGAGTGTGTACATTATTGTTGTGCTCAGGTGCCACTGTCGTGTGGTCAGGAGGAGGGAGCAGGGAGCTGGGTTTGGCCAACCATGAAATAATGCATGTACTCATAACAAAAATGGCTTGTTGTTTGCTGTACTTCCTGTGTTTTGTTTTTTCTTTTTTTTTATTTCAAGGACCCTAAACTGCTGTCCATGGCATATTCAGCTATTGGAAAACTCTCCAGGTGAGTACTTTTAGTTACTTTTGAAAATATATTCCTGTACTGAATACAGTTTTGAAATTTGTGTTTAAACTTAATTTTTTCAAAATGGGCTGCATACTGGATCATTCTGGAGATGTTTGTTTAACCTTAAGTTTTCTGGCTCCTGCTTACCACTTATGAGCATCATCGAGGTTTTACCTAATGGATCTTCAGAGAAAGAACTTACACTTATTATGAATCTGGACGGTCTCATTTTTAAAGGTGTATTTATACTTTGCATAGCTTCTGCATTCCAGATCCTTCTGTGTCAGCCTTCAAAAGTTCAGAATGGGGGGAAGAGATAAAATGTCCTCAGTGATACATACCAAGCGCTACTTCTGTCCCAAGCACCGATGTGGTATTCGCCTAAGTAGACTAGGACTTGCTCTTTCTACTATGATTTGGGGTTCACATATAGGTGAACCCAGATCGATTTACAATAATGAGCTATCAGAACTCACTGTTCCTTGTATGTTTGCATGAAATAGTGAAGTCCTTTGTCATGACAGTTTTTAATTTAAATTACAGTTTGGAAACCTTACCTCATTGTATTAATGTCAGAAACATTAACTGAATACATGGAACATTCTAGAAGGAGTACCTGGAAATATCGTCAAGAGTTGCTTGAATCGGATAATCAAAGTATCAAATTTTCATGTAAAAAAATTTGGTGCTGTTTGGTTTAATTGGCATTGTTGCAATAAATACCCCACTCAAGCAACTTCTGGGAGTGGGAAGGAGAACTAACTGGCTCACAATTCCTAGCTGCAGGCTATCGTTGCTGGGATGTTTCGGCATCTAGAACTTGAAATAAGCTGGTCATTGTCACATCCACAGCAAGAGCAGAGAGCTAAGTGAATCAACACATGCATGCTAGTTCTCAGGCCACTTTCTGCAGTTTTTACAGTCCAAGAATGGTCCTTCATGCAATTGAGATGGCTCTTCCCATATCAATCAGAGTAATTAAGGCAGCTGCTCACAGGCATGCCTAGAAGCCAATCTTCCTAGTGAATTTCTCTCTGTTTCTGGAAGCATGCCTCCTAAATTGTGGGAACCGGTTCCCACTCACGCACTCATTCATTCACTCACACACACACACAGCTGCTGGCTGTGATGAAAGCAGGTTCCAGTCGTCCCCACCTCAGCCTCTACTCTCAGAGACTCAGCACTGGACAGGGAGATTGTCAGAAGCAGATCTCAGTTTATTGGGGGGAGAAAGGGAATTTTTATAGGTAAAGGCCACCAAGGCGCGAAACGGGCATCCAATTGTATCACAAGGTCAACACATCCTACAGGTGCTAATGGTCAAGTTCAATGTCACTCAGCACAGGGGCAGGTAGATACCTGAAAGCCAATTAGGGCTCTCTGTGAAGTGATCAGGGTCACACCCAAGACCCTTGCCCTCAGTGCCGTCTTTAGTCCCATGTGCTTGGCCATGCCCTGGGGCAAATCCTGGGTGGGCCCAACACTAAATGTCAGATCAACAGCACCATCCATCACACACACTGATGTTACATTTAAAAAGATAAAAATTCAAGTTCTGAAATGTTTGTATATTGTTCATTTTCTCTTTTTTCATTTTATAGAAATCTATGATACTAATGTTATTCTCACATTCTTTTACAGTCGAATGCCCCATTTATTCACTAAAGATATAGCTCTCGTGCAGCAGCTCTTTGAAGCTTTGTGTAAGGTAGGGAAGCAACTGGTAAGTTTACACTCTGTGCCTGCCTCCGGGAGGCCAGCAGGGAGAGAAACGCTGTTCTGTCATTCCTACAGGAAGAGCCCGAGACTCGCCTCGCTATTCAGGAAGCGCTGTCTATGATGGTTGGAGCCTACAGTGCCTTGGAAGGCGCCCAGCGAACTTTGATGGAGGCACTTGTAGCGTCGTACTTAATAAAGGTAGGTCCAGCCGAATGAATGAAAATAGTACATAAATTATACATTAAAATTGTTTAAGTGAATGTACAGACAGCATACTTAGGAGAGATATCACATAATGTTTTAATACATGTATACACTGTTCAAATCAGTAAATTAATTTTTTTCTAGAATTAAGTTTAAAGTTGCACTCATTTTTTAAAATCATTTTTATTAACATTATCTTTCTAATTACAGACATAATGAATGGGTGGTTGTCCATGACTCCTTTTATTCCTTCCCCTCGACATGTTTTTTTAAATTAATTTTGTTTTTATTTTTATTCTTTTAACAATGTCATACATGTAGACAATGTATTTTGATCATCAGCTACTCCCTCCCCCTCCCCACTTCCCCTGGACATTTCCCTAGCATGTCCATCTCCTGCCTTTATGTCCTAATTTGGATAATATAAAATACTATGTAAGCAATAAAAGAAAATACATTAAGGATGTAGATAGTTACGATTGAGCTCCCAGTTCCATGGTTAAGAACACATGATACAGCTGAAGAACAGCAGTTTCGTCCATCCTCTATGGGACTGTGTTCATGGTGTGAGTGTACAGAGCTTCGGCCACGAGAGGCTGTCCTCATGTGAGCACATGGAGCCCTGGGCTGTTCTCGTTGTGAGCACACGGAGTCCCGGGCCGTCCTCAAGTGAGCGCACGGAGCCCGGGCCCACAGGACGCCATCCATACTGTGGGCACACAGAGCTGGCCCATGGGAGGCTGTCCATGTTGTGAGCATAGGGAGCCCCAACCTAGGGAGGCCATCTATATTGTGTGCACATGGAGTCTACCCCACGAGAGGCCTTCATGTTGTGAGCACACAGATATGGAATTCAGGGTTTTGACAGGCAGTGTGGTATGTCAGGCTATTAATCATTCAGCTGTCCAGATGTCAGAACACTGAATATAGAAATAGTCTCATCTCCTTGCTGATACCATCTGACACATGAGACATAACAGCCACATGTGCAGGGCCTCTAGGGGCAAACAATTAAAATTCTTTATAGCTTTTTAAAAAACTATGCAATACATTATCATTTATAGCCACTCTAATATACATTAGAATACCAGAACTTTATTTTGTGTCTAAATAATTTGCTACCTGTAGACCAGCCTTTTCTGATCTTTCCCTGTTTGTACTTTCCTTAGATGCAAAACCATTAATCTGTTCTCAATTTCTATGAGGTCAACTTGCTACATATGAATGAAATCATGTGGCATTTGTCTTTCTATGCCAGGCATATTTCTCTTAACATGTCTTCTTGTCCCATCCATGTTGTTGCATATGACAATTTTATTTATTTATTGGAATTCCAAGGATCTAACCTAGGGTCTTACACATGTAGGCAAGTATTCTGCTCGAGTGACTATAATCACATATTTTACAGTTTTTGGATAGAAATTTGAAATGCTTTTTTCCTTAACTATTTTAATTATTGAGAGTATATTTGATGGTTATATTTATGACTATATCAGTTTTTAATTCTTCATGGTGAAAATTTGGTTTTAGAGCAGAAGTATACACAGTGTTTTTTATGTTTGCAGCCTTCTCTGTGGGAAAGCTATTCTTAAGGCTGTGTCTTCCAGACTGGAGGTGTTTTGTTTAGCTGGTAGCTGAGCACTACAGTCCACTGGAGTAGAGTTCTAAGGTATCATTTTTTTAGAGAAAAGTAGAAAAGCAAATTGTATATATCAAAACAAGAACATAGGAAGAAAGCAGTACCAACACACATACTCTTCTTCTTTGGAGGCCTTGTTTTAATTTATTTTTTTTATGGGAATTTGTAGGAGAACTTGGAGTATCTACATCTATGTCTTTAGCTATTCCAAATATAAATAAAATGTGTGATAAGCAATGTAAGTTATATATATTTTCTTTAGTTTGTCTTCCATTTCTAGAAATAGGGATTAGGAAAGGGAATTACATCAAAACTTGGTGAGAATAATATATAAATGATACAGTTAAATTTGGGTGACAGATACATTTGAAGGAATTCTTAGAAGTTCAGAAAAGTGTCTTTCTCTCTCTTCTTTTTTTTGCGACATTGCAGATGGAGTTATGCTGCATGTTTAGAAGCTTGCTGTGTGTAGAATCTAGTGTCAGATGCCCTGATGGTCAATTCACATGGTTTATAGTTATAGCTGATGGGCATAGGTTTCCAGACTTACCTGGAAGTTCTTTACAACTGGATGCTTAAAATCGCCTTCATACATGGAAGGGTGATGCTTATATAGTGATGGGTAGATAATGATTCTGCTCACATGAATGAAGTCTGTAGCAATATTATAAAGCCAAAGAGAATTGCTTTTGTTTTCATATACTACTTATAAAGCAACCACATTCTAGGTTATACCATATCGGCGAAGCTAGTCCTTAATATTACTCTCTTTTAATGTAGCCCAAGGACTACAGATTCCAGAATATGACAGTATGCTGTATGCATTGCCTCATGTCTCACTTAGGTTTGTGACTGGGGGACGGCACATAGAGTAAGCTTTTAGCATCAGTGAATTCTAAAACTACTTGAACTTCGTAGTGATAAATTATCAATTGAAGTTGCATGAATATATTTATATAGTTCAATCTTTGCTCTGGAGTCATTAATGTTAGAAATAATCTGAGAATACTGAAGTTATTTTTGCTTCAAATATATAGAGATTCCTAAGAAGCTCTGATTCTGGCTCTTGCTAAATAACCGAATTTCACTCATGTGACTAAGAGTTTGAGAGTTGGAGAGGTTAAAGTAGTAATCAGAACCTCACAGTGCTTTTGGACCCAGGGTTTGGGCTAAAGATGTGCAGTCGAGAGATCTCTAGTTTGTGGGTCTTCTTGCTCTACTGGAGGATCCTCTGGGTCATAAATGCTCCTCAAGAACAGTGTTTAAAAAAATGTAATTTAAGGTCATGAGCAAAGCTAACAGTGTAGTTTATTGGTACAGTGCGTGCTTAACATGTGAGCCCCTGTATTTGATCCTGAGCATCTTCTATCCTCTAAAGAGAGATTTTGAACAAATGATTTATCTTGATTTTTTGTTGATTCAGGCACATAATTTATTGATACGGAAAACTCGGATGACTTACAACTGGACTCCGTTGTTGCTGATAATTGAATTCTTCCCTTTTTTTTTTTTTTTTTTTTTGGTGGAGGTAAAAGTCTGTTTATTTCTTGTGTCTGACAGCCTGAAGTTCAAGTTCGTCAGGTTGCTGTTAAATTTGCCAGCACGGTGTTTCCCTCAGATCATATACCTTCTAGATACTTGCTCCTACTAGCTGCAGGAGATCCGTAAGTTTCAAGAATTGTTCATTTGAATTTTAATCTCAAAGTTACTTGAAAATTCTGAAAGTTTATATTGTTTGCAAAGTCAGCTTTTGAGATTTGAATTTATTAAGCACTTAAAAATATAGCTCTTCAATAAGCTTGTAGACTTACAGCTGTATATTTATACTTAATCTAAATGACATACAGATAATATGGAAAAAGTTTCTGAAATAAGTCAAATTATGAAGTCAAACTTCATAATTGTATATGTAATACAATTATATCTCCCAAACAGATTCTGTATAGGGAGAAACAGGAAAATGTTGATCGTTTAATATATATTTTAATATTTTATTGAGTTAATAAGGTATCATTTTATATCTAATTACTAAGGTTTTAATTGAGATATATTGGAGTTTATATTAAATTGTATTTCTAGATATTTTTAGTCATTTAAATATTTCTGAAATTGAGACATGCTCCTGTCATTTGTATATATAATGAAATGTACATATTAAAATAGCTCAATTATGTATATAATTGTGTGTATACAACATTTTCAAACCCACAAAATATTCTAGCATGTCATAATATTAAGCCATTATTGCATCTAATTACTTTATCTCTTTTAAATGGGATTCTCATTTTAAAATCTGATTTGTGATGAATGGGTTAAAATCATTGCCTCCTCTGATTGTCTGTATCACCTTTAAGAGATTATGATTCTCCTTTGTTTTTTAAACTTTATTATTTTACGTGTTTCTGTGTGTGTGTGTGTGTGTATCAGGGGACACTATATATCCCTGTGGAGGATCAAGGGTGATTTCAGGAATCATTCTGGATTGCTTCTACCTTCTTTCTTGTTTTGCTCTTGGATTTCCCAGGCTTTGCCTACCAGGGCTGGAAGTGCAGACCAGTGTCATTTCTGCCTGGTGTTTGTATGTGGGATCTGGGATCTGGGCTCCAAGCTCAGGACCTTCTGCTTTTGAGGCAGAATCTTAACCTTGAGCTAATCTCCCCAGCCTGGTTATGGTTCCTTTTTAAAACAGCTAGTATAGTGGGGCTGGAGAGGTGGCTCAGGGGTTAAACCTCTGCCTTGCAAGCGGAAGGTACGTGAGTTCAGATCCTAGACCCCACGTGTAGACGTGGGGGTCGGCCTGCGTTTCTGGTCCTGGTAGGGCGGAGCCTGTGAATCCCGGGGCATAGTCAAAGTAAACAAGGAGGTGGAGGCGGTCCATGGTGGTTCTTGAATTTGCCCATGGTTCTACACACACACATACATATACACGCACACACACATACATACACATGCTCACACATGCACAATTGAATAAAAAAATTAATAAAACAGCTAGTAGTTCTTAGAGAACGTTTTCCGTATTATAGTTGACTCAGCTGTATGGCCTTGTGCCACCCGTTCCCCATAGATAATATTGCATGTGTTTTGCTATGGTTGTTTTGGTTGATATTTTCCCTGAATGTCACTGGTATTTTCAGGTCTCCTTTGATCTACATTTCAATTTAGCACAAGTGACTTTGAATTGTTAATCTTGGTTCTGATCACCTGCTTTTCTCATTTTTGTACCTTAGCTTCCTAAGCAAAGGCCAAATGTCTAGGGCCCAAAAGCTCAGTGACAGTTCATGTTAGAGCTGAAGCAAAGCTTAGGCAATGTTTATATTTACACAACCAAATCAAAGGAAAACTAATTTTAGTTTTCCTCTCTTCAAAAAAAATATGTTTGAGCTTGTATGTTCACATGTATGTGTATGCACATATGTGCACATACTTGTGGAAGTCTGAGGTTGCTGTCAGGCATTTTTCTCAATTATGATTCTCTTTATTTCCTGAGACAGGGTCTCTTATTAAATCTGAAGCTTTCACAATTCTGGATAGTCTAGTCTAGCTAGCCAGATTACCCAAGGATCCTTTTTCTTCTTTTTTTTTTTTTTTAAACTTTATTTTATTTATTCATTCATTTAGTGCGTGTGTGTGTATCAGAGGGCACTGTGTGTCCCTATCAAAGGTTAATGGTGACTTGACTCTGGGAAACATCTTTTTTTTTTTTTTTTTTTACTTTTTTTTTATTAATACATTTTTTATTATTATGTCAGCTCATTCAAACTTAATAGGTACACCAGTTCCCTCCCTCCCTCCTCCTCCCCCTGTACCCCCTGCTCCTCCTCCCCACCCCCCTCCCTTCCCATCCCCCAGTGCCTCCCGCCCCAATTCCCAGAGAGTCCTTTCTTGTGCATGCCTGATTTTCCTCTGGGCCCTCCTCTCCGATGACGTACAAGGACCCAGTGGCCTTTCCCTGAACCCTTTCCCGTGTTCCCCTTAGGTATAGGAACACTGCTGTGGCTGCCAATCCCTTGCCTCCAAAGATCTTGGTGTCTTTAGCAGATGCTAGACTTTGTGGGGTCAATAGTGTGTTGGACAATGCGCAGGGCATGTAAAGTCCAATTATGATTGCTTCAGCCCTAACTTGTATGGAGTATCTTACATATCATTGCTCCTCCCATCCTTTTGCTCTTACACTCTTACCGCCCCCTCTTCCGCAAATTTCCCTGAGCTTCAGGATGGGGAGAGATTAAGCTGGCCTAGTTCTAGGTGGTTGATATAGAGTCTCTGAAGTTCTGGATTGTGGTTTGTTGGTTTTCTTTTGCAGTTTTGCTGCTCCTGCAATGCCCTTCACTCCATCCTGGTGGGCATTGTATGTTACCCCCTGGCCAGAGACAAAAAGCTGTTAAACTAGAGTCTTGTGATAAAAGCACATTCAAAGGTAGATGTAATAAAAGTGGGAAACCACAGTGAGGGAGGGGTCTATCACCAATTTGCACAACGGTTACTTTTTATCTGCCAGACTATATGCCCTCCTCTTCTGGTGAGATCATACCCCCTCAGTAGTAAATGATCAGGAACAAAAGTCTCATTACTTATTTGAGTCCTTGATGGAGGCCTATTTTCTCTGCTGTAACATGGTCCCTTCTCCTTGTTTCTGGTGTGGCCCTCCTACCCCATCCCTCCTGTTCATAATCCTTGCAATTACTGTCTCTAGGTGGGCTGGGTGGGTTTGGTACTAGGAGCCACCTATTAGGGAGTACATACGGCGCTTAATTTTCTGGGTCTGGGATACTTCACTTAATATAATTGTTTCTAATGACATCCATTTCCCGGCAAATTCCAGTAATTCATCGTTTTTGATGGTTGAGTAGTACTTCATTGTATAGATGTACCACAGTTTCCTTATCCACTCGTCAACTGTTGGACATTTGGGTTGATTCCATGATTTTGCTATTGTAAACAGTGCTGCTATGAACATGGTCGTGCTTGTGCTATCAAGGTGAACCTCTGCTGTATGGGGGGTTATTCCCAAAAGTGGAATAGCAGGGTCATATGGCATTTCAATCTTTAATTTCTTTAAGAATCTCCAGACAGCTCGCCAGAGTGGCTGTATGAGCCTGCATTTCCACCAGCAATGTAGGAGAGTTCCCTTCTCTCCACATCCTCTCCAGCATTTGTTGGTGTTTGTATTGTGGATTTTTGCCATCCTGACTGGGGTGAGATGATATCTCAGGGAAGTTTTGATTTGCATTTCCCTGATGGCTAAGGAAGTGGAGCATTTTTAAAGATATTTGTTAGACATTTTAATTTCATCCCTGGTAAAGTTTCTTTTAAGTTCCAGGGCCCATTTTTTAATTGGGCCATTGGTTTCCTTGGTGTTTAGTTTTCTAAGTTCTTTGTGCACTCTGGACAGCAGAGTTCTATTATATAATACATTTTTTATTATTATTTCAGCTCATAGAAACTTAATAGGTACACCAGTTCCCTCCCTCCCTCCCCCCCCAACCCCCTCTCCCCTCATCCCTCCAGCCCCATCCCCCCCCCCCCCCCCCCCGTGCCTCTCTGGGAAACATCTTGGATTGTTTCCACCTCCTATTTTGCTTATTAGCCTTGGGATTTCCTAGGCTCCTCCCACCAGGGCAGGAAGTGCTGGCCTTTCCATGTCTGCCTGGTGTTTCCACATGGGAACTGAAATCAGAGCTCAGGACCTTCTGCTTGTGAAGCAGAGTCTTAACCCCTGAGTCACTCCCCCCCCCCATTTTCTCATGCTTCTGAGTGCTAGGAGTCAGCTGCCATCCCTGCTTGACTTTTACTTTGATTTTGAAACCCAAGCTTTGATCCTCATGTTTGCATGAGTGCTTTATCCACTGAAACATCTTACATGCTCCATTTTCCCCGTTAGTTTAGTTAGAATTGTTCTGATCAAATGAAAATCCTCCGAGAACTTGACTTTTCCCATTCTTTTCAGCTCTTTAAAAGGTACCATTAGGAAAACAGACCAGTTCAGAGGCAGTTACAGAATTTTGAAAAGATCTTTGTGGTATAATAAGATTGTTCTTGAGGTCATTCTCTAGGTAGTCTGAAATTAATGGGGTTTTAATTTTATGTATTAGTGTAATTACCCATTACCAGTTGTATGGAATTGTAGCTGAATTACATAGAGAATAAGAATTTGGGTGGATATACAGAATGCAGATGGGCTCCACTGAGTTTTAAATTGCATATCACAGTTGTTTGTACTTTGCTTTTGATGGGGACAAAAGCACATAATCTAACAGTTGCAGATCCTTTTTTTCCCCCCCTGTGAATAAAAATGCAAGAAGCAAGCTAAATGATGCTCTAATCTCATTAAATTACTAAAAGGATGTTTAAATCTTAATACATTTCATTTACTCCAAATCTCTTTAAATTACTAAGGAGGATATATAAATTTTAATACATTTCGTTTACTCTTTAAATAGCCAAAAATATGTTGAAGACATTTGTGAGAACATTAGTTTTTATTCTTTAAATGATCACTCTTCAGTTGGTGTTTTTTATTCTTCCTTGTTTTTCTGAAAGACGAGAGGAAGTACATGGTGAAGCACAACGTGTTTTAAGGTGTCTTCCTGGTAGAGACAAAAAAGACAGTGTTTCAAAGCAGATGCCTTCTTTTCCGGAGATGGTCTACTATATCCAGGAAAAGGTATAGTAATGTTGCTAGACATGCTGGTATTTACAGTAAAAGGGAGGTGCAAAGTGAGAGGGAGAATAAAATTCCTCAATGTAATTATTTTGTTTACTGAAATCTACATGATTTGCAATTTCTTTTATGTTTGTCAATATTTAGGCTGTGTTGAAAGCATTTTTCCTTTAAAAAGATTTTCCTTTCCTTTTTTTTTTTTTTAAGGGTATTGGGCATACTATAAATCTAAGGAAGCTTTAGGAAGTAGATGAGGTTTTTTCCCCACCATCATTATACCATATTCTTTTGTAAATTCTGCTACTGAATCAGAGCACTGTCATTAATTATCTGAGCCCTGACTGCTTGCTGACAATGCTTGCCTTGTCGAGTATAGGAACTATACACAGGGCATGGTTTCCTGAGGAAAGATAGCAAGCTCTTGATGGCAATGCAGCTGGATTACAGTTAATTCGAGTTGAGGAAAGGTATAATTATTTTTTTATAATTGTATTGTTTGGGTTTATTTTTATTAGGCTTCCCATCGAATGAAAACTCCAGTCAAATACATGACTGGGACCACCGTCCTTCCATTTAACCCTGCAGCATTTGGAGAGGTAGGACTTGTGTGTCTGTCTGCTTACCTTTTGTAAAGGTTCGGAAAAGTAATACCCAAAGATGTCTGTTCTTTTTTTGGAGTGTGCTTTTTGTTTTAAAGCCCGATATTTTGTAATTTGTTTAAGATCTTAGTTGCCTTGATGAAGTTATCCTTTGTGTGTATATGTGTGTGCTAGCCAAGTGCTCTGCTAGTGACCCGTATCCGCTACCCCCAGAAGGATTCTTTTTAGTCAGTGTTCTTTGTTGACTACTGTTAGGATTTTATAGAATTAAGTTTTAAAGCCAATGTAGTGTTGGAGCTGCTAGGGCTTTTTCAGGTTTGAAGGTAAGAAAGATTGATTTTATCACATTCATTGAGAAGATTAATTCATCACATTTATTAAGGTAAATTTCGTGTTTCAGATTTTTAATTTGCCCAAATCAAATTGCAGACATTCTTGCTTAGAGTTGAATGGAAGAGAGCCAGGTGCACAGCTCCACAGTAGAGCACATGCTTAGCATACGAAAGGACATAGAGGACGTGGCTTCAATCTTTAGCACTGGGAAAAAAATTGCGTTGTTTTATATTCTTTAAGTGAATACATTTAGATTTGTGAAAGAAAGCTTGTTATTATAATCCTTGGTAGATTTAAAAATTTTTGTTAGTATACCGACTTAAGTTTCCTGGCTTCCGTGAGGATTGGGGGAGTTTTGTGAAAGAAGATGAATATGTCAGAATGGAAATCATCACTTTAGAGAACACTTTCCCACATTGGCTTTTTGAGAGTTTACCTGGCATTTCTCACCCTTCTGATTTTAGATAGTTCTGTACTTGCGCATGTGCCTAGCTCACAGTGCCGGGGTAGTGCCCACTTCTCAGAGTTTGGCTGATATGCAAGATCATGCTCCGGCCATCGGGCGCTACATACGGACTTTAATGTCAAGCAGCCAGATGACAGCCTCCTCTTCTAGCAAGAGCGGAGAAACCAATCCCGTCCAGATCTACATTGGCTTGCTTCAGCAGCTGTTAGCTGGCGTTGGAGGTAGGAAGTTGTGATGCCAAAGCAAATTTTAATTTTAAACTAAGCTGAGAATTCATAGCAATATTATTCTCTCCCTTGACTTCTGTTACTGAATGCTAGTCTTTGTTTCCTTACCAGACTTACCTGATGTATCCTTAATATCGGTCCCTTTTCAGATAGAATTGCTAGCAAATAGGTAAATACTTTGTCTTGGAAGTAAGTGTGAAGAGTGGGAAGATTTGTAAATTTGTTGTATTGAATTGCTTCCTGTATAAAGGCTATATAAGTTTTTTGCTGTTTTAGAACCAAGTTAGTATTTAATCAGTAGTTCCATACTTTAGAGGAATTCATTCTTGTCCTTGAAAATTAAAAGAGTTCTGAATTCTCATTTAGGTTTGCCAGTCATGTATTGTCTACTGGAAGCTGTATCAGTGTATCCAGAAAAATTGGCCACTAGATTTGTAGACAAAACAGAATGGATTAAGGTATGTCCTGTGACATGTGTATGTTGTTCTGTGATTTCTTCTTTCTACTAGTGTTAAATAACCTTTTCTGTGTGGACATTGAGTAACCTTAGCATGGAGTGAGAGGAGCAACCAGGGTTTAATCATGATATTTCTTCCTGTTTTCCTCATTTAATAGAACATGTGTGGTTTATATGAGCTGCTTGTTAGGAAACTACTTCTTTTGCTCCACTGAGGTGCTGATAGGAGATGAAATGACTATTTTCATGGATTTATAAAATCTTTCTCTATCTGGCATTTGTTTGTTTTTCTCATTATTCCAAAGTGATCTTTTAAAATTCCCTTCTCCCCAATGCTTCTTATGTTTTTATTTATTTATTTATTTTTATATAATACATTTTTTATTATTATTTCAGCTCATACAAACTTAATAGGTATACCAGTTCCCTCCCTCCCTCCTCCCCCCCCCCGAACCCCCTGCTCCCCCTCCCCTGACCCCTCCCGCCCCGATTCCCAGAGTCCTTTCTTGTGCATGCCTGACTCTCCTCTGGGCCCTCCTCTCCGATGACAGTACAAGGACCCAGTGGCATCCAGTGCTGAACTTGAAGCCTTTTACATGGACCCAAAGAAACCTGTGTGTCTGACAAATGTGAAGGAATACTAAGGGTTATGACAGGGAGGGAAGGCAGGATCAGACTAATACCTTCAATCCCACACACATACATACACATACACACACAAATTCTATAGATAGATAGATGATAGATAGAAGATAGATATAGATAAATATAGATATAGATGATATAGATAGACATAGATATCTCACACACATATATATATGAAATATATACATATATGTGAAAAACATACAAACACACAAATACTATAGACAGATGATAGATGATAGATATAGATGATTTAGATAGACATAGATATAGATATCTCACACACATATATATGAATAATACATATATATGAAACACATGTACACACACACACACACACACACACACACACACACACAAACACATACACATACATGAAAAGATAAGCGCTGCTCCTGGAAGAGAATAGTTTCCTAAGTGCCATGTACTAGGAATATAAAGAATGTTCCCAGGAAGGATTACATGAAACACAGTATCAGAGCTGGACTGGACCATAAATAGCATCTCTTCCAGAGGAAGAGACAGACACTCCTTTTGGTCACCCTCCAAGGTCATCTTGCTCAGTGAGCAGCACTCAGATCTCATGGCCAGGCCAGCATTTTATTTCTCTCTGTCACACATTCATCCCCACGTCTGCCACCCTGAAGCGTTGGCACTCCCAGCTCCCTTGATTCGAGAGAAAAAGCATCTGAGAGTTTCTCTCTTCCTTCGTTTTTCCTCTCCTTCATCCCAGCGTTGCATTTTCTTTCTCCTGTGCACTTATGTCAAAGATAGAGACATTACGAATAATGTGAACATCCACAAATAAGTTCTTTTTCTTTTGGATCACGTATAAAGTTGCAATTCCGTGACAAAAAAAAAAAAACAAAAAAAAAAAAACAAAAAAAAACCTTTTCTACCTTTAGGCAGTTTTGAAAAATACACATACCAAATGCTGTAGGACATGTGGGTAGCATACCTCATGGCCAGTAAGAATCATAGTAGTAAAGTACCACTTTCACTTCAAATGCTTTCTTTTTTTTTTTTAGGCTTAATTCACTTTATTTTTCTTGTACAAAAAAACCCTATGTGGTAGCCACAGCTGGAGCCTGGGTTCTCTGCACAGAGACTCTAGTATGGGCTTTCACAAGATGGTCAGTGAATTCCTGATATGGAGACTTGGTGAACACAGTCTCTTTCCAGAGGTCAGGGGTCAAGTAGCTGTAGGTCTTGGAAATTGCATCAAAGGTGGCCTTAGTGAAGTTGCCCAGGGTAGCAGTGCAGCCCCTGGCAGACATGTAGCAGTCATCAATCCCCGCCATCATCAGTAGTTTTTTGGGCACAGGGGCAGAGACGATGCCAGTGCCCCTGGGGGCAGGGATGAGGCGTACCAGCACAGAGCCGCAGCAGCCCGTCACCTTGCACAGGACGGTGTGGGGCTTGCCGATCTTGTTCCCCCAGTAGCCTCAGTGTGCAGGGACAATGGAGAGCTTGGCCAAGATGATGGCCCCCCGGATGACAGTGGCTACTTCCTTGGAGCACTTAACACCAAGACCGACATGACCGTTGTAGTCCCCGATGGCGACAAAAGCCTTAAACGTGGTTCGCTGCCCGGCCCGGGTCTGCTTCTGCACAGGCATAATCTTCAAAACCTCATCCTTGAGAGAGGCACCCAGGAAGAAGTCAATGATCTCAGACTCCTTGATGGGCAGGGAGAAGAGGTAGATCTCCTCCAGGGACTTGATCTTCATGTCCTTCACCAGGCGCCCCAGCTTCATAGACAGGCAGCCATTCCTTGTCTTCGGCTTTGCCGCCGCGAGCCCCGCGGCCGTGGCCCCGGCCCCGACCACGGCCCTGACCACGGCCCCGGAGGCCGCTCCCAAAGCCTCCGTGGAAGCCGCCGCGGCCTCCCAGACCTGGGCCCCCGGGGCCCCCGGGGCCCCCGGGGCCCCCGGGCCCTCCCGCTGCACTGGCGTCATCCGCCATTTGGTGTTTTTGGAGGAAGAAGCTCAAATGCTTTCTTTTAGTGAATAATAAATGGTGAAGTTTAAAAAAAATACATACAAATTGGCTCCTTTCTGTAACTGTCCCACCTGTCCAAATACTCTCTGTGTTTTGGCCTTTTTTTCTTGCCTCTGACAAAACACGAAGGTATGTAGTGACCTTCTAAATTTACTATACATACCAATGCAATGCATTTAAAGTGTTTCCCCTCTTACATAAAAGGTAGCATGCTATTCATACAGTTTGGTGCCTTCTTCCCCTCAGTAGTAAAACTTAGAGCTAAGTCTCTATAACTATGGAGAGAACTGCTCATTTTAACAGCTTTGTCACATTGCTTGTATAATTAATTCTGGATCCTTCTTGATTTTTTTTTAACTTTCTTTTGCGTGTGTGCGTGTGTGCGTGTGTGTGTGTGTGTGTGTGTGTGTGTGTGTGTGTGTGTTTATCAGAGGACATTTATGGTGTATCTCAGTGGATGACCAAGAGTGACCGGATATCTTTTGTTCTTTGCTTTGGGGTTTCTTAGGCTCTGCCCACCAGGGCCGGAAGTACAGGCCATCACTGTTTCTGCCTGGCATCCTTCTTGAATTCTTGATTATTACTTAGGGTCTGATGCAGTTCATCAGGTAGTGCCACACCCTCCATGTGGGTGTTGTTACACGTGGGTGTTCCCTCTCTAGTGAGAGTTTTCTTGTCTTTATGACACCAGAGTTATTAGTTATCAGGCTTGGCACATGAAACTATACATTTAAAAAAAACTTTTGTTTTATTTAAAAAAGGTTTTATTTTTATTTATTAATTTATCGTGAGACGAGAGAGGGGAATAGGGAGAGAGAGCCATGCATATAAATGCCATGTACATGGGTAGATAGATGACAGCTTTTGGAGGTCAGTTCTGTCCTTCTACTCTGTGGGCTCTTGGGTCGCCTTACTGGTGAGTTGTCAAATTAAACTTGAATTTTAAACTGGAGTTCGTCTTTTCAGTGTCAGCATTGCTCATTCAGCTGCACTTTGTGGTGTGGTTCTGTTTTTGAAAATGTAGCTTATTTTAGGTCTATCTTTAAATGTCAAAATATGAATGTTTGCAAATACGTCAGTCTTGTACTTTTCTGGAAGAAATTTGGTCTCATGAAATACTTCTAGTTTTAAAGGGTTTTCATTTTTATCGTCTTTTCTGATTTTGTGTGATTGGTGTGAATATGAGCTTCATCTGTAGGTCAAGGGTTGCTTCACTGTGACTCCCGGGCTGAGTGTGATTTTCATGATCTACAAGCTGCGTCTGTTCCTTTGTAAATCTTCTGGGGCCACTTCTGTGCTGTAGGAGCAGCGGTTACTAGATGGCCCATAGAGCGAGCTTTTGGTTCTTTGCAAAAAAGTTTGCTGAATTTTACCTGTTTTGTATTTTTGTATACTTGATAAAAATGCAGCTGAGGGGGCTGGAGAGGTGGCTCAGGGGTTAAGCCTCCGCCTTGCAGGCGGAAGGTCCTGAGTTCGGATCCCAGATCCCACGTATAGACGCCAGGAGGAAGCGGGGGCGGCCTGCGCTTCTGGTCCTGGTAGGGCGGAGCCTGTGAATCCTGGGGCAGAAGGAGGTGGAGGCGTCCATGGTGGTTCGCGAATTCGTCCGTGGTTCTACACACACACAGACACACAGACACACACACACACACACAGACACGCGCGCGCGCACATACACACGCATATGCACACAGTTGAATAAATAATAATAATAATAAATTAAAAAAATGCAGCTGAGATTTTGGTATATAATTCTGTGTTCATTTTGTTTTGAAACACTAGCTTATTGCATTCTTAACTTAGGTTGAAATCAAATATATCATTTATCTTAAAAATTTTAATTGTTACATATTGTCAGCAGGAAGACAGTCTGACCATGTGTGTTTTCTGTGTTGGCAGGGTCTCATGAGCTGCAGGAAAGAAGAAATGCGTGAATTGGCAGCTTTGTTTTATTCTGTGGTTGTATCAACAGTATCAGGAAATGAGTTGAAGTCAATGATAGAACAACTTATAAAGACTACAAAAGACAATCATGTATGTTGTCCCTTAGCCTGCTTGCCCCCTCCCCCCTCCTCCCTCTCTTCCCCCTCCTTCTTTCCTCTTCCCCTCTCCCTCCCTTTCTCCCTTCCTCCCTTCCTCCCTTCCTCCCTGTCTCTCTCTTTCTCTTTTTTTAAAAAAAAGTTTTAATGAATCACATATCATATAAACCTGCATTTAAAACAGGCAAAATGTTGACAGTCCTGGAGGCAAACTTTTTTTTCTTACCTGCAAATTTAAATTAACCAATTTACTAGAGGTCTGTGCACTATTATGACAAGCACTTAGAAACTGTTTTGTCCCTGAGCCACACCTCTTCCAGCCTTCTGAAGAGATGGTTCAGGGGTTAAGACTCTGCCTCCCAAGCAGAAGGTACTGACTTTGGATCTCAGGTTCCACATAAAAAACGGCCAGGTGGAAATGGCGGTGACAGGCACTTCTGGCCCTGGTGGGCGGAGCCTGGGAAATCCCAAGGTGAAGCTAAAAGGAGGTAGAAGCAATCCAGGATGATTCCCAAAGTCCCCCTTGGCCCTCCACAGGGACACACAGTCCTGATACACACACACACTCACACACATATAAAATAAATAAAAATATTAAAAGAAAAAAAAAAAAAAAGAAACTGCTTTTGTTACCAGTGATCTGTTTTGGGGGAAAGGGGGTGTGGGCACGGTGTGATGAGAAGCTTGATACTTGTCTTCATCTGTTTCTGAAGCCTAGGAGTAGATGGGTCTTTCTCAGAACGATCTCACAGATGGGGCAATTATTTATGAGACAGGCTCAAATTAATTTTCCTTCTTCTTTTTCTAGTCTCCCTGTGTAGCCCAGGCTCAGCTCCAACTTGGAATCCTCCTGCCTCAGTCTCTTAAGTCCTGAGGGTATCAGGTGTGACATCACACTCAGCTTTGATTTTATTCTTTTTTCAATGGGTTCTTACAAAAGTATCCAACCTACTTTTATTATTTGTATTTTTATCTATAAAAGTGAACTTAACAATTGCCTTTTGAATTAGTGTTGACTCAGTAGTTCATTTAACAGATTTCAGTGCTGTCTCTGTAAAGTACTGTTAAAGTACTTTGCACATATGGTGGGTAATTACAAGAGAATCCTTAGGACTATCTGGTCTTGACACGCATTAGCACCTTTTCTACATCTGTTTCCACTTAATCATGGTGCCTATTAAACAAAAGCCAAACTCACTTTCAACTGCTTTATTGGTTGCTTCGTGTTGGCAGGTTTTAGTGGCTAGAAATATGATCTGTTCATTGTGTTTTGTTGGAAATAGGAAGAAATTATGCTTGACTATTTTGATAATTAGCTACATAGTAGTATGCATAAAAAAATATGAGGACTGTTGGAAGTTGTTTTAAAATATATATGTTCCAGGGTTGGAGTGTCCATGGGATTAGTGTGTCCAAATCCAGAAGCGAGTCAGTCAGCCTCTCAGCCAGTGGTCTGTTAGAAACTCAGGGTTTTTCATTGTTCAAGCTTGTTTATTGGCAGTCAGTGGAACCCAGGTTGATCACTTACTTATTATCAGAAATTAATTCTAATAAGTTATTTCCATATGTTTTATGCATGAGAAAAAGACAATGCTGTTATGTTACTAAATTCAGAGCCCTGAGGTGCAGCATGGGTCTTTGCTTGCACTGGGATTCACCGTTGGAAGATACTTGGCCAAGAAGAAAATGAGAGCAGCGGAGCAGCATGGCCTGGAGACGGACGCTGACATCATGCCTGAGCAGGAGGAGCTCATCCAGAGTGCCGCAGAAGCCATAGGTCAGTGTGCGCTGACTCTGGTGTTGCAGGCTTGAAATGATGGTAAACTCGAATAGAGGGTTGTGCTTATTCCTGTGTATTTTCATATGACAGCGCTGATTCATTAGGGGAGGACATTCAAGGCACTATGCCCTGTAGCTACAAGGTCTTGCTTGAATAAATGTTAACTTATGGCCAGCTAGAAGACATTGTATGTAGACTTTATGTTACTGCCTTGCTGTCTTTAATACAGTGCTGATTGCTTTGGGTTACAGGGCAAGTAGTATATTATTCACTCTTCTGTCTAAATGTGCTTACAGGCTCGTTTTTGGACAGTACATCACCCTTGTTAGCAATTGCTGCCTGTACTGCCCTGGGTGAAATTGGCAGAAATGGTCCACTCCCAATACACAGTGAGGGATCTGGATTCACCAAACTGCATCTGGTAGAAAGCCTACTCAACAGAATTCCATCAACTAAAGAAACAAACAAGGCAAGCCTCTTTCTTTTTACTTTCCCTTCTGGAAGCCTGTTTTTCTACTCATGTACATATACTTTAGCAAAACCACGTGATTATGCCACTGCAGCTGGAGTGAAGTTTTACAAATACAATAAAGAATGATGAAGACGGGTTGGTGAAGTATTAGCTTTTGAATCAGGGAGCCTGCAGGCATGCATCTTTGGCCTAATCTGATTTACATTCTTACATTCTTACATTTGTCATGCAAAAAAATAAAATATCAAATCAAAATAGGATTTGTATAATTTGGAGCAAATTAAAATCTTATCCAGCTATAGCCAATTTGGTTTTAAAAAGTCTAGGCATTAGGAAGCAATATGTATAACCTGAGAAAGAATATTTATATATTTTTTCAGGTTTAAATAAAAGTTTTCATAGATTTTTAAAACACCTTTTCTAATTATAGCACCTAATGTTGAAGAACAATATAATTTAATGAGCAGAAAAATTGGATTTACTAAAAATTTGAAAATCTCATTCTTGGACTAACTGATGTTTAACTGAGACAGTTACATGGTACAGTTTTCTCTCAGTCATTGCAAGTTCCCAGTGAATACTGTAACATGTCAGAGAGTGCGCTACAAGCTTTTTGTACATTAACATCGAATCTTCTAAAGATGTGGGGACTGGCGAGAAGATCCAGCGGTAAAGATTCTTGCTGCTAAGTCAAATGCCTGAGTTTGTTGCCTGGAGTTCATTTGGTGGACATAGAGAACCAACTCTTGCAAATTGTTCACATGTATATGTGAAGACTAATATGCATGTATGCACAAAGTATACAAATAAATGTAAAAAAAAGACATAGTGAAGTAGCATAGTTGTCTATGAGATAACATAAAGAGTTGCAGAGAGCTAATGTAACTTACCACAGGCTACTAAATGGTAGAGATGACTTGGTGCTAAGCCCTCTGGGCCTAGAACCCTCATTTCTAATGCTGACTGTTTAATGGATAATGAGCATAAAGATGTGAGCTCTTTCTCTCCCTCTCTATTTTCTTTCATCTTTGGATTCTTAATGGACTCAGTTTTATATCTGTTTGCCTTTTCTATAGATAGAATTCTGTAAAATTGAGTGCTTTTATGGAAACGTAGCCATTGGCATAGTAGACCGATGGCCTCTTCCTGTCATCTCATCTTTGAAACACTGTCCTAGGTTAAATCTTCTTTTTAAAATCTTTTTACCTCAGATGAAAGAACGAGCAATCCAAACGTTGGGCTATTTTCCAGTTGGAGATGGGTCTTTTCCCCACCAGAAGCTCCTTTTGCAAGGTCTGATGGATTCTGTGGAGGTATTTATATTGCTATCTGATTGTTAGTCATTCAAACAAAAAGCAGTTTTTAGTTGTAATTTTGTACACTTTTTTTTTAATTGACTCTTTGCTCAGGTATTCAGTACATCCTTAATTTTGAGTGCTAGCATTAGGCTTGTATTGTGCTTGGTAAAGCTATTCAAATTGGCTACCTAGGAAAGGTAGGCATTTTAAACAGACAGAGGCTTCTCTGTGAGTGGGCACAATGTCACTGTCATCTGCAGAGATGCCAGTGTGTATAATTCACTTAAAAACACTGAATTGGAATGAGGATGCAACTCAGTGGAAGTAGAAGGAATAAGAGTTATGATAAGGTGCTGGGTAGATGGATCACTGGGAACTGCCTTGAAATCTTATTGACTTGGGAAGATACATACATGTTTGCCATGGCACAAGGGTGGAAATCAGAGGACAACTTTCAGAAATCAGCTCTCTCTTGAACAAGCTGGCACAGCTTCTGTCCTTCAGTTACCCAGTGCAGTGAGAAAAACCTACAAATCCTGAGTACTGGCACATTGTGATAAAGATTCCTAACATGGTTTGATCTAGTCTCTGTCTACCTTAGAGCTCTTTTGATGTTATTCGTGTTTTTGCATATCCGTATCTTTGCTCTAAGCACTTAAAAGCTATATACTTCCTTTTCTTTCTCAAATTGTTGCTATGCTCCTTCGTAATCCTTTCCTAACCCTTCAAACTAGAGTATTAAGATTTCTCAGTTGCTATGTCCATGTGAATGTGATGTGTACGCATGTCTGTACATGCATGTGTTTGCAAGCACGTGTGCATATGTGGAGACCAGAGGGGAACATTGGGTGTTCTGTTCTATCACGGTCCACCTGACTCCTTTGACAGGGTCTCCTTGAGCCTCGAGCTGCCTGGTGGCCACCACCAGCTACATGATCCTTCGGAAATCGTCCCCTCTGGCGTGGGTTACAGACATTTCACGGCCACGCCTGGCTTTTTACATGGGTGCTGGGATCGGAACGTAGGTTCCTGGTGCCTCCTCTGTCCACGAGCCATCTCTCTACCTCCTGGCATAACTGTTACTCCTTTTCTTTGTAGTGTCGATCACAGCTGTTGCTGCTGCTTCGTTCCCATTCAGTGTTCTTGAAGTGAACTCACTTCGCGTCCTATCTCTCTAGGTGCCAGTCACATTGTATCTGCTCAGAGAGAAGCTCATGTCTGCTCAGTTTGCTCCTTTGTAAAATACGTTCTGGTGTGGTAAAATAAAAATAAATGAAGTTTGTCTGGATTATTAACAATTTCAGTGTCATTATTTTAAAAGTTTAAAAATGCATGAAAGGTCAAAAGCTTGACAATGCTATAGAAAAATTAAAGGATAAGAATGAATGAGGGTCTGGCAAGATAGCTCAGCTACTTGTAAACCTGAAAGAAGAGCTGTCGTCTGACCTCCACTAAAATATGTGCCCCCCCACTCTTTCCCAAAGAGTGAGCGAAAAATTATGAATCAGATAAGCAGAATACTTTTATAGTCAAATGTAACAAAGTCCTAATGAGATTTTTTTAACCTCTTTTCAATAAGATTTTTACACTTAACTCACGCGTGTGTGGACGTGTGCTGAAGGATACTGTGCTTCCTTGGTGAGCTAGTTGTGCTTCTGTAGACTTTACTATGTGATCATGTCCTGAGAGAGCACAACCCCCACCTTGAGAAGAGGTTCAGACCCTTCTTAATACCATCCCACCTGTCACAGTGCCCCTTTTGTGAACCTCTAGACTAATTCAAAGCAAACCAGGCAACATAGTGGGAATGAAGCAAGCAGAAAAATGGGATGGTAAGCAGCTGCTGTATAGAAATGGATGCTTTGAAGTGCTGTCTGTTATTCATGGTTTTGCTTTCCTTCACTGCAGGCCAAACAGATTGAACTTCAGTTCACTATTGGGGAAGCTATTACCAGTGCTGCCATAGGAACTAGCTCTGTGGCTGCCCGAGATGCCTGGTTGGTGACTGAAGAAGAATATACTCCTCCTGCTGGTACCGAACACTCACATGATGTATTGCTAGTCACCGAGCTATTATCCTCTTGAGCATAGTCCTGCTGGTCTCAAACACTCACGTGACTGTCAATAGTCACCCACTGGTCCACGTCTGTTCTCTTTATCTCATTGAGGCAAAAAAGGCATAGTAACTCTTTTTCAAAGATTGCAGCGTATCTACCTTGCAGTGAGTAGAAAGGTCAGCTCACCAGTTGGGGCTTAGGTCTCGGCCATCTTAACACCTACTACGTAATGTCTGGCACCCTGTAGACCTCTAGTAAGAGCATATGTACTTGGTGGCTGTAGTTATTCAAGTTGCAGAATGCAGCTGCTTAGTGCCGAGACTATGGGGAACAGGGTGATGAGCTGTGGTTGTTGGGAAGCAGAGGAATCCACCTGACTGAGAATTGGGCTAGTGTGATCAGTGAGGAGCTCTGGAAAGGGGAAGAGTCAGTAGAAGGAATCAACTGTGTCATACTGCTGATAGGCCTATTGAGAGGAGAATTTAGGCGTGGCCAGAGTGATTAGTGAATCTGATGGTCAGTTTCTGATAAAAGAAAATAGTAAGCTGATTTGGAGCAGATTCAAAAATATTAATGGGAAACAGTTTGACCATTGAGTATAGGCAGCTATTCTGAAGGATTTGAAGGAAAGTATTTTGAGTCTGGAAGAGTCAGATTCTTGCCTCTCCAGGGACATAAACTACACCGTGGAGAATAGGTGCCTGAAGGTGCTGCTAACCAGCCCACAGCTCTGCGCAGCAAAGGACCCAGGAAAAGAATGTGTCGAGGAGCAAAAGGAAATCCAGGGAGATTTGTATACTTGCTTTTAAGTGGCAGTTAAGGAGAATCTATTAAAACATTTCTTTTTATTATTATTATTTATTCAATTACGTACGTGTGTGTGTGTGTGTGTGTGTGTGTGTGTGTGTGTGTGTAACCACGGGCGAATTCGGGAACCACCATGGACCGCCTGCTCTGCCCTACCAGGACCAGAAACGCAGGCTGCTCCCGTTTCTGCCTGGTGTCTATACATGGGGTCTAGGATCCAATCTCAGGACCTTCTGCCTGCAAGGCAGAGGCTTAACCCCTGAGCCACCTCTCCAGCCCCTATTAAAACATTTCTAAGATTGGAGAGAGTAAGATTTTTCACTCCAATGAACTAAAGCTACTTGAATACTTTAAAAAATTTATGAAATTTGTGCTCGCTTATGGGCATTCTGAGTTATTTACATTTCAGTACAGGATTTTGTATTCAGTAATCATTGGCCTTAATTTTGTTTAGGAAACTATAGTTATTTTCATTATTGTCTTTGTTTTTTTCTCCTCAGGAGTCAAAGTGAATGATGTCGTTCCATGGGTTTTGGATGTTATTTTACATAAACATATTATCAGCCCCAACCCACACGTGAGGCAGGCAGCCTGTATCTGGCTCCTTTCCCTTGTGAGGAAGCTCAGCAGCCACATGGCAGTGAAGGTAAGTGAGCTCTGTGTGTACGTCTGTCGTCAGCCCTGGGAGTGCCACAGTTTTCACGTGGGTGCGAGGCAGGAAGCAGAGTATGTGAAGGCTGGGACTATGATGTGTGCAAGCATTTTGAAATAAGCTGCAAGTGAGGCAAGGAGGGGCGATGGCCTGGCAAATATTGGCAAGAAAAGGGTGTAACCATGAAGCTATGAAGTGAGAAGTGCTAGAGATGGGAAGGTTCAGAGGGGGACAAAGTTTCGACCACCTGTGGGGGCACAGCACAGGTGATGCCCGTAAAGACAGGCATCGTCTTCGCGGGCTCTTGATTGCCTGCAGAAGTCTTTGAAGCTGTGGCACGCACCTTGCGGAAGAACTGGTCCACAGGTGATGTCAATGCTTTAACGCCTCTTTCTTCTTGCAGTCGCATCTTAAAGAAATTCAGAGTGCATTTGTTTCCATTCTGTCAGAAAATGACGGTAGGTTGTTGATAAATATTCGACTTACAAACTTCACTGCTTATATTTTAAATTTTGAAAGTACGACTTAATGAACAGAACTTCTGAGCCATGTGACTGAAATAAAACTACCATCCACATGTTTGTAATCCCAGCATTGAGAAGTACAGGTAGGAAGATTGAGAAGTACAGGCCAACCGCAGTTATACAGTGAGAAACTCTCATATGGAGAACAATTATCCCAGAACTACAAATAAAATAAAAATTAATTTTATTACTAAAAGTAACTGTAAAAATGCATAGTCAGGGTGAAAACCATGACCAACCATCAGAAATAAAGAAAAAAAAATTTCTCTCTAGGGTACAGAAAATCTAAGTTGTTCATTTTTTCTTATATAAAATAGAATATGTTTTAAGACTCTGAATTTAAAAGTGGAACTGAGGCCTTGACATCAGTATCTCACTGAACAGTTGTCTTCTACTTCTGGTTATGCTATTCTTCGACTAAAGCTAGGAGATGGTGTTAGACTTTTAAATAGTTGCTTTCTTCAAAAACTTGCTTTAGTTAACTTCAATGTACCATGTGGGCTTTTGAGATTGAACTCAGGTTGCCTTTCCCACTGTGCTAGCTCAACAGCCTGACATGGATATATTAAATTCTGTGAGATTATTCTGTTTTCTGATATATACAACATATGTTGATGTTCTGTTAACTGTGATGATGTAGTGACACCATGTACTTCATTGCGGTTGATTTGTGACCATAGTTCTCATTTGCAGTGTCTCATGGTGCATGACCATGAGATGATTTAGAAAACAGGCAGAGTGATTCTGTTTCATATCTTAAACTGGATACCATTTTGATTAAAGATAGTCCAACTTTAAAAAAAAAAAAAAAAAAAAAGACCGTCTTGCTGGCCAGGAGACAAATTTCTTTTAGAGTAATGTAATTTCATTTGACTTTTTTACAGAACTCAGCCAAGATGTCGCCTCAAAGGGCCTTGGATTAGTCTATGAGCTAGGGAATGAGCAAGATCAACAGGAGTTGGTTTCAACACTTGTAGAGACACTTATGACTGGCAAAAGGTATGGTGAACGTGAAAACTTTGGTTTTGAACATGTAGAACAAATATGTGCACATCCTGCCAACAGGGTATGGGAAGAGGAGAAGTTCCACTTTTTCCTATTTAGTCATTCCTGAATTGCTAGTCAGTGGTAATTACAGAACCCAGGATGTTTACTTTAGAAACATACCAGTAGGTGAAGCTTCCTAGACAAATGTCCCAGGACAGGGAGAACCTGGGTTGGAAGGATGCTGTAATTGCCTATGTGGGAAGAGGCTTGTGTGTCACCTGTAGTCTGATCTGTGAAGACTACATGGGAGGAAGTCAGTCTTTGGCTGCTGCTTTATCAACTTAGCCTTCATTTTGGAAATAGTATTTTTAATATATGCCCCATTCAGTATAACTCTTTAGATAATCTCTGTTGATGTGATAAATACTTTGAGAAAAATAAAGGGAGAAATGACAGCAGGAGCAGGAGGTTGGCTGGTCACATTGCATTGTTGAAGCGGAGTGGATAGGCAGTGGGATTAGGCTGTAGAGCCTCAAGGTTTGTCCCTAGTGACCGACTTCCTCCAGCGGCTCTACAGTCTTCTCAAACAGAGCCGCCAGCTGGGGACCTAGCGCTCAAACACACGAGTCTCTGGGGAACATTTTACATTCAAACCATAACAGTGGGATATGTTTATATCCCTCATATGTGTAAATTTTTTCAGTCTACCTGTGATTTTACAAAATGGAAAAGAATAGTGTAGTTTTATATTTTCAATGTATTAAACCCTTAGGGAGTGTTGCAGTTGTTTTTCTTTCTGCTGCTGCAGGACAATACAACTTAAGGGGAGAAGGGAGATTTGTTCAGCTTATGGTTCCAGAGGGATGTGGTCCATTTTGGCAAGAATTGCACAGCAGAAGGCATGGCTGATAGCAGAAGCAGGAGGCTGCTTCAGGTCATTGTGCCATCAGGAAGGGGCTAAGCTTCCAGACCTCAAGGCCTGCCTTTCTCCAGAAGGCTCTACCTCCTGATGGTGCCACATCCTTTCCAAACATTGACACCAGCTAAGGATGGAAACACGTGAGGCTGTATAGGGGAAGCACATTTAAACCATGACAAGGAGTTGGATTTAATTCAAGAGGACCGTATCTATTTGTTGAAGGCTGATATGGATAGTTTGTGGCTAATTTAAATTCTTGTTGGTTTGGTTTAGAGTTAAACATGAAGTTTCTGGAGAGACAGTAGTATTTCAAGGAGGAGGCCTTGGCAAAACACCTGATGGGTAAGTATGCCAAATCTCTTGGTCTGCAGTGGAGAGCAGTCTTACAGTTGATTTCTGGCCTCTTGTTATTGATGGAGAGGAAAGCTGGTTACTGTCTCAGATTGAGTTTCCTGGGAAGTAGGCTCTGAGACTTGTAAGCTGAATCTTGTGTGAAAGTTTATTGGGCAGTTCAGGTGCTTTTTAGGTGTCACCATAGTAACTTCTCTTGTTGCTGTGACCACGTGCCCCCCCAAAACAACTTAAAAGATAGAGGGATTTATTTTGCCTTGTGGTTTGAAGGAATACAGTCTGTCTTGAAGGTATGGTGGCAGAGTGTGAAGCTGGCAGTCCTCACCTCTTCACATTTTGGCAGAACACAAGCATGGATTTCATAGGAAGTAGGCCTTGGCTGTAAAATCCTAGTTACTCACTTCTGCATCCACCAAGGTTCTGCTCTTGACAGTCTCACAACCTTCCGAAACATTGCCACCAGCTGGCGGCCATGTGTTCAAGCCCACGGACTTCAAGAGTACATTTCACATTCATACTGTAATAAGTATTCCCAATAGCAGTGTAGAGAGATTTAGGAATTGTTGGTAATTGAGGTATGTGACTTCGTTTTTCAAAATCTATTCTTCCCAATCTAGTTATCTGGCTTCCTAGTGATACTAGTAATTCTGAGTGAAAATACAACTTTATAAAGGCCTTGTGGTAACTACTGATGGTAGAATTCATATCAGGTTGCCAAGTAGCTAGCAAAAATATATTATTGTATAATTCTTTCTGTTTGTTTCCAAGCCAGGGCCTTTCTACTTACAAAGAACTCTGTTCTCTGGCAAGTGATCTTAGTCAGCCGGATCTGGTATACAAGTTTATGAATTTGGCAAACCATCATGCATTGTGGAACTCCAGGAAGGTAAGTTGTCAGGATCAGGCAGTTTTGTTTCTTTATTAAATGTTTTTCGTTGCTGGAGATTAAACCTGGATCTCATGCACACATGGCAAGTGCCGTGCCACTGAACTATGTTCCAAACGTCAATGAAACCAGGTGTGCTGTAGGGGACCACAGTGTGCCTGTGAGCCACACCTCCACACTGGTGCCTTTTTTGTTATGCTGGGTCATTGTTAACACATTATTTGGGGGAAAATTTGGGGCCCTCATAGATTTACTATTTAACATTTCACTGAGTTACTTTGTCTTGTTTTCAGGGCGCTGCTTTTGGTTTTAATGTAATTGCTACCAGAGCTGGAGAACAACTGGCTCCTTTCCTGCCTCAACTCGTTCCTCGTCTTTATCGTTATCAGTTTGATCCTAACCTTGGCATTCGACAGGCTATGACAAGTATTTGGAATGCACTGGTCACAGACAAGTCAATGGCAAGTGTTTGACCACAGCCGCACACAAGCTTTAAACTCAGTACCCATTCTTCTTACCATTTGCATTTATTTGTTTAACTAAATGGGTTTTCTTTTTTTTTATACATTTTTTATTATTATTTCAGCTCATACAAACTTAATAGGTACACCAGTTCCCTCCCTCCTCCTCCCCTAAATGGGTTTTCTATAATTATTTGATTTCTTCTCCAAAGATGCTGAAAATGATGTTTATTGAAACCTCGAAAATGAAAGCAATCTGAACGTTCACTAGGCAGATGGTTAAGAAAATGTGATGCTATGAAGAATGAGTTTCTTTTTTTTAATGTGTGTGTGTGTGTGTGTGTGTGTGTGTGTTGTGTATAGTGTATATCAGAGGCACTGTGTGTCCCTCTGGAGGACCAAGGGTGACTTCGGGAATCATCCTGGATTGCCTCTATCTCCTTCTTGCTCCTCTCTGGGACTTCCCAGGCTCCGCCCACCAGGACCGGAAGTGCAGGCCACCACCAGTCTGTCTGATGTTTTTACATGGGACTTGGGATCCGAACTCAGGACCTTCAGTTTGCCAGGCAGAATGTTAACCCATGAGCCATCTCTATAGCCCGAGAATGCGTTTCTTTAGTTGGTGATGCAGACAAGGAAGCAGGCAGTTATGGATGGTTTGTTCTCTTGGCCATTTGGCTGTTATTACTTCTGTCCTTTATTCTTGCTCTCCTAGTCTCCTCATATGTTCATTTGGCCAAGTCAGAAAACCTAGTTTTATTTTTGTCTTAAATCTTATTAAGATTGATTGGTTGGTTGGTTGGTTGATTGATTTTACATGTGTCTGTGCATATCAGACGGCACTATGTGTGCCTATGGAGGCCCAGAGGTGACTTGGGAATCACCCTGAATTGTTCTACCTCCTCTTTGCTTTGCTTTTGGATTCCCAGGCTCTGCCTTAAAGGATCAGAAGTAGAGGTTGCTGCCATTTCCGCCTGGCATTTTTATGTAGGATCCAAACTCAGGACCTTCTGCTTTCAAATCAGACTCTTAACCCGTGAGCCATTTCTCTAGTCCCTGTTTTAAATCTTATTAATCCCTACCTTCATGTTGAATCTGATAGCAGTTTTTCTTCTCATTACACCTCATTTAACTATCTGTGTAGTAACTAAAGTAATGTTAAAACTACAGATTGGACTATATATAACATTTTAGGTTAAAAGCTTTCAGTGGTTTTATAGTTTGCTCCCCTCACCCCCACACACGAGGGATTGAACCTGAGTCCCTCCCTTGAGCTAGGCAAATACTCAACTGCTAATCTACTTTCCCAGCCCCTTTAATTTTTTTTTTTAATTTTTGATAAAGAGTCTTTCTATGTTTCTTAGGCAGGACCTTGAGCTTTTGAGCATCTTGCTTGAACCTACCAAGTAGCTGAGGTTCCTGCTTGACTTGCAGTTTACCCCAAGTGTGGCCGGTGATCCTTTCTACCCTTTGTGGGCTCTACACGTGTGTAACCTTATCCTCCCCCTTCCATTTGACACTGGGTTGAGTGTCTTCCAATTGTGGTAGTTAGTACTCGAGGTAGTTGGTACTAAGCCTTGAAGACTTAGTAAGTTCTGTTTGCCTCTGGCGGGAGGGGGGGATGCGGTACCTGCAGGTCAGCCAAGTCCCAGTGGTTGTAGATCTTAGTGCAGGCTGCAAGCCTGGGCTTGAGTTGTGAGCATCATCATCTCTGAATGAAAGGTAGAGCCACTCTTGTGATGAGGTCATGTATGGAAATGGAGGAGGAGGCTAGGAAGCCATCGTTCATTTAGTTTTAGGCAAGTTACTTACTTTTCTGTTTTGATTGCCTTGCATATAAGCGAACATAACAATAAGGATCCGTTGGTATGACAACTGAGTCTGCCATAAGTTTGTTACTACCAAGGCTTAGAAGACACTGTGCAAGGTACTGAATGAATGAGACACCATCTTGCCTCCACGATCTCAGTATGAGGAAAAGCACAACTGCTCTGCTGTCCGATGCTCTTGAAAGGCACTGGGAGCACGTGGGAGGCCAGTCTTTTGAGTAGTGGCCTCCAGAGGCAAAAGGAGTCAAGCTAGGGGACTAGGAAGAGTGTTACAAGAACAGTCTGTGCCTGGAAATGAGGTGGAGAATGATGCCCCAGAGGCTGTGCTAATCATGAAGGTGCATGGCACGGGCAGCTTTGCAGAGGAATCTCAAGTTATGCGATGCTTAGAGACCTAAAGAGACATTGTGCAATGCAGAAAAAGGATCAGCGTGGTTGAGAATTAATGATTTGATTGTTTAATTTTATCTTTTTTGTTTTATTAGGTGGATAAGTATTTGAAGGAAATTCTTCAAGATTTGATTAAAAATCTGACCAGCAACATGTGGCGAGTTCGAGAATCCAGGTAACACTTTGGAAATAAATACAAGACTATTTAGATACAGTCAAAATAATTTCTTTCAGATTTCCATTACTTTGTGTTAAAGGAATAGAGTAAAACAAGCATTAAACAACATGTTTTTGGTTGACTTGATTCTTTTTCTTTAACTATTTAAACTCTAAACAATGATTTGCCTAAATTAGTTGATGTAAATATGAAATTAAACCAACTGAAGATCCTTTTTAAAATGGTGGATATCAAGATTTGGTTATAGAATCTCATGGCGTCAACATTTATTTTTATGTGCAGTCTGTGCACACTCAGTGCCTATGTGCTCAGCAGCATGCTAGAGGCTCAGGGCACGTGAGTGAGTCAAAATGGTGTCTTGGTATATTATTCTATGTGATATATTATTTATGTTATAGGAAATAAGCTATGTAGACTATTGGATTATATGTGATACATTTTAGGTAGTAGAATAGTTATGATTATCTTGGAGTGACAAGTTAGGACTAGAAATATAGATAACTATATTATTGTGCTACATGAATATTTCTTAGTAAAATATTGAGCTTGTTTGATTGTGTATTTGAAATCAAGTTTTTTGTTTTCAGCTGTTTAGCTTTGAACGATTTATTGAGAGGAAGACCCTTAGATGACATCATTGATAAGCTTCCAGAAATTTGGGAAACACTTTTTAGAGTACAAGATGATATTAAGGTATTACAGAAATAAATCTATATTTGTTTATAGAATAATATAAACTATAATCATTAAAATGTTGTTATAGTTCAATAAATATATATGTTTCAAAGTTCCATATCTAGACTATTTTAGGAAGCTTCAGTTTTCATCTCAAATTTTAGCTTTACTATGTCTCTGAAATTTCAAGTTTGGGTGTCTTCACCCAAATGTTATTTGATTAAGGTCAAATAATTCTTTTGACTTAATTTATTGTAATCTTTGTTGCTCAGCTTGAGGTATTCATTCTCAAATAATGTGATTTATAAAGTCTCTGCATTTTTCTTGGGTGGTTTCCTTATTTCACATTACTCCCAAACTATTTGAGAAAATTGACTTATATAGAGAAATCGTTTATATTAGCTCGTTTTAGATTCCATTGTTTGGGCCTGTGGCGAGGCAGCCCATTATGGCAGTAAAATTCACTTTAGGGTTAGAAAGGAAAGGAGGAGGAGGAAGAAACTGAGGTCTGCAGTCCCTTTCAGAAGCTTTCACTGACCTAGTGACCTGCCAGGTTCTGTCTCAAAGATTTGGTAGTCTACTTTGGTGACCAATCCTCTGGCACAGGAATATTTTGAGGATAGTCAAGAGCCAACTAAAACACTGGGCTGTCTTGAGTTTTATGCAGTTTGACATCTTCAAAATTAGGCCATTCAGAATTCTTTTTCTTTTTAAAGTCTTATTCAGTGGAAATTCTTAACTTTCAGAATCTACACATAGGTCCCTTTGTATTTACTTTTGCAACACATTTTATTTTAAATTGTTATATTTAATGGCAGTATTTTTATATGACTGAATTAGTGAGGGGATATGTGTATCCCTTGATGCACGGGGAGCCTCATAAATCTCAGCGTGCATGTCAGCTTGGGGTTTTCAGTGATTCGTGGGGTCTCACTGTTTGAAGTATACATGGAGTACACGTGGGAAGGAGTTCTCTCCAGCTTGCATCATGCCAGACTTTTCTCATTTTTAGGAGTCTGTACGGAAAGCAGCAGAACTAGCTCTGAAAACGCTGAGCAAGGTGAGAACCCTCATTTCATGATGCGAGGGATGGAGGGGAGCAGGGTTCTCTGTAAGCTTGACAGTGCTTCCTTCTCTGGCACATGAGTGTGTGCTCACGTGCTTTGTAATAGTTCATTGTAGTTCACTGCTCTTAGCAGTGAAAGGAGAAAGTGAGTGCCATTAACGGGAATAGTGTAACTTGGAACACAGAGCACCTCAGGTCTCTAAATGGTGAGCTTTCACAGGCTTCTGTATAGAAGTGACCTCCCTGTGATACTGAAGAGCATGTTGCTTGCACACTGGGATAAAGCAACATCTGTTTCTCTTCCATGTGGATGAGGTTGACAGCTTTGTAAAAGTAAATTGTCTGCCACTTGGACTTGATTTTGTAACACATTCTGATTGCACAAACCTTACCATAAGTCACATTACTGAGCAATACAAATAGGTTTAGGTCTAGGTGTCCATATTTATGTATCAATATTAAGCCTTCTTTAAGGGCTTTCTTATATTTCTGCATTTTCATCTTCAGCTCTTTTATTTTTCTTTATATAATCAGAAGAACAGAATTTAAGAAATAAAATGTATGACGAGGTTTTCTGTTCAGATACTGGCAGATTCAGTGCTAGTTGTGCCCACTCAGTGGCGTAGAAAGTAGACGTACTCTTTTCTGTTCATAGCAGCGTAAAAAAAGCACTTTGTCGAAGATATACTTTAGTAGCTGAGGCCAAGTTAACTAATACCTGCGTTCTTTGTATGTGAGGTTTGTGTGAAAATGTGCGATCCTGCCAAAGGAGCAGCTGGCCAGAGAACCATTGCTGTCCTCCTGCCCTGCCTTCTGGACAAAGGAATGATGAGTCCTGTGACGGAAGTTCGAGCCCTCAGGTGTGCATCGGTGGAAGCCAATGTATTGATTTACTTGTTCCTCATCAGACTGTAGAGCATTTTTTTTTTTTTAATGTTAGATTCATGAAAACACAGGGAAATAGATTGGGGAGATTATGTCGCGGCAACTCATTTATGAAAAGACAAGAGGCAGTATTTTCACAGTAATGTTTCCATTGGGGCTGTGATTTCAGCTAGTATTGAGTTGTGTGTTTACTCTATTGTTATTGGCCAGTTTCCTCAGCAAGCACATCTTTCTATTATGTCACAGGTCTTCAGGTGATTTATAACACAGGAACATCTGTTTTTCTGTCTTCAATAAAGTAATTATGTAGTAATTGCTAATAGCTCTTAAATCCATAAGTTTAGAGGCAGACAGGGAACTTAGCAATGGTTCAGGCCTACCAAAGCATGAACTCAGCACTCCTCGTAGCAGCGTAGAGCAGCATGCACTGTGGGTATCCTGATGGGGTGGACAGGCCACTCGCAGCGCTGCCAGGTACCAGGCCTGGTTTTGTAGAAGCAGAGGCTCTGTCTCACTGACGCTGGCTGGAACTCGCTGTTCCGCAGCTCAGCCTCAGGCTGGCACACCTGCTTGGTCGCTGCAGTGCTGGCAGGACAGGCATTATGCCCCCCCCCCAAAAAAAACAAAATTTGTACTATATTCACGATGCATCTGTATGAAGGATATGTTAATATAAGTGGAATGCAATCCGTGAAGTCAGATAAGAAAAGAGAGAAGGGAGGGTACTGTTAATATGTTTCAATTACGTTACAAATTACAGTGGATCCAGATTCCAACAAACCAATTTTTTTTTTTTTTTTTTTTTTTGAGACATAGTTTTGCGATGCAGCCTTAAGCTCTCATTCTCCCTGTCCTGTCTACCAAGAGTGGGGGGTAGAGGCATTTACCACAAGCCAATTCTTAAAGAGCTTTCTGGAATAATCTGTGCAACTTAGACGTTAAATAAGACATTTAAATTGTGAAAATGGTATATTGATTGTGGTAAAGTGTTTGTCTCAGACTTTTGAGGTTCAGACATTGAATCTGAACCCTTGGAGAGATATAAGATGAAATGCATTTGGCCACATATTGCTAACGTTGGAAGAGCTGAAGAGGACGAGGATTTCCACTTCTATCCTCTCTGCTTTCACGTGTGCTTGAGCTGTGATAAGAGGCTTCAGGACTGCGGTGCTGGTTTAATCTGGTTTAATCTCCAGAATGCCTTGCCAAATTGCCAGGACCAGGCTTTATAACTATATGGTGTGTGTCTGGATGCAGCATCCTCATGGTTAGGTTGCAAGGCCTTTTCCTTTGGTAAAAGAGACTCAGGAACTGTGTTTTGTGTGTCTAGCATCAACACCCTTGTGAAGATCAGCAAAAGTGCAGGAGCCATGTTGAAACCACACGCACCCAAGCTCATCCCAGCTCTGCTGGAGTCCTTAAGTGTATTGGAGCCCCAGGTTCTCAATTATCTGAGTCTCCGGGCTACAGATCAAGAAAAGGTGAGTTGGTAGCTTAGGTATGTTGAATAGTTAGAGTTAATTATTTTTCAGTGCTGGGATTGAACCCAGGATCTTAATGCATTCTTGGTACATAGTTTGATACTGAGTTACATTTCCAGCCCTTGTGTTGATTTCTAGCTACTATAACTACTGTCTGAATTTTAGATCTTTGGAGAGTTGCTACCTGTACAATTAAATTATTAAGGGTCAGTAGAACTGACCTGTTACCGGTTGTTTTTTAAAAGCCTATAGATTAGAAATCTTTCGTGGGGTTTGTGTGACTGATTTCTAATGTCCTGAGTGACTTGAATTTGTGTTCTTCAGGCTGCGATGGACAGTGCTCGGCTCAGTGCTGCCAAGTCCTCTCCCATGATGGAAACGATCAACATGGTGAGTTTGAAGAGAACGAGAGAGCTCATTTGCTTTCTCCAGGTACAGGTCTTCAAAGCTTCGGGCTGTGTTAAATCATACAAATTGAAGGAATGTGTTGGTTAGCTATTATGACTCTGATTTTTTCTTTTTAAAGGTTTTCATTGATAAAATCCTATGTATTGTAGGCAGTTTTTTCCTTCAATTTCTAATTGAAGGAAATAATTTTCTAAATACTAGAATTAGTCCAAATTTGTTTTCATGGAGAACTACATATGAAGACATCTATCTGTAATTAAAAACAATCCATATTTATTTTGGCCTGCCTGGTTTAGAAAAACTTGGATTTTTCTTTTCCCATTATTTAGGACTTGTCTCTGGGAGGTACTAAGAAGGTAGAAACTAGAGATTTAATGAAGTAGGCTGCATAGAAGGTCGGTGATGGGAACTGAGCCGTGGTTGATAAGTTTCAGGCATTAAAAAGGGTTTATAGTGAGGTGTTCATGGCACTTTAAAGTTCTTGCAGTCTTGGTAGACACAACTCTGCTGATGTTTCATGTAGTGATGAAGACTTGCAAGTCCATAAAATTGTTTTGTTAAGCAGCTCACAGTGCTGGAATAGAAAGGTTTTTAGTGCCCACTGAATGGCTGTTATCAAAAATAGTTTATGAATTTTATTTTAGGGCCGGAGAGATGGCTTAGGGATTAAGACTCTGCCTCAAAATCAGAAAGACCTGAGTTCAGATCCCTAGTCCCTTGTAAAAACACCAGGCCTTGATGGGTGGGACCTGGGAAATCCTGGAGCAAAGCAAAAAAGGTAGAAACAATCTAGCAAAAAAGGTAGAAACAATCTAGGATGATTCCTGAAGTCATGCTTGGTCCTTTACAGGGACGCACACGCACACGCGCGCGCGCACACACACACACACACACACACACACACACACAAACACACATATGCATGCATGCACAAATGCAAAAAAATTGTTTTAGGTGAATTATTGGGAGTAATAAAGTTTAAAGAACTAGGAGTGGTTAGCTAACTTCATATGGGAATATTCAGTGCATGATTGCATGCTGAAAAATGCTGCAAGCTATGGTGAAGTCATCTAAGAAATTGACTAATTTGGGGTTTGCTAGGATAGGCCCACTAAAGGTTAATTGTAATTTAGGCATTTTACATTAAGCATGGATTGATGGAGGGGTAGGTTCAGAGAAATCCTTTATTCTCATGTGACCATTATTTTATCTTTAATAAATTATTATTTTTCATTACTTTTGTTCTGTTTTAATGTTGAGGCATTGGTGAATTTTTCTGTTCATAGTACAGTGGTAGCTTAATTCAAGAAGAAACGGATGATTTTTCAGTTTTATGTCAAATCCAGCGGGTACATATTTGGCATCGGTAGCTTTTGATTGAAGATGCAGCACTGGCTAAGACTTGCCTTTCCGTTTATTCTTTTCCACAAGTGCCTGCAATATCTCGATGTGTCGGTGCTGGGTGAGCTGGTTCCCAGGTTATGTGAACTGATCAGAAGCGGTGTAGGTCTTGGAACTAAGGTAAGGAAGTTTTGTGTGTTTTTTGAGACAAGTTCCTGCATGCAGTCTAGGCTTTAGGTTCAAGGTGATCATCCTGCCCTGGTTTCCCCAGCATTACAGGCATGTGCCACTAGACAGCAAGCAGGAGTGCACTTGTGTCGTATGTATGTGCAGATGTGTGCGCATGGCCCCAAGACCAGCGTCTGACATCGGGAGTCTTCCGTTATTGCTCTTCACGTGGCTTTTGAGAGTCACTCACTGAACCCATACCCACCAGCTGGCTAGGCGCCTGCCCATCCCCATTGCTCTGTCCCAGAGTGTGGGGCCCACACTCAGGCCATTGATAGCTGCCGAGCCATCTTCCTGTCTCCAAAAGTGTATTTTACACCAGAGGAAGTATATATCTTTGGTACTTTTTTGACAAAAATCTAGGAACCATTGTATTTGAAAATTCATGTTTATATAAAACCTGTTACATATTGTGGTTATATGAATTACTTGACATGTAATTAATTTGAAAATAAGGTATGTAATGAATTCAAGATGGCCTCTTGCCAACCTCAGACCCCTATGTAGCAAAGGCTGACCTTGAGCGTCTGTTCTTGCTGGTGTGGGTTACACGCGTCCACCTTCATTCTTGGCTCGTCTTATTCTTTTCAGTGGAATCATTTTTGTCCTCTGGTTACTATGTATGTGTCCTTGGGATTTCCATTATTTTTAATTAGTGGCTCACTCAGCCATCAAGAACTGATCATTTAAATGATTAGAAATTTTCACACAGGAGTCAGCAGATGTTTAAATAGATAGATGTCATCCTTTCTGAGTTCTTGCAAAGTCAATTGCCCCTTATCCTCTTCTTTTTTTATTTTTGAGACAAAAAGACCAGTTTGTAGCCAGGTTTCCCTTCAGCTACCATCTTGCCCCTAGTGTTGGTAGTGCTGGAATTGAGTGTGTCTCCATTCCCAGCTCCATCTCATTTTAAAATAAAAATAATTCAATTTATTCTCATCATAAAATTAATGCTTTGGTTTTAATTAACATAAATCAGGAGATTGTTAAAAATAAAACATTCTTTTACCACAGAGATGGCTGTTTATATTTTGAATATGTCCTTCCAGTGTGCTTTCCATGTGCATATCTTTTGCAGTGTGTTCTGTAGTGTTTATTCGGTGCTTTACCGTGTGTGTGTGTGTGTGTGTGTGTGTGTGTGTGTGTGTGTGTGTGTAAATTTGGTAATCATCCTGGATTGCTTCTACCTCCTTCTTGCTTCGCTCTGGGATTTCCCAGATTCTACCCACCAGAAGGGGAAGTGCCGGCTGCTGCCATTTCTGCCTGCCATTTTTATGTGGGACCTGAGATCCAAACTCAGGACCTTCTGCTTATGAGGCAGAGACTTAACCTCTGAGCCATCTCTCCAGCCAATCTTTTTTTTCCTCCCTGTTTCAGTCCCCCCCCCCATTTTATTTTTTTCCTAGTCATATAAGTGCAATAGGTACCAGTGTCCTCTCTCCCTTCCCTTCCTCTCCCCTTCCCCCCCATTGTTAACCCATTCCACTCTCTCACCTTCCTCCCTTTCTTTCACTCTCCTTCCTCCCTCCTCCTCTTCTAGTACCTCTTCCTTCCTCCTGTCTATCCCCTGGAACATCCATTTACATGAGTGGGGGACCTTCCTCTGAGTCTTCCACTGGACTCAGTGGCATAGCCTGGGGCTCCCCTTCTTGGGCTCCCCATTAGTATGGGAACTCTATTGTGACTCCTTAATCCCTTATCTCTAAGGATCCTACTGCCTGAAGCCTTCTGCGCTGTGATCCATGCTAGACTTTGGGGGGGAGGTGATCAACATGTCAGCCACTGTGCAGGTCAGGCAAAGTCCAATCTTGGCTGCTGCAGCCCTAACTTGGGTGAAGTATCTTGCATATCATTGGCCCTCCCAGTCTTTAGGCTCTTAAATACTGCATTTTTCAGACACATCAGAAACTTTTCTTTGGAAATTTCTAAAAATGAAAATGTTAATAAAGTTATTCATGGTGACATATGTTGCCTTCTCAAAAGGCACACTTCCTTATTCACATTGTCTGAGATCTTCCTGCTGGAGGTCTTGAAAAGTAATGCATACATACTAGTTTAAAATGTTCTTTTTTGTGTACATGTGTGTGTATGTGTTTTGCGTGTGAGTGGGTGTACTCGTGTGTGCACGGGTGACATGGGGAATCATCCTGGGTTGTTCTTCCATGTCATTGCTCTGGTGTGGGGTCTTCTAGGCCCTGACCTCCAGGGTTGAATTACAGGCTGCCGCCATATTCTGTATCTCCCTGGCATTTCCTCATGTGGGATCTGGAGATCCTAACTCGGGTTCCTTTGCTTGCAAGACAAAGGCTTTAGCCCTGAGCTACTTCCCCAGCTCTGTCTGTCCATCCTCCTTGCTTTCCTCCTTTCTTCCCTTCCCCCCTTCCTCTCAAGGAACTACAACACTTCATGTGTTCCATAGCATTCAATGTTTGGTACCTACAACACGCGGTATGATAGACATTGTAACATCAAATTTAGACTCTTGCTTTTGCCCCCAAGGGAGGCTGTGCCAGCGTCATCGTGTCTTTAACTACCCAGTGCCCCCAGGACCTGACGCCTTACTCAGGTGAGTGTGATATGCGTGGGGCTCTTTCTTCGTGGACCTTGGCTGTTTGCCCCACTCAAGCCCCTCTTGGTTTTTTCACCGTAGCCTTTCATTGTCTCATAAGTGGTTCTTGTTTCTCAGTACTGTAAGTAGGTAAAAGTGCCTGTTATCCTGTAGGACTTTTCTATCATTTATATTAAATTGCATCAGGATTTTGGTCGTCTTAGATGGAATTAGTGAGCTTTATGTGTCTGGCTCTTCATTTTTGCAAACTTTCTCCACAATATTATAGACAGAGTTTTAAGTTTCATTTTTTAAATCAAGTAAAAGCACACATAATAGAATATATTAAAAAGGAATGTAAAGAAAGATAATAGAAATAATATTCAGAGGTTCTAAATTACTGTGGAGTAAACTGGGCCTTAATTTTAGGGTAATTTTTTTTTTTTTTGGTCATGGAAATATAGCAGAATATTTGGCCAACTACATAATCAGATTTTTTTTTCCATTTATTTCTGACAGGTAAACTTATGAGTGCTTTGCTTAGTGGCCTGACAGATCGAAATGCTGTAATTCAGAAGTCTTGTGCATTTGCCATGGGCCATTTAGTTCGGGTAAGCTAAATTTCTTATTTAGTTAAGTATAGTTTTGATAATTATAAAGGTGTAACTAGGATCATTTGTTTCTCAGACCTCACGGGATAGCAGCACTGAAAAACTGTTGCAGAAACTCAGTGGCTGGTATATGGAGAAAGAAGGTAGTTTCCTTTTCTGTTTTGTATCATTTTTAATTTGGGTGTTAACCTAATCAGCCATATGATGTTTTGCTAAAAACATTTCTTAACTGCTTTAACTTTTTGTTTGGTCATGGTACACATTGAGCATATTTAGGTAAGTTACCTTAAAAAAAATAGTAAATACCATAAAATGTCTTTTTTTCTCCTCTTCAGAACCTATCTACAAGACCTCTTGTGCTTTGACTATTCATGCAATTGGACGGTACAGCCCTGATGTGTTGAAGAACCATGCCAAAGAAATCCTGCCATTGGCATTTCTAGGCATGCATGAAATTACTGATGAGGAGAAATCTGAAAAAGAAGAGTGTAACTTGTGGACGGAAGTGTGGCAGGAGAATGTACCTGGTTAGTAAATGGCACCCGTGGATTTAACTTCTATGGAACACAGCTGCAAGTTTTGATTCGCATTGCCTATTCATAAATAGCTCTATACTTGACTTTCCCAGCTTACAGGGTTGTAATTCAGAACTATTTTCATGTTTTTGTTGCTGTCCAGATGAGAGAGTATAAACTGCTTTGCTCAAGCAAGCAGAGCTTACTTAGTTGCTGAGTGTCATAGTGATTTTGTGTTGCTTTGGAGTATTATAGAGCGGTGGAGCAGTTCGCCTGCATGGTTGCTGATAAATGACCATCAAACGGCTTAAGGGAACAAGAAGTTTATTTCCTTATGACAGTCTGGTTACAGTTCTCAGTCCAGCTTGAAGGGAGAGCATGCACTGACACCAAAGCCAAGGGAACTGGCCATACCATCTCTACATAGTGGCTGAGAGAGGCTTGATCCTTACTTGCCAGACCAGCACATCATGTCTGGCCAAGTGTACACAAGGATACCAACTCTCAACCAAGCTCTCTGTTATTTATTCCAGGGTCTAATCCCACCTACCATGGGCTGGGCCTTCCCCATTTGCTAGATAATCTCCTGCAGGTTTGCTCTGGGCCTAACTCAACCACTAATTCACTACAAACGTGCCCAGAGCTCAAACTCTCAATTGTCAGGTGTACTGTGTCTAACTATGACAAGTGGTGTTTTTGCCTTGACACACATTCCAGTTCATCAAGTCCTATTGTAAAACAAAGCCACATTACCGCCATCCCTGCTTTAGAGGGTAGTTAGTATTTCAGGAATTGTCACCCACTACTTGGACTGATGACCACTGACTTACTCATATTATAAGTGAAAGATCATTTGATTTTTCTTATCATTAAGAGATATTTTAACTTTACTTTTTTTTTTTAAACCTAGGCTCCTTTGGAGGTATTAGATTATACCTGCAAGAGTTGATTACCATTACTCAGAAAGCTTTACAGTCTCAATCTTGGAAAATGAAAGCCCAGGGTGCAGTTGCCATGGCATCCATTGCAAAACAAACCAGCTCCCTAGTACCTCCACATCTGGGGATGATCCTGAGTGCATTGTTGCAAGGCCTGGCTGGACGAACATGGACAGGAAAGGTAAAAGAACCCTTCATGTTGGGTCAGGACTTCATCATTCATTTTGTTTAGAATAGAATCTGTTTTTCTTGTGTGTGTATCCTTGTTTTATTTTTGCGGGTAGATTTTTTTAGCTAGTGGTAAACTTTTTGGAGGGTAAACTGCTTGGTTATCTAAGACATTTTATGTCAAAGTGCAACCCACATGTCCTTGAATAAAGCATAGGAATGCTAGAAATTGGTGTATTTTTCATTTCAGCCTTACAAGTTACCTCTTAAACCAGGTTGCTACCATTTTGCACCTACTGACCTCCTGAACAGAATTGATCATGTGTGTCGTTGACCAGTACAGAGAAACAGCTGTAATCTTGGAGCTGAAGATGCTTAGTTCCAAGGCCTACAGATTAGAACCTGGTTTTTCTACAAGGTTATAGGGAGCTCTCAGTACAAAACATGAAGTTGTAGCTGTATGTACTGTTTTGCAAAGGTCAGCAGTGGTCAGTGTGATATTGTATAAATACTATTTCACTGAAATTGACCTTGGTAATTGTAGAATTGGAGGATTTATGGTCTGGAGAAAAACTCAGTGGAGACATATAAAATAGTAAAGAGCTTTGAAGATAAGATGAATCTTGTTAGTGTTTGTTGTCATATTCATTAAAAATTCTGGGGTGATTGTAGTCATACTATAGAGAGTGTGACATGTGGACTTAATAGTATTCCTTCATCTTTCACCTTCTTAGGAAGAACTTTTGAAAGCCATTGCCTGTGTGGTGACAGCTTGCAGGTAATTATTCTTTAAATGAAAACACCGTTTCTTGGACAAAGCCAAGCTGCACCTTTGTTAACTGTTAAATTCTTTTGTGTGGCTCCTGTAGTACAGAGCTGGAAAAGTCCGTGCCAAACCAGCCAAGCACTAATGAGATTCTGCAAGCTGTTTTGAAGGAGTGTTGCAAAGAGAACCCCAAGTACAAGATTGTAGCAATCAGCTGTGCAGCTGATGTTTTGAAGGCCACCAGAGAAGACAGATTCCAAGAGTTTTCTGACATTGTCATACCTCTCATTAAGAAGGTAATAGTCATCTGTGTTTCCTCAGGTCTGGTGTGTGCTAAAGAACTACAACAACAAAAATTTAAAAGATTTTCCTCTACTCTGATTGCATGTTTTATTAGGATTAAGGTATAAGTGGCAGAAAAATCAAAACATATGGCCACAAATGAGATTGAAGTCTGCCTTCCATGTTGATAGTTGAGAATCTTAAGGATTTTATACATTATCCTCAGGGCCCACAGTTTATCTGTGTCTCAGGCAGATGACAGAGGAGATGAAGCAAGAATGAGTGATCACAGTACGCATATTGGTTTTCTCAAGGAAAATTCTAGAAATTGCTTGTCTCACTGGCCAGTACATAACCACACTCAGCAGCAGATGAAGCCAAGAAAGGTGGTTTTTTTGCGGGGGGGAGGGAGATGTTCTTTTTCTTTTATGGGAGAAGAGTTGAAGGGAACAATTATGGTACATGAACAGTTTCTGCTGTTAATAAGCTTTGCCTTGCAAGCATATGTACACGCTTTATAGTCATTCCAGAGGGAAGAGAGGAGGCCTAGCTGTCCTGGAGGGGATCTTGGATAAAAGAAAGGACTGGCTTAAACATGAATACTCGTTTTTAAAAGTTGGCATCAGAAGGGAAGAGAAATGAACCATGAAATATTTTAAATGCTCTTATTTATGTTCCTGCTAATTTGCACCTGTTTTCTTTCTATCATAAGGCTGTTTGGTTATTCCCATGTTTCAGTGCTAGTGTAAGACTTGGGAGACTTGTATTTGGAATGGATTATATCACTTACTAGCTGGTTGAGTTACTTCCATTTTATTTACTGTTTTTCTTTGTGTTTTTTGAGAGTTTGGGTTTGGTCAGCACCATGTCCTTCCTGTCTGCGACTCTGATTGTAATGCAGGTCTTTTTAGGTTGTATTCAGAGTGCTGTATATCTAGTATTTTTTTTTTCACTTTTTGTATACAGATTATTTCAAAGTTTTTCTCAAATTTATTAGAGATGCAAATTTTTGTTCTAAATTGAACACTCATGATCCATATCTCCTGTTCTTATACTTGATTCTTTCCTGGTGGACGTAACTTCACAGAAGGAAGTGTTAACTGTTGCTGTCCTTTTCTTCGCTGTGACTTAGAACTCACTGGAAAGCACGGGTGTCCGGACAAACGAGATTGAGGATGAGAAGGAGAAAGAGCGGGAGCTGCAGCGCGAGTCTCTTCTGGGCGCCTTTGAGGGCCTGGGCAAAGCCTGGCCCCGGAATGCAGAGACCCAACGTAAGCACCAGAACCTGCATGTGAAGAAGCTCCGTGACTAGCAGAGAAGCTCCGTCACTTAGCAAGAGCACAGATTTTCTATGTGGCACAGTAATATTTCTGTATAAGAAAGGCTGGGTGATTAATAGTGGGAATTAAGTGATAGAAGTATGACTCCTTCATCAGTAAATAAGTACATGTATCATTGAGTTATTTTATTAGGGATATAGTGGAAAGTACAAGGGACACAGTTCAGTTCATAATAACCATGGTGTATTTCATGATTTAATCATCGATAAGAAGAGTTCTGTTACTTACTTTTATTATCATACTCTAGTCCAAGAATCTACAATATGTGTTAGTAAAATTTCTTCAAGTCAAAACCTTACTAGATAAGCTTTCAATAAGCACGTGAGAGCTTGTCACTGAGAAACCATGGCTGGAAGAACTGAGTGTGTGTTTCCAAGGACTGAACAGTGGCTCTCAGTACTTGGTCAGGTGCTTAGGCCTCACCGATCGGCCTAGAATCGGTGCTGCTCTTTGAAATGTGTCTTTTTGGGGTCTACTGTGTCCACTGAGCCGCTCAGGACTAGTGAATGTTGCAGAAAGGACTGTCAGTTAATTTATTACGTGTATATCCACATCACACAATGCTTTCTTTGAATTCACCATTCTTTGTGTGACCTTTGTTTGCTATACATAGAGTACACTCGCTCCAAAAGATAATTTGTACAGAAGATACTGTACAAATTTATGAGTTGTGTTACAGACTATGTTTCAAGTCTGCTTACACAAAACCATTAGCATTATTAACTTTTGTTAGATAAAGTTGGAATTCCATATGAATGATAACATCAAACACAAATTCTTCAGGTGTTTAACCTGTAGCCTGCAGACTTTGTGTGTCTCAGAATATGTAGCCCAGACACACATATTCTGTAGATGACATCATGTCATAATGTCAAATTGGACACCTCAGTTCTACATTTAAAAAATAATTCTTTTGTTGAGTTTTATATGCCTATTCATCTATTAGCATAGTATTAATCAAATAACGATAATTGCACTTGTGATTAGCCCAGGTTTGTGATAAAAAACTGCTTTTGGTAAATCAGTAGCTGGCAAGCAACTTCCAAGGCTGCTCGAGGGCCCTGCTTTCTTAGGTTTCATTCAGGGAGTTCGAAAGGGAAAGGGTTATGTTGCTAAGCCACTGGCTCCATTTCACAGAGATGAAATGCCTTGAAAGCTAACGTTTAGCGCATGCCTGTATGTGTGCATGCGTGTTTGTACGTGTGTGTGTGTGTGTGTGTGTGTGTGTGTGTGTGTAGGGTTTTCTGATGAAAGTTTTGTTGGAAATTGGACACAAAGTAATGCTAAAAGTTTTTAGAAATTTCTTGTCTTCCATTGAAGACATTAATTGCCCTTCGTCCCTCCCTTCTCTGTTCCTTCTTCCCTCTCTGTTGTGCTCTGTCTGTATTTGACTCATTTGGTCTCTCACTCACACATACTCCTGTCTACTTTGTTTTCTTTCCAGGTTGTTACCGTCAGGAGCTGTGCAAACTGATGTGTGAACGGCTAAGACTGAGCACGTGGAAAGTGCAGCTAGGTGTCCTGCAGGCGATGAACGCCTTTTTCCAAGGGTAATTTGTTTCATGGTTCAGCTTTTTATGTTGTCTCCCCACCCTTACTAGCATTCCGTATAAAACCTGTACAAAATAGGATTCTTATACATTAGTGAGATGTGACTGGTAGCTGAATGATGTGATAAAATAAAATATACAGATGGAAATAGAAATTGTGTCAGGGTCTGGGGAGGTGACTCAGTGGTTAAAGCACTTGCTACGCAAGCTCGAGGACCAATGTGTGAAGACTAGAGTTCAGAACCCCAGAACCCACATAACTCAGGTGGGCATGGCATCTCACCTCTCATTCTAGCACTGGGTAGATGGAGATCCCTAGAACAAGCTAGCCAGAGAGATGAGCTGTGTTGGCAGCTCTGGGTTTAATCGAGGTCCTGCCTTGAGGAGTAGAAATTAAGAACCATTACAGAAGACACTTGACACCAGTGTCAGGATTCCACAGGCACATACCCTAACACGGGCATCAGCACATATGCAAACATATATAGATTCATGCACACATATCACACACACATCTTCATGTAAAAGAAAAGAAATAAAAGAGAAATTGTTGCCCAGGAAGGTTCAAGCTTTCTCTTGAGTAGCATTCGTATCATGAGTTTTGATTTTTATAGGTTAATGCTTTTGGAAGAAGAGCATGCAGATCCCGAAGCCTTGGCTGAAATTCTCCTTGAAACTTGTAAATCAGTCACATATTCTTTAGGTGAGTGTAGTAACTGAAATCAAGTGAAGTCTTCTTTGCAGGTGCATGGGGGTGCTAGTGGGTCCAGGCTTTACGCTAGACAAGCACTCGCCCACTGAGTCACATCTCCAGTCTGTGTTGCGGAAGCTAGGATTGAACTTGTGGTCTCTGCCTCAGCTTTCTAGGTAGCTGGGGTTGTAACTAGTGCCATCATAATCTGGCCCGTGTAATCCTCATTTTAAAGCTGAGGAACTGAATTTCAAAGCATTCCTTACCTTGAATGAGGAGCAAAATTTCTGGAGCATCTATAGAACTGTGCTACTTACATATTCCACATGTCCCTAAGTTAGAATATTTTAATTCGAATAGTAGCAGGATTGCAACTGTTCTATTTACATATTCCATATGCCCCCTGTAGCAGTTTGCCTGCACGGTTGCTGATAAATCACCATCAAACAGCTTAAGGGAACAAAGGATTTATTTTCTCTTAAAATTGTCCGGTTACAGTTCTCAGTGCAGCTTGACAGGAGAGCTCATACCAACACCAGGCCTAGGGAACTGGCCACACCATCTCTACATAATGGATGAGAAAGGGATGATCCTTACTTGCCAGACCAGCATATCTGGCCAAGTATATATAAGGATGCCAACTCTCTCAATTAGCTCTCTGAATTTTATTCCGGAACCTAATCCCACCCCACATGGGCTGGGCTTTCCCCATCAGCTAGACAACCTGCAAGTTTGTTCTGGGCTTAACTCAACCACTAATTCTCTACAAATGTGCCGAGAGCTCAAACCTTCAACTGTCATGTTGGCACCTGTGCCTAACTATGGCATCCCCTTAGTTAGGATATATTAATCCAAATAGTAGTAGAATTGTAACCCCTAGATTCTGTCTTTGTGAGAGTATTTTATTTCCAGTTTACAGAACAGTTATAATTCATGTATCTATGTACACCTTAATCAGATGTTGTCTGTTAGTGTTGTGTCCATTTGTCTTTTGAACTTTTTTCTGTGTGCATATTTTTCCTTATTCATTTAAAAACATATTGCTCATAACATGCCCCTTTATTAAATCAAAATTCCACTGTAAAGTTGTCAAATTTAGGCAGAATTGCATGAATGAAATGGTTTTTGTCAAATTTTTATCATCCATATCAATAATTAATAATTAGGTCAATAATTTTTAAATGTGATTCCCCTCTTCCTTTCTTTGTTAAGGAATACAACCCAGACCACTGATGGAGTGTAGCTGTTCTTCTTAATCTGTCAGACTTTTCAAATTTTTTTTTCTCTTATTCTGCATTCACAATTTTGAAGAATGAAGCCGTCCCATACTTTTTTTGAGCAAAGAATGTTTCATTTGGTGTTTGTCCGATGTTTCTTCACAGTTGGACCTGGCATCTGAAGTCTGACTTGGGAGCTGATATAAAACACGCGTTTTCCTCACGTCAGGAGACATGGTGTTTGCATTTGTCCCAATTTGTGATTTTGTTTTGGTTACCTGCTCAGGAGACTATGTAGGTTTTCCCCTACTGTATATTTTTATTTTTCTCTATGTCTGAGCCTCTAGCTGTGTACATTAAGACTGCTGAGAATTGCAGCCCAGAGCGGTCTGCGCGCAGGCTTCTCAGGTTTCTTCGGTAGACTGAGCACACACTGGCAGTTCTCCCGGAAATGGTTCTTTCTGAGATGTTTTTCAACTTCAGCCCTTTCTCACATTTACCATTTGGAAGTTGATAGTCTATTTTAAGCATCTCTTCCTTTTTATGTATTAACTGGTATTGATTCATAGATTTCTCCAGCCCTCAGTGGTATATAATTTCATTTATTAATTTTCCAGTTGTGCTTTCAGGCTGGTTTCTCCTGCCCTTTAGTTGCCTCTCCATCACGTTGCAGCACTTCTTCCCTATCTGGATTAGTTTTGTATGAGTTTTTTGATAGATGATGTCCCCATAAATTAGGTGCCTTGTCAAAGAGAGGCGTCACTAAGCATATGCAGGTCCCGTAGGAGAGTGTCTTACAGCAGCACAGCCAGTGTCTTAGGTGCAATGCAAAGGTGACTTGGTGTGTTTGAGGCAGTGGGTTTTTTTAATTTCCTACATGTCAGGTGGGTCTTTTAAACATTGCTTCTTGTTGTGGTGATGAATATTTTAGGCTAACAATCTGCCCAGTGCCCTAAAATAATGAATATGGACATAGAACACATTTTCAGTATTTGATAATAATTAGCAAGTAAAAGTTAACTTACACTTTTGATAATTTAATAGTACAAGTCTGTCTTTAAAGCATACTTACAAACTATATGATTTTCTTCATAGAAAATAAGACCTACTCATCTGTGAGAACAGAGGCTTTGTCTGTGATAGAATTACTGCTTAAAAAACTTGAAGGTGAGTTTTTCATAGTTCTTATTAGAGGACCAGGAAGGCAATACTTCTCCTGGTGTACATTTTAGAAATGCCTTCTTTCCGTTTTGCTTGCACCCTAAAATGAACCTTCATGTTCATTTTACATGTACAGGTAGACCATAGAAATTAAGATCATTAAATTTTACCTGCTTAAATTAGGGACTCATAAGTTTAAACACTTTGAATGAATTATTAAGCTGTAGTTATCACAAAGTAATGAAGCTTTGTTTTCCATCGTGAACTCTTGGTTCATCGTGGCTGACCACAAGAAGTGGTCAACAATGGTGTAGCAGCACTTAATGGTGGATAAGCTTGTGTGAAAGGGCTGGGAAATGTAACAGATCTCATGCGAGTCATTGGATTTGACGATAATATGTTTAAATCCTATTTCTCTGCCTGGTACTTCCTCCTGTGTTGCTGCAGCGCATCCTCTTACTCACATATTGGCAAAGAAGGCAAGATTCCTGGTGTGCTTTGGAACACCAGTTGAACCCATGAATACTGTTGACTGGTATCTTAATTAAGGGCTTGCTTTGTGGCTATTTTGGGAATAAGATAAATGAAAAAAAAAGGTTTTTGTTTATTTCCTTGCTTATTCTACAAGGATTCTTTCCCTCCCATTTAGAATCTAAACAGTGGGAAAGCTTGACATCGGAATGCAGGGGGCTCCTGATTGAGTCTTTAGCCACCATGGAGGCCGACAACAGGCCTGAGCTGCAGGAAAAAGCCTCGCTACTGAAGAAAACGCTTGAAAATCTGCAATGAATGTGAAGGGAAGAAACAAACAAGTGCCATGTTGTTTCGGGATTGGAAATGGTGGTGTTCTTTAGGAAACCACGTGGGGGAAAAGTAAAGATAAATCTGTAGCATGCATCATTCCTTGGCTGAAATAAAAAAAAGCCTTAAATTTTGTTCCTTATTAGCTTTATTTTACTTGTTTTTGAAGTACATGGGCCAAGTGAGTTTAATGGAATTTGACTTTTTGAGAGGTAGTAATAAATGAGACTGGCAGTAATAGTTAAAAAGAACTAAAGCTATTACATAAAAGGAGCTGCAAGGCAAGCTGCGTCAGTCTTGGAACCGTGCCAAGCTGAGGTTGTTGAGGAAGGCCTCGAAATCACCCGGTCTGACATCACCTGAGCGTGTGGAGAGTGACGCAGCGTCCCTTGTGGAGCTTGTGCGAAGTTCAGACCAGGTGTGTCGTGTCCTGTGCACGACCCTTGCTTTTGCAGCCTGCTGTCAAATCCACTAACCCTGGCCCGCCCCCGAAGTTCCCGAAGCGAGGTACACTGAGGTGGTGTGCTGCAGTCCTACTCTAGAGCACATGTGACTCTTACTATCAGGTTGATGAAAACCAGACACAGAACGTTTTGTATGTATAGGTGGTCAGTTTCTAAGACGCAGTTGTTCGGCACGTTTATAAGTTGAGAATAAATCTGGGTTCCATTTAATTGTGACCCAAGTCTTTGCTGGGGAGGTGAAAATAGACTGGATCAGAGTTGACTTTCTGTCCGTATATGTGGCTATGTATTTTGCAAAACCAAAAACAGCAAAATTATAGACTGCCTTGGTTTAGACCACTTTCAATCTTAAAACTGTAATTAGAACTTAAAATTTTCTACTCACTTTTATGCCTACAGTATGACTATAGAACAGAAGGAAAGCCTTTTAATTAACCATCTGGGAATTACTCTTTTTAAATGCCTTTTCTCAGAATAACACAAAATTTTTGCAAGTAAACAAATGCAGCCAAGGTTTTTCCCTTCTTTCTGCTGCTCATGCGTCTGCTGAAGGGTGTAGAATCAGCATAAGCCAAGTGCTTGTGGTAAGCTGAGCACTCTCTTGCTTGCCTTGGATTCTGGAGCACAAGACTGATTGACATTCAGTATTGTCCCCTTACTGACATGAACACCAGGAACCTCCATGTTTTTTTTTTTCTTGTGTGTGGAAACTTCATGTTTATTCGTTTTAGTAGTTTCCAGACCAATGTATTTAAAACATTTTTGTGACTCATAATAAAAGTAACTTTTTACATCATGACCCAGAATGTATGTGTGCGTGCGTGTGTGTGTATGTGTGTTTGTGTTTGAACATTGGTGTGTATGTCTGAGTGTGAAATCTTTAACTGCAATAAGTATTTCATGAAGTAATACACAGTTGGTATGGGTGATCCATTGCCGTATCTCTGTGTCTCAGAAATGTTCTTCAGACTTGCTAAGTTTCTAGTTCACAACTGGGTTGCTACTCACAGTTTGGTAAACACTGCCACTGTTAGGACTGTGCCCTTGTTTGCTGTGTAGGGATTGCTTCTGATTGGAAAAAAGGTTGACAAATAAGAATTCTAGTGCTCTTTCAGTAGTATCTTTGCCAATACTGAAACATAATTGTGAGTTGTTAATAGTGTCGTGAATTTTAAGCAGTCCCCCGTGGACTCCTGTTTAAGAATGGCTTTACTTGGAGAAAATAGCAACTGTGGATGGTCTTCAGAAAGCGGTGGCCTCTTGAGATTGGGTGTTTCCTAGATCGGTATTCTGCCCACCAAGCCCTCTGACTTCGCTTCTTGGTACCTAGGATACTTCCTTGGCAAGAACATGATGCAGGTCAGGGATGTTGAGAAGGTGAGGGTATAAGCTGTGCATTTGGTCTGTAGCAAATGTTGAAACCTCATGAGATTTTGTGCTTTTAAAACTTTTTATTTTATTTTATTTTTTTAAATTTACTATTGGGAACTTCCCTTGGTGCTGAGAGTGGTGCTGAGATGCCCAAACCTTAGTGCTTAGTGCTGCTGAAAGAGATTTCTTTGACTTTCCTAAGCACATAGCTGATTATATCCATAATGCCTTCATGTCAGCCAGCCAAATGTTTTCACAGTGAGTAGTGCTTATGTTACCATCTAATGCCGCTGATATTTAGCATATACAATTTTTTAAAAAGGTTAATAACAGCGTTTGTAATTGTGGAATGTTGATACAGCTGGACAAATGGCTAGCGACCCTGCACGTGCATTTATCCTCAGCCTTTGTTTCCCAGGGCCATCCAGAAGAGACTTTGATTTCTCTTTATCAGTGTTCACTGCTCCTTGTCACACAAACAACCCACGAATGGGGCCTGTTACTGAATTCCTTATTCCTGGCGTTAGCGCACCAGCTCCGTCCTCACACGTTTACTGATACGTGAAAAGCAGATGTCTGAAATACGGCAGTTAGAAGTAACCGTGAGAATGGCCAAAAGCAGCTATTGCAGCCGCATTCTGTCTGCACAAGGCTGCTACCAAATCCCCATTGCTTTGCCCTTCCATTTTTCACTCATGTATTTGTTAACAAGAAAAAAACCTTGAGATGTGACCTCACCGGTGAGTGCTCGACTTGCAGCCGTGTACCGGGAGCACTGCCTGCCCTCCATGGAACGTTCTACCTGCTGCTGTCACAGTGTAGTCATGCTGCTTGTTAAGTTCAGGGAATTCTTTTGACATTGGCACTTACTGAAATGTGCAATCTGTCATTAAATGGATGTATATGTAACAGATTTTGTATTTTATATGCAACCTCTTCATAGAATCCTTTGCAATGTGTACTCAGCTACTGAAGCATGCATAAGATTTATTTGAAAGGAAAACCCCACCCATACCCCTAAGGATATTAAATGGTAAATAAACGTTGCATGACCTGGTCTTTTGAAGTAATGCTTTTAATTTTTGCTGATTCTGTAGGAAAATAATCCAGCAGCCAACACATTGATTAGTTAGTTATACTTTATCAAAAGAAAAAATATAGAAGAGGATTCTGCTTTCCATATGCTGGGCTAGGTCTAATTAGTAGTTATTGCTCACTTAAATGTCTGGGAGTTCCAAAACTCTGAACTGCTTGAACGTGGAGAGAAGTTGTCATTTCAAGGCACAGTTTCCTCGTGAAGGTGGCTTATGTGCACATGAGACAACACAAAGTGCCTCTGACCAAAGTGAACACGCGTGACTGTGGGTGCAGTGATGCATGGGTGCCGGCGCATCTTGTGTTGCAAATTGTAAGGCTGAAAATTATGCCTGAAAGAATTACTTGCTCTTTCCTGGGCAGCAGCTAACCAACCCAAGCGGTTCCTTCTGGAATGCTCATCTTGTTCTCTTGTGCAGGTTTCAAGCTGCTGAGAAAGAATATTCTGAAACATGGAAGCAACCAGCTTTCCAAACATGGGGTTTATAGAGGTGTTAAGTTTCTTTACCTTTAAGAAATGTTACGTATTGGGGCTTGTTGGCTAGGATGGTAGCTTAGAAGTTTCTTTTAGATGACTGCACTGAGAACCATCAGTAAAGGAGAGACTACCATATTCCGAGGAGAGCAAGAATGAGGTGACAAGACAGAGAGGAAGCAAGCATGGAGAAACTGGAAGGAGACAGAAATCTGGAAACAGCAAGCAGTGCTAATCCCTCCGCTCCAGCCGTCGTGGACCCTGAAGCCAGGAGGAAAATATCAGGCAGCCCCGGAAGATAACACCACAGTTCTCACAAACCTGAGTCCAGGCCGACAGTTGAGGGGAAGTACTTTGCTGTTCCCCACATCTTGGAGCGCTGGATAGCCAGGCACCTGTTGTTTGGGGCTGTAGGTGAAAGGAGCCATCTTCAGTGAGGGAGCCTGGGACACTGTCCTTGCAGCCATGTAGGGGTTAGGCCTGGACTCCTGAGGTTGACCATGGGGAGCGTGGGCTGCGTAGGGTGTGATGATATTGGCCTGCCTGTTGTGTTACTGCAGCAGTGGCTGAGAGCAGAGCCGCAGGCAGCAGATCGCTGGGCATCGAGGCTGCTATCCTGCCGTGTGCTTCTGCTAAGTGAGGCTGCTCTGAGCCTGGCCCGGAGGAGCGCGAAGATTCCGCAGCCTTCTCCCTACATGGGAGGGAAGAGGAAGAAAGTGCCGAGGCAGAGACCTGGTTCCTGGTATCCATTCTCCAGAGACAGAGCCCTGTGCTCTGCTCACCCTGCTGCTCAGGACTTCCCCCGCCCCCCCCAGATGCCGCGCCCCTGGCCCACAGCCCACACTTTGTTTTCACTGTATCATTAGTATTGACTTGTTATATATTGATTTCTGTTGCAGTTTGTCTGGATATTGCCAACAAATTCATGACCAAACAGCTCAGGGGCAAGGAGTTTATTCAGAGTTCATGCCAACGACAGGAGCTGAGGGACTTGGCCACCCCACATTCACCGTGTTGAGAGGGGAAAAATCTCACTTGCCAGACAGCAAGATGCCACTGAGTCGGCTCCCCCCGCCCAGGGGATGGCCCCACTTTCGTGGCTGCACCTCTCGTGTAAGGTGGGCACTGTCCTGCAGGCTGACGGTCACCGCCGCTGCCACTCTCCACAGGTGTGCCCAGAGCTCAGTCTTCAGCTGTCAAGTTGACACATGAATCTTCCTGGCACACTTCATTTTAAAAATATTTTTGGTTCTTTATATATTTTCTGTTTAATTTGTGACTGGATTTTAAAATATTTCATGAGTTTTCCATTTTTTTCACATTTTTTTTGGTCCAGCTTTATTTTTATTCCTCCTTAACCTATCCCTTTTTATTTTATTACACTTTTAACTTTTTTAACTGTATAGTTTATTCCACATTATTTTTCCTCCTTTTCTGTGGTTATTGGTGATGTAACAGTTGTGTTTCATCTTCGTTGTATTTCTGAACTTGGTTTGCTTGGATATTGCTGATGCCACAGCAGTTTGCTTTCTCTCTGAGGATACTTGGGAATTGATCGCAGCATAGGAATACAAGAAATGTGGAGAAGACAACACGATTTCAGAAGTTAATAACTCTTCAACAGCTGAACATAAAAATGCTGAAATGAACAGAGAACTCAAAGGTTTATTTTTAAAAGTCAACAGTGATTTCAAAAAGGATTCAAAAAAACAGATGAGTAAAGAAGCCAGTTGGACATGAAATGTAGTAAAGCTGCAGGGGAAAAAAGCAGTGGGTACAAAAGCAGCTTAAGTCAAAAACTCAGTGGAAAGTATCACCAATAGATTAGACCAGGAGGAAGAATATCAGGGATTGGAGGCAACATTTTAATACTTCTTGGATATGATCAAGGGAACAAATCTACGAATCTGGTTTCAGGAGGAGTGGAGATACAGACGGAAGACATACAAAATATCAATGTCTTAACATTCCATTTCCCAACTCTAGGAATAACACGAATATCCAAGCACAGGGTGCATGTCGTACCCCAGAGTGACCAGGAGAGGATGTCTCTGTCCTTGTAGCTAAAACTGTAATGGAGTGTAAAGGAGTGCTGAGAGCTGCAAGTTCCCGAGGAAGACAACTGTCCGAGTAAATTATTCCACAACAGAAGCCCTAAGGAGAGCAGGGACTGATGGATTTCAAACCCTGAAAGAAAGCGCTAAGGTTACTGTATTTATCAAAGTTATCCTTTAAAATCAAAAGGAAAAACAAACACCTTCCAAAAGAAGCATGACCTAGAGCAATCTATGCCCACTAAGCTGTATTTGGGAAAGAAATGGGAATACTCCACACAAGACAAATACAAGCACAGTTCAGGAAAGGGCGTATTTCAAAAGAACTGATAAGCCAGACATGGTGGCGTATGTCTATAATCTAGCATTGGGGAAAGAAGATTGCTTCAAGTTCAAGGTCAGACTGATAATGCAAAGCATATCACATTACTCAACAAGTCCCGAAACCTCCTGATAGGAAGGAACTGGTGTCAAATATAAGTGCTCTAAACAAGAGCCAACTTTTGGTGGTTTACAAGAAACACACTTTACTGGCAAAAACCCAAAAGGTGAAAGACAGAAAATGATATTCTAAGCAAGTGGATCCTGTGAGCAAGCACAAATAGCTGTACTCCTCTGACAAAGTAGACCCCGAGCCAAGATTTAGCCAACGAGATATAAGAAGGTCATATCTTTTTAAAGGAAAAAGCAATCTACCAAAAGATAAAATGATTGTAAGTAAATATGCACCAACCAAACATGGATGTAAACAATTTTATAAACTACTGGATCTTGAGATCCAGATATAACACCCAACTTTTGTCAATAAATATCCAGACACCCCCGTACAACTAAAAGAAAATGAAACTTTAAAAGTAACATTTACTGAGGGAGACTCTAAGTTGGAAGTGATAGTTGTTCCAACGGCTACCAAACTGCAGTACAGGAACACAAGAAATATGGGAAAGATGACTCTGAAGGCTCATAACTCCTCAATAACTGAATATAAAAATATTGAAACATGGAGATGTTCTTTTCTGGACATTCTATTTAACATACTAGATGTGTCCTGTACTTGGGTAATGAATTTTTAAAGATAAAGTGGACTTAATAGTTACAGAATATTCTATTCCAAGAGCCACAGAATATATGTCCTTCCCAACAGCCCATACGACTTTCTCCAAAATACATTTAAATCATAAAGCAAGTTTTAGGAAATACTGAAAAATTGAAATTATCTTTTCAAAGCATAAAGATTAAAAATAGAAATCATTGGTTGGAGACAATATATGAGCACATGGAAATTGTACAATTTTACAATTTTTAATGGTTAGTGGGTCGCTAAGGAATTGGGATAAATCAAACATTTTGTAGAATCAAATGAACATGAAAACACCTTACTAGATTCGAATACAGTAAAGTGAGTTTTAAGAGGGCGCTTTATGGCTATGCATGCATACATTTGAAAATTCAGAAAAATCTGAAATGATCTAGTGATACATCTAGAGGTTAAAGCAAGAACAAACCAAGTCCAAAATTAGTAGATGGAAAGAAATAATGACGATCAGAGCAAAAATTAGTGAAGTGGAGATAGAATAATACAGAATCGATAAAGCAAAGACTTGGTTATTTGAAAAGATAAACACTTAGCCAAACTAACCAAATGAAAAAGAAACCCAAGTTAGTAAAAAAAGAGATGAAATAGGGGACATTACAACAGGTCATTCAATCCAGAGAGCCATTAAGAAATTCTTTGAAAACATTTCAGTAAGTTGGAGAATCTAGAAGTACATAAATTTCTAGACATGTGTGACCTGCCAAAATTGAGCCAAGAAGGTATAAAACTAAGATCCATAACAAGCAATGGAATTGGTGCAGTAAGTTTCCTAGGGCTGGAGAGATAGTCCAGGGATTGACTCTGCCTTGCAAGCAGAAGGTTCTGAGTTCAGATCCCATGGCCCATGTAAAAAATGCCAGGTGGAATTGGTTAGCCACCTGTACTTAAAGCCCTGGTAGGCAGAGCCTGGGAAGTTACAGAGCAAAGCAAAAAGGAGATAGCAATCTAGGATGATTCCAAAGTGTCACCCTCGGTCCTCCACAGGGACAAACAGTGCCCCCCCCCCCCAAAACAAGTAAAGCTAAAAAAAAAAGGTCTCCCAACAAGCAAAGGCCCCAGGCCACAAGGATTCAGTGCTGGATTCCACTACCTCGAGTAGTCCTCAGTCTACTCTATAATACAGAAAAGGGACTCACTCTACATCCAAAGCCAGATAAGAACAGGGCAACAACAGTAAATTAAGCTGTGGCAGTTTCCTTAGTGAACATTCATGCAAAAAAAAAAAAAAAAAAAAAAAAAAAAAAAAAGAACTCCAATAAAAATACTATTAAGTCAAATTTAGCAACATGTTGTTTCATCCCAAGATACAAGGATGGTTCCCTGTATGTAAATCAACAAACATAATGAAATCATGTGACTAGAATAAAGCAAATCCATCAACCTTTCATGATAAATCCCTGAAGAAGCAGACTGAGCGGGCTCAGGCTTCAACACAATAAAGGCGGTTGTGTAACAGCCTTGTAGCCAACATGCAAATTGGGAAATGCGACAAGATTTGTGCTAAATCAAGACTGACACAATTGTCACCTCCTCATTCAATATAGTGCTTGAAATTTTAGCAACCATAAAGAAGGAGGAGGACAGGAATGCAAGCCAGAAAAGAAGTCAAATTCTTTCTCTGCAGATGGTATCCTATACTTAGAACACCCTAAAGATGCCACAGAAATCTCTTAGAACTGATGAACACCTTTAGTATAGTAGCATGATACAAAAGTCAGCATATAAAGAATAAGTAGTTCACAAGTTTTTGATCCTGAATGTTAATATTTGTTTTTTCTTCAGCAATTAAAGCTATATCATGTGGAACTCCAGTCATCAAATGGTACTTATTGCTCTGTGCACGTACACATGTGCTATTTTAAAAATTAATGTAAAATAAACCTAAAGCAGGCTTTTCTCACATCTCAATTTAGAAAGAAAAATTAGGAAAAATGTTCAAGTTAAGCCCTGCTGACTTAACTAGTAAGACTTCCAGAAATGGTCATATGCCCAAGAATCATCATCTCATTTCTGAATGACTTCATTAGGACAGTTTTAAATGTTTTTTCCCCCAATTTAGTTCTTGTTTGGTATATGTATGCATTCAGTGATATGTATGCAATGTATGCATTCATCTCTTCTCATTATCCAACCTCAGTGATGTAACAAACTGTGGCTCATGATCAATCCCAGCCTGCTGCTTATTTTTTATAGATAAAATGTTATTGGAATACAGTGTGGTTGTGTGTTTTTGTTTAGTCTGTAGCTGTTTACATGTAGAGGCAAGTGATTGTGAAAAAGATGAAAAAGCTCAACATAGTTATTCGTGTTTAAGAAAAAGCTTGGGATTGGAGAGATGGCTCAGGGATTAAGACTCTGCCTCAAATGCAAAAGGTCTTGAGATCTGCTTTCTGGTCCCATGTAAAACCGCCTGGCAGAAATGGTAGTGGCCTATTCTTCAGGCCCTGGTGGGTGGAGCCTAGGAAACCCCAGGACGAAGCTAAAAGGAGGTAGAAGCAATCCAGCATGATTCCAGAAGTCACCCTTGGTCCTCCACAGAGACACACAGTGTTCTCTGATACACACACGCACACACAAAAGAAATAAAAAAAGACTACTGTCTTGAAGTATTAGTAAGACGAGGTGGAGAGGGCAAGGTACGCGTCGATTTCATCACTAGTTTCCTTTAAAAAATACTTCTGAAGTAGATTTTAGTCTTTTGTCAATGCTTACAGAGGAAAAAATGGGAAGTACAGAGTTGTCAGAAATATTTTATTTTCTTAGAACTTTGTGTAAAATTCAATGATGAGATTGAGGATTTAAACTTTAGTACAAATATAGAGTTGGCCTATAGTTAGTTGTCTTAAGTGAAGAGGAGGTTATGAATAAAATTGTTGCTGGGCCAACAAAAAAAGTATATAAGATATTAAGGATTAGTTCTCCAAATGTGACTAAGCGTGTAGCACCAATGTTTATCTGCACTGCCTGCCATGACTCGGACTATTTGGTGTGGGCTGATTCTGGCTTAGTTGTTTCTCTGCTGACATAATCTTTCTAATTCGACCTTGAATTGTCCTGTCCCTTCTAGGATTTTCAGGTATTTTATTGTTCCATACACGAATGTAGTGAATTCATGATAATTTTATTTCTTAGCTCCAGTCCCATGTCCCCTCCTGTTTCCCCTTCCCACTACAACCCTTCTTCCCTGCCAGTCTCCCTCCCTCCTGTTTTTTCTTTTCTGACACGAGTGGCCCACTGTGTTTCATTTGGGTTTCCTTCAATGGCATGCACCTAAGCAGCCATGCCCACACAACAGATACATACATACATATGTATATGTATGTATGTATGTATACATATGTATGTATGTATATGTATATTTTTTTAAATTTTCCCATAAGATCTGTGTGGGATTTGCCCTATCCACACATCAGCCTGAGAACTCAAGTGACCCCACAGCTCCCTGAGACTGAGGAAGAAAACCCTGCTGTGGGGAGATGCTTTCCTCAGTGGCATATCCATGGATACAGTTCACTCCCCATCCAGTATTTTTAGGAATAAAGTTTTGACATCATGATATGCCGAATGATGAAGAATTCAGGTAGCTCTACCCCTAGCAGAGTGGTCAGCCAAAGCTGACCAAGGAAGTGTTCCCCCGTGGCACAATGGCACCCCCTCTGAGTGCTGCCTCTGCTGCAGCAGGTATCTAGACGCGTGCAAGAACAGACATCTGTTGGATCCAGCATGACACAGGAGAGACACTGGGGCAGGAAGGAGGCTTGTTGGGAAGAAAAAGCCTCCCAGTACAAAGAAAGACAAGAGGGGCTAATGGTGGTGGGGTGGCCAAGGGAAAAGGAAGATAATAAAAAATCGTATTCTGATTCTAATAATTTAAAATTAAAAAATTGAAGGTTCACCTTATTTAGAAGTATCTTTCTGCAATCAAAAACACAAGGAAAGAAGAAAATCATTGGCATTAAAAAGAACATTTAGGGTCTGGAGAGATGGCTCAGAGGTTAAGACTTTGCTTCGCAAGCAGAGGTCCTCAGTTCAGATCCCAGGTTCCACATTAAAAAAAAATATCAGGCAGAAAGGGCTGTACTTCCGGGATGATGCCCAGAGTCATTCTTGGTCCTCCACAGAGACATACAATGCCCTCATACACACACATAGGCACACACACACACACAAAGTAAAAAATAAATACAGTTTATAAAATAACATTTAAAATGTTTCTTACAAAACGGATTATTCCTACTTGCTTCTGTCTTGGTGCAGGGATTAACTGTCCAGAATTCACATAAAACAAGTCATAATAAGCATAAGAAAATTGAAATTGTAGGGGCTGGAGAGGTGGCTCAGGGGTTAAGCCTCTGCCTTGCAGGTAGAAGCTCCTGAGTTCGGATCCTAGATCCCACATATAGATGCTGGGCAGAAGCAGGGGCGGCCTGTGCTTCTGGTCCTGGTAGGGCGGAGCCTGTGAATCCTGGGGCAGAGTAAACAAGGAGGAGGTGGAGGTGGTTCATGGTGGTTCCTGAATTCATCTGTGGTTCTACACACATACACATACATACACACACATACACACACATACATACATACACGGGCACAATTGAATAAAAATAAAAATAAATAAAAATAAATTTAAAAAAATTTAAAAAAGAAAATTATAATTGTAGAGATATTTTATGATAAATGAACTGAAAAATATAAATGAATAATCAAATGAAATTTGAGAGATTTATAAATATGTAGAAATTAAATATACCTCTAAGTAACTAAGTTGCCAAGAAGAAACAACTACAGAATTAGAAAAATTATTTGAGATAAAGTGAAGAGGTTTACGGTTAAAGGAATGTGTAAATGACAACTTCAGGCTGAAATGAAATGAAGCAGAAAGGAAGAAAATGTTCTGAGCAGAAGTAGATAAAATTGAAAATACAAAAATAGGAAATGTAAGTTGGATCTTGAAAGATCAACAAAGTTTTAGCTGACCGACAAAAAATGCTCATTACTAAGGCACAGATGAAAGAAGGAAGGTTACTATTTACTGATCTTAAGATTAAAAAAATATATGAGCAGCTATAGGAACATACAAAATTCAAATCTCTAGACAGACTAGAAAAATCTGCTTAGACTGATAAAACTAAAGAAATTGAATTAGAAATACAGAAGCTACCCACAAAGGAAATTCCAGGCCTAGATGGTGAATTCTCTCAAATACCTAAGAGGCAATTCTTGACAAAAATGTGGATGGTTTTCCTTTGTGGGGTATTCATGGTGTAGCTTACTTGCCCCAGTTTCTGTGAGTGGAGAGAGCCAACAATGACTCACCATTTACATTGTGCCAGTTACTATCTAAAGCGTTCTCTCGCTCTCTCTCCCTCTCTCTCTTTCTCTCCTCTCTCCCTCTCTCATTCTCTTCCACAGTCTTTCAGTGCTCATGTGATAAGTCCTGTGTTAAATGTATTAAAGATGAATCAACTGAAAAAATTAAAGGTCCAGCATCAAGAAACGGGTGCCCACATCCTCTGTCACTATAGCTACGTGAACAATTTTGCTGGTGCTTGTTTGGGGCAGACGCTGCCCTTAGCATCTGACACATGATAACTTCCAGTCTTACTGAAAACATCTGACAACAATCAGGCAAATCCATAGTCGCTGTGTAGTGACAGGGCCAGGCTTAATACTCTACACACTTGCTTTCAAATTCCAACTTATTTTCTTGTCATCTCTGGGATCTTTGACATGTTGTCTCCCCTCTCTAAGCTTCAGTTTTCCCATTATAAAAACAGAGGTGTAGGCTGGAGAGATGGGTCAGGGGTTAAGACTCTGCCCTACAAGCAGAAGATCCTGAGTTCCGATCCCTGGTCCCATGTAAAAACTGCCAGGTGGAAACGACACGGCCTGCACTTCCGGTCCTAGTGGATGGAGCCTGGGAGAATCCCAGAGTGGAGCAAAAAGGAGGTAGAAGCAATCCAGGATGATTCCAGAAGTCACCCTGGGTCCTCCACAGGGACAAACAGTGACACACACACACACACACACACACACACACACACACACACACACACACACACATACGCTAAATAAATAAATACAGTTTTAAAACAGAGGTGCTAATTGTTCCCACCTAATAGAATCTCATAGATGATATTTAGAAACTGCATAATATTTTAGTATGTTCTAAGTTCAGTGAATGAAAGTTAACGTGAAAATTTGATTATCTTAAAAATAATGTTTGCCTATATAGTCTCATAATTACTGACTTTTCTTAGAGCTGCTCTAGGGTCACGGCAAAGCTGAGCGATCCCCATATACCTTCTGTGCTTCCCCATGCTTAGCGTATTCCATCACCCTCCTCACCTCTCAGACAGGTGTGCTCACACTAAGGACGAGTCAACACAGTGAGACGCCTCATTACCACCCGGGGTTCATGGTTTGAATCAGGTATCTCTCTCCAGGGTGGACGTTTTGTGTTGGGAAAGTGGACGATGACATGTTATTAATGGCAATGACGTCTCACAAATAGTTTGACTGCCCTAGAAATTTCTGTGCTCGATTTGTTCATCCTCTCTTCCCCTCTTAATCCTGTAACCACCGACCCCTCGATGATCTCCACAGTCTTGTCTCTTCCTAAATGTTCTATAGCTGGAACCATGTGGCCCACGATGTTTTCTACTGGTTTCTTTCCCTGAGTTGAAGGTGGGGCTCCTCCAGGCTTCTTGATGGTTTTATAGCTCATTTCTTTGCAGCCTTGAATGCTCCTCTTGGAGGTACCTTAACTTATGAGTTATCCACCACTAAAGGACCTTGTGGCTGTTTGTAAGTTTTGGCAGTTATGGATAAAGCTGTTGCAAAACATCTGTCTGTATGGTGTGACAGATGTGAAACATCTGTCAGATGTGTGTATAGTGTTTTTAGGGTGTATGTATTTGCATGGGTGTAGGTGCATGTGTGCACAGGTGTGTGTGTACATGAGCACACTCCAGCATTCCTAAGGAGGCTCAAGGTCATCGTGGAATCATCCTTGATAGTTCTTCCATGTTGTCGTCAGCTTGGTCTCTAAACCCAAAGCAGCCTTTAGGGCTCATGTGGCTGGTCAGCTTGCTCTGAGGATTCCCAGGTGCCACCTTCCAGGGCCACGTTTGTCCCAGACTCTTTTCAGGTGATCTGTCTTCAATAGGAATAGTGCATAATGATTCTATGTCTTCAGTGTATCGGTTTGTCCCCAAATGGATACATGGAGATGATTTTCTTCCACTGTAAAGTACTAATTCTATCTTTGAGATTATTAAGTAATTCACTACAAGATCTTTTGATAGTGTGCATCTCTTTATCATTGACATATCATTAATATATCATTGACCCCTCAATGTCTAGCATGGATCACAGGCACTAGGATCCTTAGAGGCAAGGGATTAACAGCCACAGTAGTGTTCCCATACTAAAGGGAAACACAAAAAAAGAGCTCTAGGCAATGCCACTGAGTCCTTACACCTCATCAGAGAGGAGGATCCAGAGGGAAGTTTGACATGCACACTAAAGGATGCTCCAGGGATTGGGGGGGGGGACAATGGGAGAAAGGGAGGGAGGGAGGAAAGGAAGATGAAAAGGGGGGAGGGAGCAAGGGGATCCAGGAAGGGGTGGACAGAGGGAGGGGAATGGGGTACCTATCAAGTTTGTATGAGTGTAAAAAGTAAATGAAATTAATAAAATAAAATAAGTGTACCTGCTCTTCCAGACAGCACATAGTTTCATTGTTTTTATTTATTTATTTATTTATTTATTTATTTATTTATTTATTTATTTATTTATTTATTTATTTTCCCCAATCATACAAGGTCAATAGGTACCCCATCCTCTCCCTCCCTCCACCTCTACCCAGTCCCCCCTTACACCCTCTCCCACTTCCCCTTCCTTTCACTTCCTCCCTCCCCCTCTCGCAATACCTTCCCTTTCCCCTCTCCCATCCCCTGGAGCATCCCCCTGTGTGAACGCCAAGCTTTCCTCTGCATCCTCCACTCTAGTGAGGTGTAAGGACTCAGTGGCATTGCCCAGAGCCCTTTCTCGGGCTCCCCTTTGGTATGGGAACACTATTATGACTGTTAATCCCTTGCCCCTAAGGATCCTACTGCCTGTGATCCATGCTAGACTTTGGGGGGGGTCGTTGACATGTCAGTCACTGTGCAGGACATGAAGAGTCTGACTATGGCTCCTGTGGCCCTAACTTGTGGAGCGTCTTGCATATCATTGCTCCTCCCCATCTTTAGACTCTTACAATCTTGCTGCCCCCTCTTCTGCAAGTTTCCCTGAGCTTTAGGATGGGGAGAGATTTGGCTGGTCTGGTTCCAGGTGTTCAATGCAGGGTCTTTGGTGTTCTAAACTATGGTTTGTTGTTGTTTCCAGTCTTGCTTGAACTGATGAATTTTAAGTTTATTGTATAAATTATAGTCCATTATCATAGCTTTATTTTGATGTGCACAATAAGTTGTCCAGACGTGGCACTGGCAGATTCCTCAAGTGTGTTTTTGACATTTTCCTGTCATTCTTTATGCATTTCCTGTCATTCTTGTATGCATATGGTAATAGCATGTACGATAAGATAGCCTGAGCTCATCCTTTTTCTGCTTTAGTTGCTACCAGCCACTTCCCCAGGAAGTTGTAATTCCTTCTAGCTGGGAAGGTCACCAAGAACCAAGATCTAAGTCTTGGATGCACGGAGGTCTTGTTACATAAGGCCTTCTCAGTATGTGTAAAATCGATTAAAATTTATGATTCAGTCACTTATTTGTGCCTTAAAAGAATGAATACTTTTCCATTATTTATGAAAAATATGAAGTAATTTCAAAAATGTGAAAATTTTGCATCTTAGCATCTAGGGATGTATTTTCTCTGTATTTGGCAGAAGAGTCTGTATTGTTTACTAATACATGACTGTGGATAGGGATTGACGGAGAAGAGGGAATAGAAAACTTGTTTTGATGAGGTCTTGCAAACATTTTGGAGAAGCCGTGATTCACTTTCTGAGTCTTTGAAAAGTTTGATATAATTGGATCATTGGGACATTATCCCTGAAGGACATGAAGTTTCAAACCTTAATGTTATACCTGCTAAACTTTAAATTGCTCAGGGACCACAAGTATTCCCCTACACAACAAATGATTTACACAGTTGCTGTCCTTTGTCACTTTCAGTTGTGGTGTTAACAGCTGATAATTTGAGAAGAAATTAACTTGAACTCTTGGTTTTCTTATGTAACATTTATTTTAACACCAGTGCATCCATTCTTTCTTGCACAGGAATAACTTTATGAAGTCTATCAACAAACATTATTTGGAGTTGGTAACAGGGAACTCAGGTGGGAAGACCAATTTTTCTTGGCTACTCTGCTTACGTTATAGAAAGTATCAAATTTCAAGCAACTAGGCTTATTTTTCTTTCCATTCCCCAAAATTGTATTTGTGAGTGTGCTAGCAGAAGTCCATGAATTTTTTCTTTAAAGTAACCTTTCTGGATAATCTATTTGCTCAGTAGGGACTGTGTCAAATATGCAAGATTGCAGAGAAATCGCTAAGAAACATGTTTGCTAATACATGAGACAGAATGAACACTAGCTGATGGAAGAAAATGGAAGAAACCCTTCAGAAGAGCAAATACTGTGCGCGTGATCACAGAGGAACACCTGCAAGTGCTTTTCAGCTATTAAGGCCACATTCGGTGTTGATCCTTAACGTTTGGCAACATAAGGTACTAGGAGATGAAGGACGAAGAGGAAAAAATAAAGGAAAGGGCTTGTGAATAGGGAACTGAACAGGGTGGGGAGAAGCTGAAGACAAAACAGTACAAGGAGACAGCTGGAGAAATATACCTTGGGGTTCTCAGTAAGGCTCGGCAGGTGAGGTTCCTCTTGCGAACCCGTGTCGCTTCTCCAGAACCCTGCAGGGTGGAAGGAGTGAGCTGACTTCTGAAAGTGGTTCTCTGATCTCTACCCGTGTATCATGGCGTGCATGTGCCTTCTCTGTCTCTTTCTTTCCTTCTCTTTCTTCCTCTCTTTCTCTCTTCCTCTCTTCCTCTCTTTCTCTCTTCCTCTCTTTCTTTCTCTCTTTCTTTCTTTCTTTTTCTTTCTTTCTTTCTTTTTCTTTCTTTCTTTTTCTTTTTCTTCTTCTTTTTCTTCTTTCTTTCCTCCTCTTTCTCTTTTTCTTTCCTTTCCTTTCTCTCCTCTCCTCTCTCTCTTTTTTTTTCTTCCTTCCTCCTTTCTTTCTCTCTCTTTCTTCCCTCCTTCCTTTCTCTCTCTTTCTTCCCTCCTTCCTTTCTCTCTCTTCCTTCCCTCCTTCCTCCCTCCTTCCCTCCTTCCCTCCTTCCCTCCTTCCCTTCCTCCCTCCCTCCCTCCCCCTCCCTCCTTTCCTTCCTTCTTTTCCTTCCTTCCTTCCTTCCTTCCTTCCTTCTTCCTTCGTCCTCCTTCCTTCCTGCTTCTTCCTTCCTCCTTCCTTCCTTCCTTCCTTCCTTCCTTCCTTCCTTCCTTCCTTCCTTCTCTTTCCCTTGCTTTCTGTCAGACCAACAATAATAAATAAGAATAAATAAAACCTTTTTTCAAGGGAAGACTCCGTTTCCATCAGAACCAAGCCAAGATCTTCAGCACCACATCTGGGCCAGCTTTTTGAACATGGAGACGTGGGAGAAGGAAGACCCCCTCCAATGGAGGGCAACTAAGAAACAAGCAAAGGCCGACGGTGAGGGGCGCACGGAGCTAGAGTACCTGGAACATGACCACTGATGGGATTTCTTGGGGACAAAAAGCAGAGAGGACAGTGAGGGAAGATGGACGGGAGAGAGCTGCAGAGACAGAAAAGGTTTGAAGGCAACAGGAGCGTGGTGAGTGCAAAAGCAAGACAATTTTTGTTGGAAAAAGTAAAATCTTAAGTGTTATTTTTTTTAAACAACTGTATGACCGTTAATTCTATTTCCAAAAGAAATACAAAGGAAAATTTCAAAGGGATGTTGACTTCTGCATTTCCTGCTATTCATGGGCTTAAACACATAGATGATTAACCAGGTCTAACTCTTACGACCCTTTAAATGTAAGGTATGCACTACTTGGCTCTGTCCTCTCCTAGCCATTGTTTCTAACTCTCCCTGTTCTCTCCCATCTTGAGCTGCCCTCCTGCACTCTAATGCTCTCCACCTTAAGGCTGTGGTGTCCTCTGCCTCTCCTGGACCAAGTGTCCAAGGACTTCTTCCCTCTTCTCTCATTTTCAATAAAATCCCAATGTATGGGTGGATAGATAGATAGTTAGATAGATAGATAGATAGATAGATAGATAGATAGATAGATAGATAAAAGGCATGGGACTCTAATGAGCAAAACTATAGAATTTTTAAAAATGTTTTAACAAGGCAGTTTTTTTTTGTTTGTTTGACTTACAAAATGGTTCTTAAATGCAGCCACTGTACTCACAACAATGTCGTTCCTTAATAAGCTGTGAATGTGAAGAATGGAGCTCATCTAGCTGCCAGCTTCCTCTGGGCTGGTTTAAAATCTACTTATTTGTGGGCTAGAGAGATGGCTCGGGGTTAAGACTCTGCCTTGCAAGCAGGTCCTGAGTTCAGATCCCATGTCCCATGTAAAAAAATGCCAGGCAGAAACAGTGGCGGCCTATACTTCTGGCCCTGGTGAGCGGGGCCTGGAAAACCCAGAGAGAAGCAAGGAAGTAGAAGCAATCCAGGATGATCTTTGAAGTCATCCTTGGGCCTCCACAGGGACACACAGTGCCCTGTGATACACACACTGTACACACACACACACACATTAAAAATTTTTTTAAAAATCAACTTATTTGTGGCAATGTTCCTTCCCTTCCTCCAGGAAAGATCGAGGCTGGCTTTTATTACACATAGGAGTAAGCACTCTGTGAAGTAGAGAGATGATCTCTGCTACCTCTTGTGAGGTTGAGGATAAAGGCTTTGGGTACCGAGAGAGCAGTGCAGGAGACAAGTGCACTACAGCCAAGTGGCTTTTTCTGATGTATTCAGTGTTTATTTGCATTGTCCTCCTTTCAGTCCACTCTCACATTTCTATCGCAAGTCTGCTTGTGCCAAGAATAGCATTGTGAGCTGATAGTGAAATATTAAATCCAGCTTGTTCTTTTTATGCATGTGCATATATTTGTGGGTTGTGTGCATGTATGCATGTGCATGTGTATGGCTGTGAGCACACATGTGCGTAGGTTCATGTGCACATATGTGTGTGCGTGTCTGTGAGACCTGCATGTTGATGTCGGGTGTCTTATTTGATTGCTTTGCACTTTTATTATTACGGCGGGGTCTCTGAATTGAATGCAAGAGATCGCCAATCGGATAGGCTAGTGTGGTGATTCACTACAAGTGCCAACCTGATGATTGAAAGCTGGAGTCTGGGCACATTTGGAAAGAATTAGTGGCTGTGCAAACTTGCAGGAGATTGACTGATGAGGGAAGACCCCTGGTGAGGGGGACTTGTCCTTAGGCAGGTGACTAGGACGGAGGGATCAGAGTTAGGGAGGTGACATTCTTTGAATACTACACAGACATGCTGTCCAGCAAGTGAGGTTTGCCCCTCTCTTCGCAGTCATGTGGACATGGTGTGACCAGTTGCCCTTTGACCCTGGTCACTAAGCTGGACTAAGAAATGGAATCAGACAATTGTAAGAGAGAATAATCCTTCTTGTTCTTCTAAGCTCTTTGATGGTGAATTTATCAGCAACATGCAGGCGAACTGTAGCAGTTAGGTAGCAGCTCTTCTGGGGAGTCTGTTTTTGCATCCTGAATGATGGGATTATGGTGGCCGCCACGCCTGCCCAGCTCTTCTTTGTGTTTTGGGATGCAGTGTCCTCACACCTGTGGGGCAAGCACCTTAACCGCTCAGCCATCTCTGTAGCCCTTGGGCTGTTCATATTTCTGGATTCTCAATTTTTTTTAAATTTTGTTGTGGAAGATCAAACAGATCCAACCAGTTTTTGTCCCCCTATAAGTTCTAAGTACATTTTTCGGTTTGTGTGTGGTTGCGTTGCTTATAATCATGAAAGATACGTTTGAGAATGCTTTCCTAACCAGATAAACATTCAACTTTCTCCATTTCTTTGGGTCCTCAGAGGAAATGAAGAGAATATAGCTGTGGTAACTGCAGGCTGAGAAAAACGGAAGGAAATGCAAGGAGAAAATGTCACCGTGTGGAGCTTTTTTTTCCTGGAGGGATTTTCCCGATACCCAAGATTAGAGATTGTTCTGTTTGTCTTTAGCCTTACCATGTATCTGGTTACCCTCCTGGGTAACGGTTCTCTCATTTTGATCACGGTCCTAGATTCACACCTTCAAACTCCCATGTACTGGTTCCTTGGTAATCTGTCGTTCATGGACATCTGCTACACATCCGCTTCCATTCCTGCTCTGTTGGTGAACTTGCTTTCGTCTCAGAAAACCATCGTCTTTTCTGGCTGTGCCCTGCAGATGTATCTCTCCCTCGCCATGGGCTCCACAGAGTGTGTGCTTCTGGCCGTGATGGCTTACGACCGCTACGTGGCCATCTGCAACCCTCTGAGGTATCCCGTTGTCATGAGCAGGCAGGTGTGCGTGCAGATGGCCACCGCGTCCTGGCTCACCGGCTGCCTGACCGCCCTGCTGGAAGCCAGCTTGGCCCTGCAGACGCCGCTCTGTGGGAATCTCATCGATCACTTCACCTGTGAGATTCTGGCGGTCCTTAAGTTAGCGTGCACAAGTTCCACGCTCGTGGACATGGTGATGCTGGTGGTCAGCGTGCTCCTTCTGCCCGTCCCAATGCTGCTGATTTGTGTCTCCTACGCCTTCATCTTGTCCACCATTCTGAGGATCAGCTCGGCAGAGGGCAGAAGCAAAGCCTTTTCCACCTGCGGCGCGCACTTGGCGGTGGTGGTCTTGTATTATGGTGCCGCCCTGTCCATGTACCTGAAACCTTCTTCTTCAAGCTCGCAGGAAATAGACAAGATCATCTCGTTGCTTTATGGAGTGCTTACCCCTATGCTGAACCCCATAATTTACAGCTTAAGAAACAAAGAAGTGAAAGATGCTGTGAAAAAACTCTTAAACAAAACGCCATTGGCATCAAGCACATGAGCGCGTCCGACGGGGCACCTGTGATGTTTCCTGATTGGCGTTCCCAGGAGCAGAACTCACCAGAGAAATTCAAGACAACATTAAACCCTTTAGGATTCTGACTTGAACATTAACTTTACAGTTTCACAGTTTGGAAGCGCATGTACACAAAATAGTTGCCTATGGATAGCCTCCCTTACATGCGGATGCTAATATCGAACCTTCAGATTGCTGTACTTGATTAGAAACACCAGTTTTCATTTCCTACTAGTTCTTGTTTGGGTGTTTTGTGAGCGTGAGAAGTTTTGAACTATATAGTCACCAAGTGTTTGTTTCCAAAGGAAACTTGGATAGATTTAGAGCCAGTGAAAATTAGAGCCAGAAGAAGCGTGTGGTAAGGTCTTGGCTTAAATCCTTCCTTGAATGGGAAAGGGGAGTAAAGAAACATCAATCAAAAGAATAATATTGGCATTGGTTGTGGAAATAAGAAAATGAAAACAAAGAAAAATTCAAAGACTGGTCAACTTGATACACACAGAACTTTGAGCATCCTTCTTCCTTTGTGGCCAGACTTTATTCTACTACACAGAATTGGCTTCCTAATTCCTTGTTATTCTAAGCTCCTGATTAAAATTCCTTGTCTTCACAATAAAATCTATTTTTTTCTAAGCATTTGCTTTAACATATTGCTATGACCTTCTCAAATTCTGTTCTGGTGGGCAACTAGTTACATAAACTGCCTGTACATTTTTACTCTGTGTGCTACAGTAATCAAGGCACAATCCAAAATTCTGAGATTCAAGAATATTTCTCTCATAATAAGGGACAGAAACTTAAGTCAGTGATAAGAAGAAATTTGAGAAGTTTTTAACTTAAAAACTGTAAAATCATAGTAAGAATTAAATAACCTTTTAGGATATGTATAATATATCATTGTATTTTAGTAAGTTTAATTAAAATATCAGAATGAAATAAATTTCCTTGTCTTCCTGAATAAGAATCCAGCAAGACCTATGTCATAGTTAAGTACAGGTGTCAACTTGACTGATGAGGGTTTGAGCTCTGGGCACATTTGTGGAGAATTAGTGGTTGAGTTGAGCCCAAAGCGAATCTGAAGGAGATTGTCTAGCTGATGGGGAAGGTCCAGCCCATGGTGGGTGGGATTAGGCCCTGGAATAAATCACGGAGAGCTGGTTGAGAGAGTTGGCATCCTTCTGTTCACTTGGCCAGATATGCCGGTCTGGCAAGTAAGGATTGTCCATCTCTCAGCCATTATGTGGTGCTGGTGTGGCCAGTTCCCTTGGCTCTGGTGTTGGTGCGTGCTCTCCCATCAAGCTGGACTGAGAAATGTAACCAGGAATCATAACAGAGAATAAACCCTTGTCCCTTAAGCTGCTTGATGGTCATTTATCAGCAACCATGCAGGCTGACTGCAACAACCTGTTTCATGTCTACCTGTAATTTAACATTCTAAGCAAATCTGTCTCTATGCCCCTGTATATTATAGTCCTACTATATGTTAACTGAGTCTTTTCTGCACAGTGGCTGACAGAGAAGTCTTTATCCCTGGAGAACTGTTAGATGCCTCAGACTTCCTAACCTACTGGCCACAATAAGTCTCTGGCAGTTTCAAGGCCATCTTTGAAATGAAGCATTAGAACAGGCTTTTCATTAGATCACAGTTGAATCTGATGTTCAGAGCAGAACTGAATTGTCCACTTTCTGGAATTCGTTTATGTGATGATAGGTATGCACACAGGACTAGCCAGAGCTACAGAAAGAGCTGGAAAAAGTGAACCTGGAGAACACAGAGACGCAGAGATGGAGGGTGTCTGTGATTAACGTGTCTGCTGCAAGGTGAACGCCCTGCTGACAGGGTGCTTCAGAATGGATGTGACCATTTTCTCCTGCTGGCTCACTCTGTGCCTACATTTCTCACGTTTCTAGAATCCATTCTTCATATTGAAGCCAGACGACTTCTCTACCTACCAAAAGTACTTGCAAAACTCTTGTTTGAGCCAAAGCAATGGTTGCTCAATGCTAAAGAAGCAATGTGGTTTGGCATCCTGACCACCTGCCACCCCCTTTTCTCCCGTGCCTCTACCACCAAGGCTCATTAGAGAGACTCCAGGCCAGGAGAGAAGCTGAGCAGATATCTCCCTAACCGTGATGGCAGCCATGAGCTGTATAAAGTTGCTGTGAATAATAAATAAACATACATAAACATTTCATATATTTTATATGGTACTGTAGTTCATTCTTTAGTTGACTTAGTTCTTAAGGTCCTTTCTGTGGCTGGCCAATTAGGTGCTTGGTTGTTTTAGCATTGAAATACTTCTTCTTTGTGGCTAATGGTGGTTAGGAGATGCTGAGGAGGATGTCTGTCTAGGCCTTAAGGAATATAGTTGGTATCATTAATTCTCAGCATGGAATTTGTAAGACTAAACCACTTCTGTTTTCCCAATAGGAATGGCTTTCTATGAGATAAGGGACATTTACTAGAAATTATCTGCGTAGATCTTTGGCACGACTATACTTTGATAAAAATTCTAATGGTTGGAATGGGGAAAATATACATAGATTGAAAGAATAGCCAAGGCACTCATACTAGAATGGCTTGGATGAACTATGGAAGAGTGTTCTGAATAAAGTAAATATTTTATTAATGGATCATGTGAATGCTTGAACATATATCCTTACAGCCCTGATTCCTCATTCTGAAAAGTAATTCTAATATGATAGGTTTAAGGTGCACCTTTATTCTTCGTAGTATTACTAGCTGTAACTTTTAAACCTCTCTGAGTGATCTAACTTTAGAATTTATCTCAGTGAATACTCAAGAATGAAGATGTGGGGCTGGAGAGGTGGCTCAGGGGTTAAGCCTCCGCCTTGCAGGCAGAAGGTCCTGAGTTCGGATCCCAGATCCCACGTATAGACGCCAGGTGTAAGCGGGGGCGGCCTGCGCTTCTGGTCCTGGTAGGGCGGAGCCTGTGAATCCCGGGGCAGAAGGAGGTGGAGGCGTCCATGGTGGTTCGCGAATTCGTCCGTGGTTCTACATATACACAGACACACACACACACAGACACACGCGCGCGCACATACACACGCACATGCGCACAGTTGAATAAATAATAATAATAATAATAAATTAAAAAAAAAAAAGAATGAAGATGTGTATTATGTGGGTAAGTGACCTCAATAGGAACCCTGGGAATAACTTGGGGCTACGCAAGTTTTTTTCTTCTTTCAGTTTTTTGATAATGCACCATTTCAAAAGACAGTAATCACTGGGCTGACAGTGAATGGGAAGTCACTGACGTGAGAGGAATAGAAAGCATTCCAAGAGAGGAGCAAGGGAACCTCTAGATACGTGGCACTAAAAGACGGCCAAGGTGGTAGAGGCACGGGAGAAAAGGGGGTGGCAGGTGGTCAGGATGCCAAACCACACTGCTCCTTTAGCATTGAGCAACCACTGCTTTGGCTCAAACAGGAGTTTTGCAAGCACTTTTGGTAGGTAGAGAAGTCGTCTGGCTACAATATGGAGAATGGATTCTAGAAACGTGAGAAATGTGGGCACAGAGTGAGACAGCAGGAGAAAATGGTAACAAAGGAGATAAGTCTGAACTATGATGGCAGCTAGGGACAAAAAAGATAGATCTGAAAGTGATTTGAAAAGTAAGAGGTAGTGTCAAGAGAAGAGAGATAGTAAGAGAGGTGACCTATCAAAGGTGACTCCTAGCCTTCTGCTTTATGGAACACAAGACTGTTGGGTCATTTATAGGTCCAGGGAAACCACAGAGAACCAGCTCGGGTGAAAGGGAAGTCACGATTTGAATTTTAAACATGTTAATTTTTCTTTCAGGATTCTATAAGATGAAGCTATCAAGAGTTCAGTTGGATAGGCTAACCTTGAATTATTGAGGAAGGCCAAAGCTGGACATATAAACTCTGCATGTTCATAATTTTTTTTATTCAATTATGCATGTGTGTGTATGCATGCTTGCGTGTGTGTGTGTGTGTGTGTGTGTGTGTGTGTGTAGAACCACAGGTGAATTCAGGAACCACCATGGACCACCTCCACCTCTTCCTTGTTTACTCTGCCCCGGGATTCACAGGCTCCGCCCTACCAGGACCAGAAACGCAGGCCGCCCCAGCTTCTGCCTAGCGTCTGTATGTGGGATCTAGGATCCGAACTCAGGACCTTCCACCTGCAAGGCAGAGGCTTAACCTCTGAGCCACCTTTCCAGCCCCTGCATGTTCATAATTATTTAAGTGACAAACATTTAACCTTAGCTGAGGAGCAAGTGCAAAAACTGTTTAAGGTGACCCTAGAGAAGTATCGGCAGGAGAGGATTCTACCACTGACCTACAGTGGCATCCTGGAAAGGAATAAGTCCTGAAATAGGATAAAAACCAGGAGGGGGCTTCCTGTCAGGGATTAACAACCCTAGACAGAGTGCATGGAGCACAGAGAAGTTTGGAAAAGAAATGGAAGCATATCTGCAAGAGGAACATTCCGGTGAGTGCCCACTCCCACCCACAACATGTCTTACCAGAATCCAATGCAGCCTGAAAAGCAAACCTACACAGACAGCTACTTTAAGAGAAGCTCCTAGTTCCTAGGAAAACTTCTTATCAAAATAGTGGGACACTTATGGATCAGAAAGAGTCAAGTCAGGGCCCAGCAACAGTGCAGGCAAACTGCTGCAGCTAGCAACGTCCCAGGAATCCTGTTCTGGCAGTGGCTGCAGTGCCCATGGTCTCAGCAGGAGCCCACCTCCTGGACCAGGGGAACCGTGATTCCCAAGAGAGTCAAGGAGTCCCAGCTGCTTCTTTCTCCATTTGTTCTCTGAGTCAGGTACAGTTGGGAAACGGGACTGAAGAATGGCGGAAGGAAGCGCTGGACTCCAGTCAGGAATCCAAGAAAGAGACTTTGGCAGGTGAACAGTGAAGATGATCGCAGAGAGATGGGAGCGAGGAAAGAAGTCCTAGGAAGCTGTCATGAAATTCTGGACCATCCTCCATTGAACAGGAACAGAGCTGACACGGACTCATAAACGTGGTTTGGCCACTTTTAAACCTCAAATCTGTCATGGCTGGCATGCACAGGGGAAGATCTGAGTAAGACCACAAAGTCTTCAAAGACTCAGATGACAGCAAAGACATAGCTTACAGATGCGTCGAATCAGGTAGCCTGAACTAATGAGGTCAATTGTTTAGAACACAGAGAAGGTGAGAACCAATGAGCAAGAAGCCATTATTTTCCATGGGATTTAAATGAGACCCACAGTCATAATATCCAATATGTCTAGTGTGTAATACAAAGCCACTCAACATATGAAGCATTAAGAAAACTTCTATATCTTTTAAGGGAAAATACAATACCAAACTCAAAATGGCAAAGGCATGGGGGGGAGATCAGACAAAGGCTTTCAAGTAGCTATTATATGCTCTAAGAAGTAAGAGCAAACACCGTTGAAATAAGAGATAAAGATTCTCAAAAATAGACTGGAAGAAAAAGAATAAGGGAAATACAAACTTTGAAATTGAAAAATACATCTAAAGGGCTAGAGAAACAGCTCAGGGGTTAAAGCCTTTGGCTCACAAGCAAAAGGACCTGAGTTCAGATCCCCAGATGCCATGCAAAAGTGCTGGGCAGAAATAGCAACAGCCTGCAATTCTGTCCTTGAAGGGTGGAGCCTGGGAATGCTCAGAGCAAAGCAATAAGGAGGCAGAGCAATCCAGCGAGATTCTGTATGTTACCCTTGGTTCTCCATAGGCACACGCCTCAAGTGTCCTTTTGTACACACACCACATATGCACACACACATACACACACACACAGACATACAAAAATAAATGAATAAATAACAGATTAAACAAGAAAAAAAGGTGCATCTGAATTCATTAATATATTTGATGTGCTCATCACAGTATTTAGACTTCAGAAGACATCCTGTTTAATCAACAGAGAGACAAAGACTGCAGGAAAAAGACATATAAGTTGGTAAAACCTAAAGTTTATCTGCCAGTTTTCATTCAAGAAAAAAATGGTAATTAACTTTTTACTCACAACTCGAACAATCGCACAAAGGTATTCCTTCAAATAACTATGACCCAGTAGAGATGTGTATTCCTTAGTTAGCTGCTGTGACCAAATACCTGACAGGGAGCAATTTAAGGAATGAAAAGTGTATTTTGGCTTAGAGCTCCAGGGGGATCCAGCCTGTCATGCTGTGGAAGGCTGGCTGCCCACGCTAGGAGTCAGGAAGCACAGCGTGAAAGGATGTGTGGCCCTCCAGGCTACAAAACCCCAAGGCCCACTGCACTTCCCCCCAGTAAGTCTTTACCTCCTAAAGGTTCCACAACTTTCCAAAACGGCACCATCTACTGAGGACGGAGCATCCGGACCCGCCTATGGGAGCTTTCAACTATTCACAGGTTACATCCCTGAGCGTTGACGTCACCTGGCTCATCTCTGCCCCCTTCTGGTGCACATAGGGCACAGCAGTCGCACAGCAGCGCTTCTAAGAACAGAAATAAACGTGTCATGTTGATAGGATGGAATATGATTCAGCCATAAGGAAAGGACACACCCATACCTGTGACAACACGCACGGACCTTCAAAACATGCTAAACGAAATAAGACGTGTGCAGAGAGCCACACATTCTATGATTCAGCCTGCACACACGCTCCTGGTTAGTGCACTCAGAGACTGAAAGCAGGTTATGTGTTGTCATGGAGAGAGACCGGTGAGAAGCAGGAAGTGACCGCTTAGTGGTTGTGCAGCACTACGTATAAATCCAATACCTAAGAGGCATAAGATGATGAATTCATATATTACAGGAATTTCACTGCAGTAAGGAAATTAGAAAATACTGTGGACAGTAAGCATGTCAAAAGCTTTGAAAAGGGGTTGGGGATTTAGCTCAGTGGTAGAGCACTTGCCTAGCAAGCGCGAGGCCCTGGGTTCAGTCCCCAGCACCGGAAAAAAAAAAGTTAAAATTACAAAAAGACCAAAAAAAAAAAAAAAAAACCCAAAAAACAAAAAACAAGGGAACAAAAAGCTTTGAAAAATGAGATGCAACAGACAAAATAGCTAAGAAAATGGGATTAATTCAATAATGGAATTACCTGAGCATCTGTTATTCAGTAGTAATAAACTTCTCATTAAAAACTTGTAAATTTTCCCAAGTACTTAGAGAGTAAGTAATTCTACTCTTGGGAAAACAGTGTCAGGGTACAGAAGTGGGATTGTCTCCAAACTCATTTCATTACCATCCATTTACCGGTGAGTAAATTCACCCCAGGTTTAATCTCACCATCCCAAAGAAATAAAGTCATTTCACAGCCCCCCCCCACAGAAATGGCATTATGTTAAAATTAGAATGCACATTTGAGTCATTGGAGATTATCAGACTAGATAAATGGAGAAACCTCGAGAAGAAGAGGATGTGGAGCAATTCAAGGTCCAGTGGGCCAAGGTCAGCAGCTGGCATTCGGAATGCTTAAAACCCTGCTCCATAGGCACACGCTGACTTTTGTCCACCCCTTCCCATCTATTTGTACCAACAGGCAGGGAACAGGGGAGGGAATTAGGATAGAGAGAGAGAGAACACTAGGGAGAGAAGAGAAAGTATTTCTGAGAGTGAGCTCATAACCCAGCTGTAAACTGAGATACACTCAGTGTGTGTGTGTGTGTGTGTGTGTGTGTAACAATCTCTTGAGTAACAGACCTCCTTTTTTTTTCCTGCCATATGGATTTGAATGCTATCACTACACAGCCATTGCTTCAGTCCACTGGTAATAGTAGCATTACTCCTTCTGTATTGAAACAAAACAAAACAAAACAAAACAAAACAAAACAAAACAAAGCCAACAAACACCAAAAGCCTTTCCTGAGAAGAACTCAGAATAGAATTCCATTATCCTGTTGGAAAGTGTTCCTGCCTCAGAAGAGGCTTGGCCCCAGAGCAGAGACCCCGAACTTAAGTGGGGATCAGGAAGCAGTGGAGGGGGAGACAGAGCCTCTCCTGTGGATGGGAGTGAGTTTATCCTGAAGGAAAGAGAGAGAGAGAGAGAGAGAGAAAGAGAGAGAGAAACAGAGACAGAGTTCTGCTCTAAGAATGACAGAAATAATCCCTAAATAGAAACATTCACACACTCTACATCATTATTATTATTTATTATTATTATTGTAAATGGTGGAAGCCCAGGTCTTTACTTTCTGCCCCCTTCTGCTTTTGCACTTGTGGGGCTTGTTATAAGAAGCACTTCCCATTCAGCAGACCTGGGACACAACCCTCTAACAGTACTTCTGCAAACGCCCCAGGTGATCCTCATGGGGGGAGGGTCAAATATAGTTTTCAAATGAACCTTCGTTAATCATTCTTACTTCTCTTTGAAACATTCTAGTATGTGTCGTATCAAAATAGAGCATTTCTCCTCATGTCTAGGACCTGTTTAAATGAGTATTTGATGTTGGAGAGGATGTGGAGAGAGGGGAACTCTCCTACATTGCTGGTGGGAATGCAGGCTCATACAGCCACTCTGGCGAGCCGTCTGGAGATTCTTAAAGAAATTAAAGATTGAAATGCCATATGACCCTGCTATTCCACTTTTGGGAATAACCCCCTATACAGCAGAGGTTCACCTCGATAGCACAAGCACGACCATGTTCATAGCAGCACTGTTTACAATAGCAAAGTCATGGAATCAGCCCAAATGTCCAACAGTTGACGAGTGGATAAGGAAACTGTGGTACATCTATACAATGGAGTACTACTCAGCCATCAAAAATGATGAATTACTGGAATTTGCCGGGAAATGGATGTCTTTAGAAACAATTATATTAAGTGAAGTATCCCAGACCCAGAAAATTAAGTGCCGTATGTACTCCCTAATAGGTGGCTCCTAGTACCAAACCCACCCAGCCCACCTAGAGACAGTAATTGCAAGGATTATGAACAGGAGGGATGGGGTAGGAGGGCCACACCAGAAACAAAGAGAGAAGGGACCATGTTATAGCAGAGAAAATAGGCCTCCATCAAGGACCCAAATAAGTAATGAGACATCTGATTAAGTTCACAGACTTTTGTTCCTGATCATTTACTACTGAGGGGGTATGATCTCACCAGAAGAGGAGGGCATATAGTCTGGCAGATAAAAAGTAACCATTTTGCAAATGGGTGATAGACCCCTCCCTCACTGTGGTTTCCCACTTTTATTACATCTACCTTTGAATGTGCTTTTATCACAAGACTCTAGTTTAACAGCTTTTTGTCTCTGGCCAGAGGGTAACATACAATGCCCACCAGGATGGAGTGAAGGGCATTGCAGGAGCAGCAAAACTGCAAAAGAAAATCAACAAACCACAATCCAGAACTTCAGAGACTCTATATCAACCACCTAGAACTAGGCCAGCCTAATCTCTCCCCATCCTGAAGCTCAGGGAAATTTGCGGAAGAGGGGGCGGTAAGAGTGTAAGAGCAAAAGGATGGGAGGAGCAATGATATGTAAGATACTCCATACTAGTTAGGGCTGAAGCAATCATAATGGGACTTTGCATGCCCTGCGCATTGTCCAACACACTGTTGACCTCACAAAGTCTAGCATCTGCTAAAGGCATCAAGATCCTTGGAGGCAAAGGATTGGCAGCCACAGCAGTGTTCCTATACCTAAGGGGAACACGGGAAAGGGTTCAGGGAAAGGCCACTGGGTCCTTGTAGGTCATCGGAGAGGAGGGCCCAGAGGAAAATCAGGCATGCACAAGAAAGGACTCTCTGGGAATTGGGGTGGGAGGCACTGGGGGATGGGGAGGGAGGGGGGTAAGGAGGGGGAGCAGGGGGTACGGGGGGAGGAGGAGGGAGGGAGGGAACTGGTGTACCTATTAAGTTTGTATGAGCTGAAATAATAATAAAAATGTATTAATAAAAAAATGAGTATTTGAGCCCCTCCCCCCACCTTTCAATACTTCACTGTTATTCAAAGGAGAAATCAATTTCACTACCAATTCCAGTTCTCCTAAGGAAATTGAGCTAAAAAGTTCTCTTCCTCATTAGTCTTAATTATATTTTCATAGACTTACTCCTCCTTTAGCTTGCCCAAGGGGCTGAGTTCCCTAGGTGTCTTACGTAATCTGTGTGCGTTCCGGACTGTGATGAAGTCCCCTGGACCCTAGCTTCCTCTGGAGCAGCGAGGATTAGCCTGGGACTTGTATTTGGCCTGCTGGGAACCATGACATAACGGAAACTAGGTAAAAAGACCAGGAGCATGACGCATGCGCGTGGTTAGCAAAGCCAAGCTCTTGCTCCGAGTGAAGACCTAAGCTGAGGAGCGCCTGCTCCCAGAGGACCATGGGGAAGTCTTCTTGGAGGGAGGAACTGGTACCAGAGGTGATGCCTAGGTGGGCGCTCCACCCATTTTATTGCCCCCCAACCCTTCCCAGTACCAGCATGACCAGGTTCTCTCATTGCCCATTTCCCTGTCTCTGATGGGCATGAGACCAGCCAACCATATTCCTGTATCTTTATCTTCTATCCCTTGACTCATTGTACAAGAAAGATCTCTCTGCATGGCATTTAGTAACAAAATACTCCCAACAGGGTGGACGCTTCACATGACGTAGAGCTATTGTGGAGGGGAGTGGGGGGCGTTATGTCCAGCTTTTTGTGCTCTGGAGCCGGAAGATCAAGACCAGAACATGTGTGGAAGATCAACACAGGTTTTATTAAAGAGAAAGGATGGAACTTCCAGACATGGAGTCCACAAGGGGCCAGGGAGTTAAAAGAAACTCAAAGACATGGAGTCAGGGAGGGGCAAAGAAGCTCAAGATGGCTGGCAGGGCCAGGGGTATTTATAGGGTTAGGGAGGCCCAGGTAAAGTGACTTTTCCTTATTGGCTAGCTCCAGTTTCTGCAAATTTGACTGGGTGTTTGGTCTCCTACATCTTACTGGTGTTTATATCAGGATCCAGCCCAGTTGCCCGTTTTTTTTTTTTTTTTTTTAAGAACTTATCTGCAACAGAGTTCATTTCTATATACTTTCATAAATGGGGGGGGGCTGGCAACTTCATCTCTGTAGGAGATTAGAACCAATTCCTACAGATTGGCAGGGTGTATTTCTTCAGGATAATTCCAGCAGTGGGGGATGACCTTCAAAGACCTTCCCAGCATGTCTACTCAGTTCTAAAACTGCCTATATCCACAGCATCTGGTAACTATAGATAGGATGTTCTCTTTGCAATTATTCTAGACAGTTCTGGTTCACAAGAGGCTAGTGAGCATGCCTGCTAATTGTGCCTCCAGAGGTATTTCATCACAATCCTTTTCCATTTTCCTTCTAGTATTTTCTGTCTTTCAGCCACAAGCAGGAATTATCACTGGATGAAATTTACATCCTGAGGGTAGCATTCCATACAAGAGACATTGATAAACAGGGTGATAAACATATTTTACACAAATGTCTTTACAGACATAACACATCTGACACAAATGTACCACATCTAAAATGGTTTCACACTTTGCTCTTTTTCTTAAAGCACACAATCATTACACTCTGGTGGAGCCATTAATGCAGGGAAATTCTCCTTTAATTGCTTTCTTATTTTACTTAGCCTCATCCCGAGAGTGTGACATTTCCATGAAGCCATGTGAACCAAACAGGCAGTCAACATTTCTGCCCCTTTTCTTACCAAACATTCGTTTGGAAGTTCCTGGGACTCAACAGTGTTTCATATCCTCTGCTTCTCTCTCTCTCTCTCTCTCTCTTTCTCTCTCTCTCTCTCTCTCTCTTTCTCTCTCTCTCTCTCTCTCTCTCACACACACACACACACACACACACACACATACACACTTCTGCTTGCTACATACTTAATCAACTCATTCAAATCTACATCACAGCTATGTGGGTCACTGTCCAGAATGTACCAGCACTGGCTCTATCTTGGTTGAGGATGCTTCAGACAACTGGTATACCCATCAAAAGCCCACCCTGGTCCCAAAGCTAATAATTGGGAATCATTGCTTGAGATGTGCCAGACCTGGAAAGCAAGAAAAAGACACAACTTCAAAGGATCCTTCTGAAGAAAGATTTCTTGTGGGTGAGGGTCTTTGTGTTCCGGAGCTGAAGATTGAAACCAGAACACATTGAGAGGTTAGAGCAGGAATGTTATTGAAAATGAGAGAAAAGGGAAGAAACTCTTAGATGCTTCATCCAAGGGCGGCGAGGAGGAAGCTTCAGCTTTAAAGTGGGAGAACATGAGAGCAGAGAGGAGGTAGCTTAAGATCAGAGAGAACAGGGAGAAAACACATGGCTAGAGAGGGTAGAGACACCGTGGTGAGAGAACATGAAGGAGAGAGACAGGCGTTGCTAAGGAGTGGCCCAGGAGTTACTAGAGAAGTGAGGTAAAGACTGGAGAGGTGGTGGGTGTGTTTCCCACAGGAAGGGACATCCCTAACTCTTAGCCGTCCAATAGAAATTAAATTATTCTGTTACTTCTGGGTGTAGCATCCTAGCAGAAGCCGAGAGAAATCAGGAGGTTGAATTTTGCAGGTACTCAGGAGAATTATGAAATCCAATGCTGATGAAGTGAGAGGTTATTAATTTGAGAACCCTTTCTTAAATATAGGATAGATAAGTAAAAAGAAAATATCTCATGCAGAATTTGTATGCCTTTTTGCATAATACGATGTTTATCCAGTTGAGTAAAATGTTCCTTTTCTTGTTTGGTTTAATCTAATTATTTTTAAAAGATCTTTTATTCTTTGACGGTTTTATATGTGAAGGACAATGAATTTATGTCATTTTTGCTCCATATCGCTCAATCCTATCCCACTCCTTCCATTGAAAATTTTCTTCCCATTCAAACTCCCTGCTACTTTTAGGTCTTTTCCCACATGTGACCTACTGAGTTTCCCATACTGGCATTACCTGAGCACTTGCTCAGCAAGGACAATGAATCACTGAGGAGAGTCGCTCCCCTTCCCACATCCAGCACTAACTCTCACTGCTCTCCCAGAGAGATGTGGCGCCTCGTGAGATCTTCTCCCTTCCAAGTCTTGGGCAGGTCTTGTGGAAGTAAACACAGCTGTAGTGAATTCATGGTGTAGTGGCCCAATCATGTCCTAAAGACTATCTGGCAATGTCTCTCCCTACTCTCTGGGTTTTTAATCTTCTTTCCGCCCCCTCTTCTGTGATGTTTCCTGAGCCTTGGGGGTATGGGAGTGATTTAGATGTCCTGTTTAGGGCCAAGCACACCACAGTCATTTGTTCTCTGTACTTTGGCCAGTTGAGATTCTGTTAAATACCTTCCATTGCAGGACAGCAATGACTTTGCTGGGCTATGAATGCTGCAAACTACAAGAGCAACAGCACTGTCAAGAAGTGTCCAGTAGTGCAGTAGTGGCATGCAAGGTATGGGGGCAACCAATTGCTCTTGATTGGCATAGAGTCCCATTTCATGGCAGGGAGCATGCTCCTGGTATTGTAAAACAAGTAAAACATCTGTGAAAGGATGATGACCATTGGCCCTAGGTGGGGCAAACTGCTTAGCTTTAACTGTAAATACTCAGTGGCAAGCTACCATCTAATCATTTATTATCAGAGAAACACTTGGCACTCAACCAAGAAGTATCTTCTTGCAATGGACGATGAGTAATTGCTGAGAACCATGACTGGCCAGGATGCAAAGTGAAAGAGACTGTGGCTAACTTGACCCAAGCAGGACAAGCTAACTTGTCCCTAGCAGGACAAATAAACTATTCTCAGGATGGGGAGAAGTACTGCCAGACAGTAGCCTCTGTGCACATCAGGATTGCCATGCCCAAGGGCACAATGTAACCATGTTTGCTTCCACTATCCTCCACTGTAGCTGGCCTATCAGTATTTCACTATGAATAGGGATGATCCCAGGAGACATGGCCCTATCCTGAGAGATGGTTTGGAACTCGTGCCAGACAGGAGAGGGAGGAGCTTCTTCACTGGAGGGACATGGGTGTGGAAGCAAGATGTGTGTGGTGGGATGTAGAATCTGAACTTGGATCCTTTTGATACAGGATGGGTCTTTCGGCTGTCCCATCTGGGTCGCCAAATGATACGGGAACAGGAAACAACCATCCCAATGTTGCAGGGTTCTTGTATTCCAGGGTCGAAGATTGAAACCATAACACGTGTAGAGGATTAACGTAGAGTTTATTAGAGGAGAGAAAGGCTGGAACTCGTGGATTCCAGACGTGGAGTGCCATGAGGGGCTAGGACACCCTGGAGAACTCATGAGAAGTGGATAGCTGGGAAAAACCCATGGAATCCACGAGAAGCAGGAAAAGAACAGAACTCATGGCACTAATGCCACGAGGGGCTAGGATGCCAGAGAACTCATGGAGCTAGAAACGGACTCATGGCACCCTGAGTTCCAGGAGGGGTTAGGGTGCCAAAGATGGCTGCCAGGGCCAGGCATATTTATACACCTAGACAAACCTGGGGGAAACTGGCTTTTTCTCATTGGTTAGCTCCCATGGGGGCCCAACCCAGTTGTTCTTGAGTCTATGTGGGCTACAGACCAAGATGTTTGTTGGATATGGAGAACCCATCTCCATAATCCCTTTATAAGGAAGTTGGCCATCTTATCTCTGGGTGGACTGGAGTCAGTTCCTCAGCAGGGGTGTTCCTTCAGGGAGATTCCAGCAGTGGGGGATGACCTTCAGGAATTCCAAAGACCTTCAAAGACCTTGAGAGATACATCCCAGCGTGGCTGCTCTAATCCTGCCTCACTTTTGCTTGTGAGGCAAAGACTTTCACCCCTGAACCATCTTCCCCAGCCCAATTTAATTCTTTTTTGAGGCAGGGTCTTATATAGCCCAGTCTCGTCTTAAACTCACCAAAAAGCCCAGAATGATCTTGAATTTATTTCATCGCCCAAGTTCTGGGGTTACAGGTGCGTATTACCACTCCAGCTTTTATGTGGGAAATGAACCCTGGGCTTCATGCATGCCAGGCAAGCACAGTCAACGGAGCCCCATCTCTAGCCCCTGCTTCATTATTGCAACTTTGTCCTTCTGTTCTCTCACTTCCATCTTTTCAGTTCAAATGAAGTTTAAGTGAAGCTTTGTTCTTTCTGTTTAGAACTGACACATATATGTTTACAGGAACAAAAACAGTGTTCATTCTTGTGTTGTTGCTTTTAATAGGGTTTATTTATTCAGAACACATCAACTCATTTTGTTTTCTTGAGGCAAACTTTCACATTGTGATCCTGACCTGGTATTTGCTATGGATTCCAGGCTGACCTTGAATTCAGTTATCCTCCTGCCTCAGCTTCCTGAGAGGTGGGTTTTTTTCTTTTTTGTAAGACCTTTTATTGGCTTGAAAACTGCTGAAGGTCTTTCAGTGTGGTGTTATGGTCTTATGCTATAGAGCATACACACAACACAACAAAGAATGAATTCTATTAAGGGAGAATATTCCTACTTATTCCCTCCCACTTTCAGAAAATGAAAGGCTGGATGTAGTAGTTGTCATGGTTTGAATGTGAGTTGTCTTCCACAGGCCTGTGGGTTTAAATCCTTCGTTGATACTGATGTTTGGGAAGGTAGCGGCTCCTTCAGGAGGTGGGGGATTTGCTGGAGGGGGCAGGCCGCAGGAGACATTGAGGTTGGAGAGCCCCTCTGTGCTTCCACCAGCATTTGCAGTTTGCTTCTCTCTCTCTCTCTCTTTTGCGCTCTCTCTCTCTTTCCCTTCATGATGAATGCAGTGACTGGAGCCGTCTCCAGCTTCTGATGCCAGCCACCAGCCTTTGCTGCCATGATTAACTATGTCTCCCCTCTGTAACCAGAAGCCAAAGAAATCTTCCTTCCTCTCCTTTGAGGCTGAGTGTCGTCTCGTAGCTGCACAGAGAGGAGTAACGGCAACAGGGATCGACTGTAACTGGTCTTTAAAAAATCTTTATGTGGAATGAGTGGTTAGACTCCTCCTTTCTTTTTTTTTCTTTCTTTTTCTTTTTTTACTGTTGACAGTTTACAGGCAAACGATGAATTTAGATCATTTTATCCCATTTTCTTTTTTGTGTGTGTGTGTGTGTGTGTGTGTTTTTAAATTCAGCTCATACAAACTTATTAGGTACACCAGTTCCCTCCCTCCCTCCTCCTCCCCCCGTACTCCCTGCTCCCCCTCCCCACCCCTCTCCCTCCCCATCCCCCAGTGCCTCCCACCCCAATTCCCAGAGAGTCCTTTCTTGTGCATGCCTGATTTTCCTCTGGGCCCTCCTCTCCGATGACGTACAAGGACCCAGTGGCCTTTCCCTGAACCCTTTCCCGTGTTCCCCTTAGGTATAGGAACACTGCTGTGGCTGCCAATCCTTTGCCTCCAAGGATCTTGGTGCCTTTAGCAGATGCTAGACTTTGTGAGGTCAACAGTGTGTTGGACAATGCGCAGGGCATGCAAAGTCCAATTATGATTGCTTCAGCCCTAACTAGTATAGAGTATCTTACATATCATTGCTCCTCCCATCCTTTTGCTCTTACACTCTTACCGCCCCCTCTTCCGCAAATTTCCCTGAGCTTCAAGATGGGGAGAGACTAAGCTGGCCTAGTTCTAGGTGGTTGATATCCCATTTTCATCTCATCCCTTCTTCCCCAACTGAAAACTTTCTTCTTCCTACATGCATGCTCTACTTTCATGCCCGGGTATCAGAGGGGGAGGGGAGAGAGAGAGAGAGAGAGAGAGAGAGAGAGAGATTGATTCACTGAGTCTCAAGAGTCATCCACCTTAGCATGTGGCTGGACCCTTGCTGGAGATGGGTACCCCCTAGAGAAAGTGGCTCCCCTTCCCACGCCAGCATTAACTCTCAAAAGTCTTTCCGGGAAGGATGAAGTCTTCAGAACTCTTCCCCTTTCCATGATAAAATGCTGACAGACTCAATCTTGTGCAGATTTTGTGGAAACACAGCTGCAGTGAGTTCATGGACTTGGTGACCTCCCCTCCCCACCCACAAGCTCTTACATTCTTGCACCCCTCTTCTGGGATATACTATGAACTTTGGGTGTGTGTGTGGGGAGGGGGCTGGAGGGCACCACAGATGTTCTATTTAGGACCAAGCACTCCACAGTCTTTATTCTCTTGCACTTTGACCAGTGTGATTCTCTATATTATCTGTCTCTGAAAATCAAAAACCAGAAAAAAGAGTTAATTTCCCTCCCTCCATCTGTCTCTCTTTCCCTTCTCTTCTGCGTGTCTGGTCTTTGTCTTGCCTCTCCAATATCATTTCTCCCACTTGAATCTGACCGGAAATGGTTTATTATTTCTGGAAAGTTATATATCTATAAATCTATACAGCTATATATGTCTTGATAAAGTAGGTTCACCCCTAAAGACTTTTTTTTTTTTTTTGGATAGTTTGAGACGATAAATGCAGCAAAACCTTTTAATTTGCATTTCTCTAGCTGGGCCTCTTTTGGATCCTGGCCTCATGCTATCTCTGATACTCACACGAGGGGGCACTGTGGAGTCATACACGCTCTCCACATTATGCCTGTTTTCGATTAATGCCGAGTTTGCAACTTCATTTATATCAGTATTTTCACCTTCTGTGCTAACGGCAGGAGACCAGAAAGATGGGTCTTAAATAAATAAATAAATAAATAAAAAAATAAATAAATAAATGAATGAATGAATAAATAAATAGTGACTTAAAATGGGACCTGTTGAAAGTCTGGGAGAGAAAAATAATTTGTGAAGGAGTACAGATTATTATTTTTTTCTTTTGGCATTTTTGGGTTATAAATGCATATTAGCAATACAGCCAATATGAAAAGCCTCGGTTGTAGCTACCGGAGAAAGAAACAGGATGCGATTCTGTTTTTGTAAGAGGCTCATACTCTTCTTCCCAGGGAGGTGTGTGTGGGGGGTAAACGGCACTCATCTGCAGTTTTCGTTTCTGTTCCTTGTCATTTTGGAATGACTGTAGCTGCTGCAAAAACAGTTACAGGAACAACAGCTTTATTAGAGCTAGAGATCCTGTGTTCTTTGCAAGACAAATTCTCCCCATCAGCCATGTGACTTGCAGGAGTTGATCCCAACCCCCTTTTGCTGGGAAAACCTTTGTGTTGGGACCAAGAACCCAGGTGCTTGCTTTCGGCAAGTTTGTTTCTCTCAAGATTGGTGTCTGCCAGGACGGTCCTTTCCTTCTTAAATCTGAAAAGTTGATGTCATAACCCAAACTCATTCAGCAGAGAATGAAATGTCCTAGTTTGGGAAAAAATAAGCCACGACAAATTTGACTAGAATCATGATATGCCATTGCAAAATTTAAAATACAGATTAGGATAACCTGAGTTTTCTCATAGACAAATCTAGTATCTTACCAGTTTCAATCTTCTTGAAGCATACTCTGAAAGATCCTTTACCATTGTGTGTTAACGGAATCAAATGTAAATCTGTTTTTGTCTTTTTTTTTTTTAATTTGGATCTACACTTAATATAATTACGTCATTTAACAAATACTTTAGGACTGCAGTGTCCTCATGAATTTTCATTGAAGTATCTATTAAGAATACATACTGTTCAAGTAGTTGCTTTGCAGAACTAGCCATGTGCGACTCTGGCTGACCTGATGTCCACTTTGTGCTGAGCACCAGATGCAGCAGGACTTGCAGTTTTGACCCAGGGTTGTTAGCACTAGTCCCGCCCAAATGTATTTGACTCTCCCAGTTTCAAACTGATGTGAATGAAGCACAGTCAACTGTGGTGGCTTTTTGCAGACTGATGAAATGCCGAAGGATGAAGTTGGCAAGGCAGTCCGTTGAACGAATCATGTTCCTTTCTGCATCTGATTTAAGACCAGTGCTGATGTCATAGGGAGGAACAGTAGTAAAAACTTCCACAGTGCCATATGTTCCTAAATCACCCTGGATAAGGGTCACATGCAAAATACTCAAAAGAGGGAAGCACATTTCTTGTATTATGGTGTCAAAAGAGAGGCACATTTACCGCCTAGAACCTAAAGTAAATTCTAGTTATTTATAACAAATTCTGTGCATTAGAATTTTTTTTATTTAATTGTGGATGTATGCACATGCGTATATGTATATGTGTGTGTGTGTGTGTGTGTGTGTGTGTGTGTGTAGAACCACAGGTGAATTCGGGAACCACCATGGACCGCCTCCTCCTCCTCCTTGTTTACTCTACCCTGGGATTCACAGGCTCCGCCCTACCAGGACCGGAAATGCAGGCCATCCCGCTTCCGCCTGGCGTCTATATGTGGGGTCTAGGATCCGAACTCAGGACCTTCCACCTGCAAGACAGAGGCTTAACCCCTGAGCCACCTCTTCAGCCCCTAGAATATTTTTTAAACTTAAAAAAATGGTCTTAGAAATTGGACCAAGGGCTCTGTGCACACTACTACCACTGCACTGGACTTCTGTTTCCCCCCAGAGTATTTTAATCAGTTGTGCAAATGACTTCACATTGAAGAATGAATAACTGAAGTATATCTTCTATTTCCTTAGGTCTTTAAATTCATGCTTAGAATATGCTGCTTAAAAATTTTGTGTGATGTATAGCTGTTTTAGAAAGCAGTACAGAGTTTCTCTCAAAAGACTAAAAATGAAATTACCACATAATCCAGTAACCCTACTTCTGGTTGAATTTCCAGAGGATTCGAAATCAGTATGACGTAGAGATGTCTGTACTTCTATGTTTGCTGTAACACTTTTAAAAATAGTCAAGACATGGATTCATGCTAAAAGTCCATCCACGGATGAGTAGTTTTTAAAAAAAATGGTGTATGTACACAACAGGACACTATGCACCCTTTAAGAAGTAGGACATTCCTATTCCATGATAAAGAAGAGTGAAATTATAGCATTTTCCAAAAAAGGAGACAATCGTAATAAATGAAACAAGCCAAAGTGAGTCAAATACTGAATGTTTTCTCTATTTGTGGATCCTAGATTTTATATAGATATATAAAGCCAAATATATGCACACATATATGAATACACACATATACACATTTTAATACATGCAGGAAAACAGAAGGGAGATCAGAGAAAGGAAGGAGAGGTGAGAGGGTAGAGATAGGAGAGGACCTGGGTGATGAATATGGCCAAAGTGCATCTTGATACTTGACAGAAATTATCTTCATAAACCCCCTTATTTATATACAATGAACAGAAGTAGGGTTACTGGATTATGGGGTAATTTCATTTTTAGTCTTTTGAGAGAAACTCTGTACTGCTTTCTAAAACAGCTATACATCACACAAAATTTTTAAGCAGCATATTCTAAGCATGAATTTAAAGACCTAAGGAAATAGAAGATATACTTCAGCTATTCATTCTTCAATGTGAAGTCATTTGCACAACTGATTAAAATACTCTGGGGGGAAACAGAAGTCCAGTGCAGTGCCTCTTATGAACACACATCTATGGGGAATCTAAAAAAGATGAAGCCTTTCTGGTGGTCAGAGGCTGGTGGTCACAGAAGCAGAAAGGGAAGGAGGAGCAGTTGGTCAAAGGTTACAAAGCAACAGTGAAGTAGGAAGACTTAAATTTTGGAGATCAATTGCATAGCATGGTGACAATAGTTAACAAAATACTATTAATGCTGAAATGTACTGAAAATGCTGTTACTGCAAAGAAACAATAAACATTCAAAGTGATGAGTGTGTTGATAAAGCTTAATTTCATCACTCCCTATTGCTTTCATGTCTCAAAACATCACACTGAATCTAGCAAATTCATACAAAAAACAGGAGTCTAAAATTTTATTTCCATTGAGGGAAAATACCATCATAAGGGGAAAATGAGAAACTAAAATTGCAATAAAATAGGTAATCTTCAATTGAAAAAGTAATGTGAAAAATAAATTTTGTGACTATTGCAGGGTTTAAAGTGCAAAGCATCAAATGAATATAAATGGGTGAAGAATAGATTCCTTTCCTTTCTTCTTTCTACTCCCTATTTCTATCATATAGGTAACAACTCCATATTTGCCTATCTTTGTTAATCTGTCATCTACCTGTATCCAGCAGTTGATCTAGCATCGATCCACCTATCAATTGTCATAATCATCTTTCTATCTATCATCTACTAGACAATGTTGAAAAGAGTATTCCCCAAACAGTTTGGGGGGTAGTTAAGACAGTGTCATGGTTTGAAATGTGTCCCCCACAGTCTCATGAGTTTGGGAAGGTTATGGCACCTTTGAAAGGTGGAGCCTTGCTGGAGGAAGGTGGTCACAGGGGATGGGTCTTGAGGTGGATTAGCTCCACCCTACCTCCTGAAGAAGTCGGCTTTGCAGTAAGGAGACTTGCGGCTCTCAGTCCTCCAAGATGTTTTCAGTAGCTTAGCCTGTCTCCAGCCAGCCAAGCTGCCTCCGCCATGAAAGACGATATCTCCCCTCTGGAACCATAAGTCGAATAAATCTCCTTTCTTCCTTAAATCATTTGACTTTGGGTGCTCTTTCATCCAACAGAAAAGAGTAATCATTACAGACAAGTTCTTATATTGTAGTCCAGGCTGGCCCACAACTCACTATTTAGCCCCATGTTGTCCTCAAACTGGCAACATTCTTCTTGCCTTAGCCGTCCAAGTGCTGGTATCACAGGCACAAACCACCACCCCTGCCTGGCTCCAGCATATTTCTTAAAAATCAGGAGATTGCATCTGGGTGACCAAAGCTTCCAGTCATCCGTCCCGCATTGCACATAGTAAACAGCCACACCTGCAGGGCTGTGGGAAGGAGCCTGGTGAGTGTCTGCAAACCGCAAAGGGTCTTTCAGTGATGGCAAATGTTTCTCCTGACTGTGCCCTTCTCCGGCCCTTTCAGAAGCCTCTGGTTGGGATTCCTAACTCCCTCACCTGTGCTTTGAGTTAACAGGGTAACTTAAGTCTGTCCGGGCTGATTTCTTCTTAAGTAAAGGCTACTGCACTGGTCTTTTTCCAACAAATCTAGAGGCTAATGTTTTTCATGTTCAGCAGACAAAGATTCTCTTTGAAACATGTCTGTGCACCAAACACTGGGCCCTGTTGTCTTTGAAACAATAAGGCGTCACATTCGGTCTTCAGAAACGGCCAGTGACTTGTTCGGATTTGAGAAACATGGTGTTGTCACACACTGAGAGAATGATGCCCAGCTGAGTTTGAAATAGTTCTGCATGCGTGGATGAGACTTAACCCTGGGCTTGCCTGGTATTGTCCCCTGGCTGCGATGTACCACTCATGCACCTACTTCAGGACATTCGCCCCAATGTTCAGTGTTTATAATGAACAAATCTGATGACATGGGCCAGAGAGATGGCTCAGTGTAAAGTCTTTGCCTAGCAAGTAAAAGGACCTGAATTTGTATCCTCAACTCCCTCATAAAAATACCAATAGATAAGGAGGTGTTCTATAATTCTAGCCCTAGAAGACAGAACCTGGGAAACCCCAGAGAAAAGCAATAAGGAGGTAGAGCAATCCAGGATGATTCCTGATTCCTGATTCACCTGTGGGCCTCCACAGGGATACACGCCGAAGTGCCGTCTTGTACACACACACACACACAAATCTGATGACATTAAATGAATCATATGAAAATAGATTTCTGGGCAGATCTAGTATGGTGTACAAGTATAAAGAATTAGATTGTACCTGCCACACACATTCTGGATGTAATGTAGCGTTTAAAATCAGGGATTCCTTGCATCCGTTTCTGCAGAAGCAGACCTTGGATTGAGGATTTATGTGCAAATGGTATTAGGTAATTGCTCTCCAGAGAGACAGGTAAATAGATTCCCTGAAAGGGGAAAAATTCAAGCAAGGATACAATTTCAGGCGATTTTGTAACCTCCAATGTATCATGCAGAGATTAAGTTGTAGCTCAGTTGTATCAGACCCAGACAAGAAGGCCAATTCTCCATCATGAGAACGCCCCAAGGCCTTGACACCATCAGATAGCTCTGACTCATGTGCAGGAGACCACGCGGCGTCTGTGACTAAGAGGGGTTTCTGAGGATGGCCAGGGTGACACTGGTGGTAGAACACTGTCCTCCAAGCAAACGTCATGTATGTCAAGAGATCATCAAGCTCAGACTTGTTGACTGTTGATGTCCCTCAGAGACAGAGGGGGATGTGGGGAAAAATCACTGGACACCCTCCCCCCCCCGGCTGCTATTTCATGCAATCCCTTGTGTATGCAATTTTGCCCTAATTGCACGTGGCCTCAAGATCTGAGGAAAGGCTATGGTATATAGACTGGGGCAGGTACTCCATCTATGCAGTTGTGGGGGAGCCATCTTTAGGATAAGGGGAGGTTTTGCTGCATGACTGCTTTGGGGTTCCCTTAGGCTTCTGTAAGTACCCCTGATAAACTCACTGGTTCACAAAGTTAGACTTGGTTTAATTGTTACTTTGGTCTGTCCTTGGTTTGTGGGCATCTCCCCATGCAAAAGCTCAGGGAAGTCGGGACTGTTTTTGGTGGGTGCAAGGAAATAGTAACAAGGGCTTTAAGGGGGGAGGGTCCGGGCTCAGCTCCAGCAATGGCTGCAAGGGGTTGTTGATTAATTCCAGATTCTCTTGAACAATTAAAAAAGCATTTGTTTAGTGATCGAAATATTCCCTCCAAGGCTAGTCTCAAACTCCCAAGGATCAAGCAGTTCTTTCCCTGCAGGTTCCTAGGCACCTAGGCTCAGGCAATGCTCACCCTTCTTTCCTCCCACCCAAGTATTCAGGACTCTAGATGCAGGCTGTGCTCAGCTCCATTTTCTTGGGAAAGCGATTATTAACAAGCGTGTGATTCTGACCCACTATGTTTCAATCCAAGGGCTGCTCTAGAGGAAATCTTACTCATTATTTCTCAAATCCACCAGGCACCTTTCTGTCTCAGACCCTTCAGCTTGTGTCTTCTGCCATCTTGGCCTCTCTGACTTTTAACAGTAAAGAGGAGAAAGAACACAACTTCGTGGTTGTGGGATTTGGCTCTGGACTCTTGATCTAGTCTTGGCACTTAGATACAGCCTAGAGCACAGGATTCCTTAGAGTCTGACCAAGGCTTTCAGTTTCCATGGAAACCACAATTGTTTACACATAAGAGCTCTTTGTATTCTTAGGCCTGACCAGGCATTTACTACCTTTTTGCTCACTCCCCCCCCCCCCCCCGCCCCCCGCAGCCCTTCCACCTGACAAAGAATCATTCTACTTTCTTCCAGCACAGCTCTGCCCAGTCTAGTAGCCACTAGCCATTCCTAACTCCAGAACATTGCAGCCTGCATGGAGGCCTGTTGTAAATTTGTAAAGCTAAGGCGGGGGTCAAAGATTTAATTCAAAAAGAGGCAAAATATCTCATTATTAATTTTTTTATATTGATCACACATTGAAATGATCATGTGTTTTGGATTAGGTTATTGTTAAAATTGTTTGGGCCTGGCTTTATTGTTGCCTGTTTAGAATGAATGTTTTAGCATAGACAGATACCTATCTGGCTGGTTCCCTTTCTTCTCCTGTGTGTGTAGAAGCCAGAGCTTGATGTCTGGTGTTTTCCTCCACCTTCCCTTTTGAGACAGGATCTCTCACTGAATCCGGAGTTTGGCAGTTCACTTAGACTGGCCGGCTAGCAAGTCCCTGGGGTTTTTCTATTTCCATCTGCCCTGCACTGGGGCTATGGTCAGCCATCATTTCATGAGCTTATAAGAGTTGTCTATTGGACAACTTTTAAAGTTTGATATCTATGATGAAGACAGATTCCTAGGATTTTCAGTTTACCTTGTTCATTTTATTATTATTATTATTATTGCTGTTGTTGTTATTATTATCTTATTTTAGACTGTTTGCGTGTATAGTTCCTGGAATGTGTTTTGGTAGCTTCTGTGGCCATGGTTGGCTCATTCACAAAAGCCTTACCCTGTGCTTTTAGCAGGAGTGCAGGGAGCCTAGATGTGCCAAAAACTAGTAATTTAACTCCTCGGGCCTGAAGTGTTTGGGGCTGTCTAGAGAATAGGGAGCTCAGCTGCCCATGAGGGTCAGCTGACCAGCGGGCTTCTTTACTTCCCTTACTTCTCTCTTTCCTTGGGTGTGTGAGGCTCTGTTCCCTCACGTGGAAGGTCATGTAATTGGGAACTTGTTATTCTGACAGTCTTCTAGAACATTCTATCTCAGGTCAGTCTTGCTGTCTGCCTCTGTCCCCATGAACCGTGAACCTGTGTAAGCAGTTGCCCAATGACACTTAGATCAGGAAAAGTCTGGAAGAAAAGCCAGATGTAGTTCCTCACTTGCCCTTTTTTGGGGGGGTGTGACTCAATGGCAAAGCTCTTGTCCGGCTTGTGCAAGGACCTGAGTTCGATTCCCAGGTCACATAGAAAGTCTTTCTTTTCTCTTTTCTTTTCTTTTCTTTTCTTTTCTTTTCTTTTCTTTTCTTTTCTTTTCTTTTCTTTTCTTTTCTTTTCTTTTCTCTTCTTTTCTCTTCTCTTCTCTTCTCTTCTCTTCTCTTCTCTCTCTTCTCTTCTCTCTTCTCGTCTCGTCTCTTCTCTTCTTTCTTTTTTCTTTTCTTTCTTCTATTTTTTAGTTTTTAAGTTTTTCAATCTTTTAGTTTTTATTTTCTGAGGATTGTCTATTTTCTTATCAACTTGTCAAACACTTAAAAAATAAATTTTGAAAAAGACACATTGCCAACTTTTTGGTTGTTTTTATAGGAAGATCAAATGTGGCATTTAGTCTATGATAGACCTCTAAATTGCAGCGTTGTGCTTCTGGGTTTATGCTTGTCTTTTTCTTGTAATTTTCATGGCCTTCCTGACTCAGCTTCCGGGTGCTGGATGGCAGGCATATGCCAATCTGTCTGGCTCCTCACTCTTGCTTTCAGTGAAATTATAAGATTAGGCTAATAACAAATGGAGCAGTAACTTAAAATGTAACATCCTCTGCACAGACACTCAGCATTAGCATCTTATCTCTGGCCTCTTGTCTTCCTCTTTTAATTGTTTGAGTTTTAGAGTGTAGCAAGCTTAGACTATTTTTAGCAAGGGTAACTCAGGGATTCTGCCCTTATCCTTGCATGAGAAGTTCTTTTTGTTTGTGGGGCAAGAAAACATTGACTGAGTTTAAAATTTTGATTTCCTAATGTATTTTCCCCCTCACAGTCTGACAAACACATCTCTATTTTCCTCAGCAATTTATACACAAAATGAAAACAAATAGGATTAGATTTTTTTTTCCTTTCTAGGTAAAGTTTTCTTCTTACATCTTTTTTTTTTTTTAACATTTTTTATTATTATTTCCGCTCATACAAACTTAGTGGGTACACCAGTTCCCTCCCTCCCTCCTCCTCCCCCCACCCCTCTCCTCTCCCTCCCCTCGCCCCTCCCTCCCCATCCCCCAGTGCCTCTCCCCTACAATCCCCGGAGAATTCTTTAATGTGCATGCCAGACTCTCCTCTGGGTCCTCCTCTCCGATGATGTACAAGGACCCAGTGGCATTTCCCTGAACCCTTTCCCGTGTTCCCCTTAAGCATAGGAACACTACTGTGGCTGTCAATCCCTTGCCTCCAAGGATCTTAGTGCCTTTAGCAAATGCTAGACTTTGTGGAATCAATAGTGTGTTGGACACTGTGCGGAGCATGCAAAGTCCAATTATGATTGCTTCGGCCCTAACTTGTGTGGAGTATCTTGCAAATCATTGCTCCTCCCATCCTTTTGCTCTTACACTCTTACCACCCCCTCTTCCACAAATTTCCCTGAGCTTCAGGATGGGGAAAGATTAGGCTGGCCTAGTTCTAGGTAGTTGATATAGATTCTCTGAAGTTCTGGATTATGGTTTGTTGATTTTCTTTTGTAGTTTTGCTGCTCCTGCAATGCCATTCACTCCATCCTGATGGGCATTGTATGTCACCCCCTGGCCAAAGACAAAAAGCTGTTAAACTGGAGTCTTGTTATAAGAGCACATTCAAAGGTAGATGTAATAAAAGTAGGAAACCACAGTGAGGGAGGGGTCAATCACCCATTTGCAAAATGGTTACTTTTTATCTGCCAGACTATATGCCCTCTCCTTCCGGTGAGATCATACCCCCTCAGTAGTAAATGATCAGGAACGAAAGTCTGTGACCTTAACCAGATGTCTCATTACTTACTTGCAGTCCTTGATGGAGGCCTATTTTCTCTGCTGTAACATGGTCCCCTCTCTCCTTGTTTCTGGTGTGGCCCTCCTACCCCATCCCTCCTATTCAAAATCCTTGCAATTATTGTAGGTATTACAGAGATTTATCTTTGATTGTCTCTAGGTAGGCAGGGTGGGTTTGGTACTAGGAGTCCCCTATTAGGGAGTACATACGGCGCTTAATTTTCTTGGTCTGGGATACTTCACTTAATATAATTGTTTCTAATGACATCCATTTCCTGGCAAATTCCAGTAATTCATCATTTTTGATGGCTGAGTAGTACTCCATTGTATAGATGTACCACCTTTTCCTTATCCACTCGTCAACTGTTGGACATTTGGGTTGATTCCATGACTTTACTATTGTAAACAGTGCTGCTACGAACATAGTCGTGCTTGTGCTATCGAGGTGAATTTTTACTGTGTGGGGGGTTATTCCCAGAAGTGGAATAACAGGGTCATATGGCATTTCAATCTTTAATTTCTTTAAGAATCTCCAGACGGCTCACCAGAGTGGTTGTATGAGCCTGCATTCCCACCAGCAATGTAGGAGAGTTCCCCTCTCTCCACATCTTCTCCAGCATTTGTTGTTTGTATTGTGGATTTTTGCCATCCTGACCAGGGTGAGATGATATCTCAGGGAAGTTTTGATTTGCATTTCCCTGATGGCTAAGGAAGTGGAGCATTTTTTAAGATATTTGTTAGACATTTTAATTTCATCCCTGGTAAAGTTTCTTTGAAGTTCCAGGGCCCATTTTTTAATTGGGCCATTAGTTTCCTTGGTGTTTAGTTTTCTAAGTTCTTTGTGCACTCTGGGTAATAGAGCTCTATCAGATATGTGGTTAGTGAAGATTTTCTCCCATTCTGTGGGTTGCCTTTGAGCTCATGTTACAATCTCTTTATCTGAACAGAAGCTCTTTAATTTCACAAGATCCCAACTGTTGAGAGTTGGTAGCAGTGACTGTGCCATGGGATGTCTGTTTAGGAACTGTTGGCCTAGCCCAATCAGCTCAAGGGAGTTCCCTATCCTTTCAACTATGGTTTTTATAGTCTCTGGCCTTATATCAAGGTCCTTGATCCATTCGGAATTAAGTCTTGTATATGGTGACAAGTATGGATCCAGTTTTAATCCTCTGCATGTGGAGATCCAGTTTTGCCAGTACCATTTGTTGAAGATACTGTTCTTTTTCCATTGAATTTTTTGTGTCCCTTTGTCAAAGACCAAATGGCTGTAATTTTGTGGGCTTATATCTGGGTCTTCAACCCTTATCCATTGATCTGTATGTCTATTTTGGAGCCAGTACCAGGCTGTTTGTATAACTATGGATTTGTAGTGTAGACTAAGGTTTGGTATGGTGATACCTCCAGCAGTGTTTTTTATCTGAACAGGATTGTCTTTGTTACCTGGGTCTTTTGTGCCTCCATATGAATTTTGAGATTGTTTGGTTAGTTTCTTTAAAGAATTGCTTTGGGATTTTAATTGGTATAGCATTGAATTTGTATATTGCCTTTGGTAGGATGGTCATTTTTACGATGTTGATTCTGCCAATCCAGGAACATGGGAAGTCTTTCCACCTTCTGGTGTCTTCTGCAATTTCTTTCTTTAGGGCTTTAAAGTTTTCATTATACAGGTCTTTTACCTCCTTGGTTAGGTTTATACCAAGGTATTTCATTTTTTTAGGGGCTATAGTAAATGGGATTGTTTCTCTCAGGGCTTTTTCACTTCTTTCATTCTGGGCATATAGGAAGGCCACTGATTTTTGTACATTTATTTTGTATCCTGCCACCCTGCTGAACTTCTCAATTAGTTCCAGGAGCTTCCTGGTGGAGTTTTTGGGATCCCTCAGGTATACGATCATGTCATTTGCAAATAAGGATAGCTTGACTTCTTCCTTGCCGATTTGTAATCCCTTTTATGCCCCTTTCTTGTCTTATGGCTTCAGCTAAGACTTCAAGTACAATATTGAATAGAAGTGGTGAGAGTGGACAGCCTTGTCTAGTTCCTGATCAAAGTGGGAATGCTTCCAGTTTTTCCTCATTGAGCGTAATCCTTGCTGTGGGCTTGTTGTATACAGCTTTTATTATATTGATAAAGGTTCCTTCCATTCCTACTGTCTCTAGTGTTTTGATCATAAAAGGCTGTTGGATCTTGTCAAAAGCTTTTTCTGCATCTATTGAAAGTATCATGTGGTCTTGGACTTTAGAGTGGTTTATATGATGAATTACATTTATTGATTTGGTATGTTGAACTAACCTTGTGTGCCTGGGATAAAGCCTACTTGGTCCCGGTGAATGATCTTTTTGATATGTTTTTGAATCTAATTTGCTAAGACTTTGTTGAGAATCTTTGCATCTGTGTTCATCCGAGAGATTGGCCTATAGTTTTCTTTTTTAAGTGTATCTTTATTAGGTTTTGGGATTAAAATGATATTAGTTTCATAGAAGGAATTTGGTAGTGTTCCTTCCTCTGCTATTTGATGGACGAGTTTAAGGAGTATTGGTGTTATTAACTCCTTAAATGTCTGGTAGAACTCTGTGCTGAATCCATCTGGCCCAGGACATTTTTTGGTGGGAAGTTTCGAGATTACTTCATCGATTTCCTCATATGTTATAGGACTATTTAAATAATTCACAACTTCCTGATTCAATTTAGGTAAGTTGTGTTTACTTAGAAATTCATCCATCTCTTTTGTGTTGTCAAATTTCACACAATATAAGTTTTTGAAATATGATGTTATAATTCTCTGGATTTCTTGAGTATCAGTAGTGATAACTCCATTTTCATGTCTAATTTTGTTAATTTGGGTTTTCTTTCTCTTGCTTTTGGTTAATTTAGCTAGGGGTGTATCAATCTTATTGATTTTTTCAAAGAACCAGCTTTTTGACTCTATCATTTTCCTAATCTCAATTTCAGATATTTCTCCCCTTATTTTGCTAATCTCCTCTCTTCTACTGCTTTTGGGATCAGATTGCTCTAGTTTCTCTAAAGCTTTAAGCTGCATTGTTAAGTTATTTATTTCTGATGTTTCCATTTTTTTGATGTAGGCATTAAGAGCTATGAACTTACCTCTTAGGACAGCTTTCATTGTGTCCCAGAGATTTTGGTAAGTTGTATTTCATTATTGTTCACTTTCAGGAATTCTTGAATTTCCTTTTAATTTCTTCCTGAATCCAGTTCTCATTCAGCATCATAGTGTTAAGTTTCCAGGAGTTAGTGTATTTTCTGTTGTTTGTTGTGTTGTGGATGTCCAGCTTTAGGCTGTGGTGGTCTGATAGGGGACAGGCTAAAATTTCAACTTTCCTTTATATGTGGAGATTCATTTTGTGGCCCAATATGTGATCTATTTTGGAGAAAGTTCCGTGTGCTGCTGAGAAAAATGTGTATTCTTTGGTGCATGGATGAAAAGTTTGATAGAGATCTGTACGGTCCATTTCTTTAAGGGTTTGATTAAGTTCCAAAGTGTCTCTGTTAAGCTTTTGACCTGTTGATCTATCCCATGTTGAGAGGGCGGTGTTGAAGTCCCCAAGAATTATCATTTGGGGATTGATTTCTTGCTTTAGATGCTGTAGGATTTTCTTAATGAATGTGGAGGGGCCCGTATTGTGTGCATAAATGTTCAGTATTGTGAAGTCTTCTTGTTGAATTGTACCTGTGACTAAAATGTAGTATCCATCTGTGTCTCTTATGATTTTTTTTTTGGTTTGAAGTCCACTTTGTCCGATGGCATAATGGCTACCCCTGCCTGTTTCCTGGTTCCATTAGCTTGCAAGATTTTGGACCAGCCTTTCATTCTTAGGACGTGCCTATCTTTTGTGGTGAGATGAGTTTCCTGAAGGCAGCAGATTGATGGGTTGTGGTTTTTAATCCAAGTTTGTAATCTGTGTTTCTTAATTGGTGAGTTAATACCATTGACATTTAATGTTATAATGGAGAAATTATTTTTAATTCTGGACATTTTTTATGTTTAGTGAATTTTGTAAGCTTGTTATTTGACATTTATGTTTTTGTGGTATTATACTACCCTTTTGTCCTGGATTCAGTTGTTTTTTTTTCTTCAAGTTTGTGTATCATTTCTAGCATTTTTTGAAGGCCTGGTTTGGTAGACATATATCCCTTCAAGTTGTCTTTGTGCTGGAAAATTTTTCTTTCTCCCTCGATCATGACAGATATAGTTTTGCCAGGTATATCAGTTTGGGTTGGCATTTTTGCTCATTTAATATATGAAGTACATCTCTCCAAGCTCTTCTTGCTTTCACTGTTTCCATTGAGAAGTCATTTGTTATTCTAATAGGTTTACCTTTAAAAGTGATTTGCTTTTTTTCTCTTGAAGCTCTCAGGACCTTTTCTTTGTCTTGAATGTGGAGTGTTTTGACTATTATTTGCTGTGGTGATTTTCTATTTTGGTCATATATGTTTGGAGTGCGAAATGCCTCTTGTATTTGGATGGGCCTCTCATTCTTCAGTTGAGGGAAGTTCTCATTTATGATAATTTGAAAAATTTCCTCAGGTGTGGTATTTTGAGATTCTTGCTCTGGTATTCCATGAATGTGCATATTAGGCTTCTTCAGGGTGTCCCATATCTCCTGAATGTTCCTCTCAAGTATCTTTTTGGCTTTAACAACCTCTTCCATTGAGCTGGTTAATTCTCCCACTTAGTTCTGCTGATAAGACTCTCTGTTGAGCTTTGGGTTGTAGATAACTTGTCTTTTAGTTCAATTTTATACTCTGCCTGGAACTGTTTTAACTGCTCTATGCCTATTTTTGTTTCTTGAAATGTTTTTCTCAACTCCTCCAAATGCCTGTTGTGTTCCTGTTCAAAGTGGTTGATGTGGTTGTTTAATTCCTCTTGGATTTCCTCTTTCATAGTATTAATCATGGTAATGATCATACTTTGAAAGTTGTTGTTTTCGGTCTGGCTTTCTTGGCTGATTTCTGTGGATTTGTTCTGGTTGGAATCCATCCTTAAGGGGTTAATTCTTTCAGTGGGAGATTGGTCTCCTTGGGTTTTGTTTCTCATGTATCTGCCCTTTGAGTTGGGCATTGTTGTTTTGTCTTCTAGGGGTTTTCAGTTTCTGTGTGTTTTTCACGGAACTGATTTAGTTGGTATTACTACACTTGGGCAGTTATTGCTAGTGCTTGCCTTGAGGTTGGGTATGTTTGTCTTTTGTTATTGTTATTTCCTAGTTGAGGCTATTAGGCTGTTTGTACATCAGTTAAGTCAGGTTAAGTAGACATGGGGTGAATATTAGTATGGTAGTGCACTTTTATGATGTAGTATAAGGTGATATGTGAGAGTGAATGGTGTACTCCCTGTAGTTGTATATGTTTGGGGGTGGTTGTATGGAAAAGTTAATCTACAGTGATTAATATTAGAAAGGAACAGTAAAGTGAAAAAAAAGGAGGTTTACTTATCTTCGGGCTGGATGTGAAGAATCTCTTGTAGAGGTTTTCAGATGTATGGCCTTTAACCCTTAGAACTTTGCTTGAGTTTTCTTTGGACTCTATTGAATTCTGAGTAGCAGTGTGTCTTCTGTAGACCACGTGTGTGGGTCCGGGCGGGGCCAGAGAGGCAGAGGGGCTAATCTTGATGGCGGAATTCTTCACCTGGGACCTGGGAGCTTGGCTCTCCCAAGCTCCGGGGATAGAAGAATGTGAGCAAGTCCTGTCCAGTTGGGCAGACAGGTGGGTGGGAGGAAGAAAGGGGCTGGGGGCCCGGGGCACGGCCCAGGCCAAAACCCAAGGCAGCCTGGGTGCTGCTGGGACACAGGGCGACCTGGGGGGCTGGGGCGGGGCAGACTCACCTCTTTCTTCTTACATCTTGTAGTTTTATCTGCATAATTAAAATAGTTTGCCCTTTTATGTCTAGGAGTAATTTGTATTTCAATAACCTTTCCTGGAACATTATGATCTTTATTTTTATTTTTTATTGTTTCAGGACTCTTATTTTTAATTCCAAGAGATTTTTCCTTTTGTCGTCATTCTTTTTTGTCTTTGCTCTTCCTACTTCTGACTTTTTTCTTTGAAAACTACAATTGTTAAGTTGGGTATTTGTTATTCCCAAGGCAGTGGTAGGTCTTCAAGTTTGCCTCTACTACTTTTTCAGTTTTATTCAGTGCCATTTCTGCTTTATTTTTATTTTTTGATGCTAAAGACTGGATTTGGCCCTTGCATATATTGCACAAGGGCCCTGCCACTCAAACTACATCCCAGCCTGATGGACGCCTTAACTCTGGTCTTGGGTGTGGTGTCTGAGTTCTCTTGTGCCTTCTCTTCATCTTATCCCCTGGGTCTTTCTCCTCTTTAAAGTTATTGTTTCTGCTTTATGCAGGTTGTGCTTCTTATAACTTGGGGAGCAAGGGGAAGCTGGGTGCTAGAATTTTAACCCAATACTTCTCTTCATAATATTTTGTTTTTTGAAATCAGGTATCTCTTTTAAATGCTTTATACTTGCTCCCCTCTTTATTGCAATCCTTTTCTACTAGTTCTACATTGACTTTTCTGTTGCCATTTAGTTTTAAATATCTCTGTCTCTCCAGGGTTAACATGATTACAAATTAGAATTGAGGTACATCTGTCTGTCTGTCTATCTATCTATCATTTATTATCTATCTGTCTGCTAATTATCTACATATTATCTATTTTTATTATCTATCTGTCTGTCTGTCTGTCTATATCTATCAATCATCCATCCACTTACCCACCTATCTGGCATTGAAGTAATTCAGGTTCTTTGAGCACAAAGATGTTGATGATTTTTGTTAGAGCACATTAAGGTGCTTACTGGATGGCAGAAGGGCAGAGGACTCTAGAATGTCCACCATGGATACCAAGGAAAGCTTGACACGGGAGACTAAACTTCAGGAGCATCAAGTCCCATAAGGAAGTTTTCATTTTCATGCCTGTGTTGAAGTTCTAATGGATAAAAAGCACAGGACTTAAATTTGGGGTGATGGATTAGAATGAATGTTGGTGTAGGGTTTGGACATGTGGTAGAAGAGCTAATTTCCTATTTGGATCTTAGGATTAGCTTCTTTTGGAATGGGGTGTTTTTCCAGACAAAAGTCTTTAAGCCTGGCCTTGAACTTATTATATAGCCAAAGATCTGGAGTTTCAGATCCCCTAGACTCCACTACAGGGTCTCCACTACTGTGATCATAGGTATGACCACCTTGCAGAGCTGAGGACTGAGCCCAGGGCTTCTTGTATATTAGGCAAGCACTCTAGCCACTGGCCTTTGTTTGCTAGAGTAAAGAGTGCACAGTGTTACGCTTTTCTACATTCTCCTTCCTTCCTACATCTTTCATTTTGTTGGTAGTGGTATGATGCACTCCTATAACTCGTATAATCACAGGGTATTTGTTTGTTTAAAGCCTTTCTGTTCTACACGCAAAGTACTAAATGTATCTAAAGGAATGAACAGTTTACCATAAGAGTTTTAGTCTGTGCACACGTATGTAATCATATATGTTGGGGTGCTATTTATCTACAGGTATGAGCTCTGAGATATGTCCTGGGAGGGTGGCAGGACGTGACCGAGAAGCCTTACATCAGCCAGGACTCTTGAGCAGAATGGACTCATGAGGCTGACTTACATTACACGCCTGGGTATTCCAGCACTGGCCGTCTGCAATCTGGAGAGGCTGAGAAGCAGGTGGCTGCTCCACCCATGAGACTGGACACCTCAGCAGTCCCAGTCCTGGAGCTGAAGGCCTGGAGCAAAGTTTCCTAGAGGGGCACGGTCATCAGACCCCGCAGGAAGACTGAAGAGACGGGTTCCCCATTGGTGAAGGATGGTGTTATGGTTGCATTTTGGTGTCAACTTGACAGTTGCAGACTGTTTGGGGGCAGCTATGGAAGGTTAAGGGTTAGAATGGCCCCTGAACAAGCCTGCAGGTACTTGACTGATTGCTGTGGAGAACCCAGCCCATAGTGGGTGGTACTTTCCAGTGGTGGACCGGATAATAGGCGGTGCAAAGAGGAGGGACTTGCTCTTCCCTTATCCCGTGTCGACTTGCTGTGGAGTCCACTCCGCGTGCACGTTGTTCGCCTTTAGAGCGTCGTTGGCTTCTTTGTTTTGCTGCTGCTGCTGCCTCCGTCCTTGGCTGACTTGGAGCTTCACCCTTTCCATCACGTTGTTGCTGTTCCTGCTGCCTTTGGAGCCTGATCTCTAGGCCTTGCTGCTGTTCGCTGTTCATCGCTGATGTCGGAGCCCAGCTGTTCTTCACTGACATTGGAACCCAGCGTCTTCAACCCTCAGAGGAGCAAAGGCTTGAGACCTTCTCGGGATCTTTTGGCTTTGTGGAACATTCAGGTCAAGAACAAGGCTGCTGCCGGGGGCTACCTTGAAGGACACTATTTTTATTATGAGTTATTTTTTAATAAAGTTATATATATCATATTCTATAGATACTGTTTCTTCAGAGAACCCTGACTAATACAGACAGCTCACCCGAGTAGATGCCCTTGTCAGCAACGGGCACAGGCTGGCAGACAACAAGCAGTTCTGTTTTCCACGGACCTCTTGTATATCTGGGCACTGCCAGAAGGTGGTCGTCCCCTCTCCGTTAATACTCCAGGGACTCTCTTTATAGGCCTGTCCAGAGTCCTGTCTCTTAGTTGGTCCCAGAGCCAATTGGGTTGACAACCAAGATTAGCCATCACAAGCTTGGAAGAGTTCCTGTTTCAGGGTTGCTTTCAGGACCTCTTCTGATCCCCCTGGCCCCTTCTTGATGCACTCCAGCATCCCCAGTCTGAAGCAAGAAACAGAGAGAGAAATGACCCTAGATGCCTGGGGATGTGTGCTTTGTGCATTCTATTCCTTCATTGAAGACATGTTGGAAAGACACCAGATGGTATCATTAGTGGAAAAGTGAGGCTGCCTCACTGGAGAATCCCTGATCTCAGGAGAACCCTGCCACTGTCTCTAGAGGAGTCTCAGACTCTGCCCAGGAAACTGCAGCCAAAGTTTCTCCTTTTAATAAGTTCCCTGGCCAATTCTGTAACTCTTTCAAAAATGTCCAGTGGGAGCCATGGATTGGCACATAGGCAACTGGAATGTTGAATCCGCAGAGCAGATCTGGATGATTAATAGGGCTCAGCCCTTTGGGGAATTTTGACTTTTCTAGGTCTTTGCACTTGTACACTACAAGGAGTCTGTGGAATCCAGGTATAGACTACAGTCCCTGTCTCATGTGTTGGTCTATTGCCACCCGTCGCCCTGATCCTGGCTCCTTTTCTCATTTCTCTGACTTTCATAGCATCCAGGAACACTAGATATTGGCGCCACTCATTCAGATCCCATTGCTCTGGTCTTTGGACCCACTGGCCACTCCTTTCTTGGGTTGGGACACCTGTGTGCTGTTCATCTTGGTGACCTCTTTCTATCATTCAGGTCTGAGGCGCAAGGCGAGGGAAGCGCTGCGCATCTGCAGGGCGCGCATCTGCAGGGCGCGGCATCTGCAGGCGCGCATCTGCAGGGCGCGCATCTGCAGGGCGCGCATCTGCAGGGCGCGCATCTGCAGGGCGCGCATCTGCAGGGCGCGCATCTGCAGGGCGCGCATCTGCAGGGCGCGCATCTGCAGGGCGCGCATCTGCAGGCGCGCAATCTGCAGGGCGCGCATCTGCAGGGCGCGCATCTGCAGGGCGCGCATTCTGCAGGGGCGCGCATCTGCACTGGGCTTAGCATTACTCTTTGAAATGGTCTTATAGGCCACGTGAAAACAGGCCTCATGCTGAAACCACAGGAGACTATTTATTAGAAACAACTAAGTTTATAGCACATCCATGCTTGATAGTCCAAACAATCTGAGACATCTTACTCAAAATGAGAATAAGTGTCAGCCCTGTATGGGGTACCCTCAGAAAGCACCTGCTTTCTTCCATGTAGACTTAGTAAACTGGATCATCTTTCAGCGTAACTGCTTCTTTATCTGAACTGGAATGTTCCCAGGCTACATGTGCTGGGCTGGGATGATCTCTAAATGGTGCTCTGTCATGCTGAGGGGGAAACTTGAGATTTCCAAAGGCACTTCCCTCGTTGTAGGGAGATTGCTTCTTTGATTTGCTGAGATGAAGAAGTATAAGTAAAAAATTTATGCTTTTTACTAAAAAAACATGGCATTTGGTGTTGGGATTCGGGATTAGTCTCGTTGTTTTTGCAAAGGCAGACAAGGCCCGAGTGTGGGATCCCAGGGAAAGTCCCCAACGTTTGGAAAAACTAAGTTCAGGTGGACATTGGTTTTCTTCCTTTCACTTTCTCCCCTTGGACATGGCAGAAGCCTGGGAAAAACAATTCCCGTAGAGCAGGGAACAAAAAAGGAAATTATTAAGAAAGCAATTGTCAGGGGGTAATTGGATTCCTGAAGTTCCCCACTCCTTTTGGGGGGGGGGGGCCCTTTTTCCTGTCCACATTTTACATGGGGGAAAAACACTTCCCATGATTTAAATAAACCCAATTGGGGACAATTTTTTTTTACGGGGACCCCACATGGTTTTTTTCGTGGGTGGGAACATTTTCACGTTTATATTTTACCATTGCATATGCATTCCAAGCGGAATAGGTGGAAGGAATAGGCCGCTAACCTTCTAGCCCACAGGGACATTTTATTCATTCTTTTTGGAGGGGAATATTTCAGACTTCTGTTCTAGTTGTTCTGTTTGTGAAATGATTATTTTTGCTTTGTTGGTGTGTTAACAACCCCCTAGCTTTTTTCTTCCCTTATGGGTTGCTAATTAGACCCAACATTTAGAAGTGAAGTGAATTCCTATTTTTACCCCTTGCGGCCACTTCCACTTTCCATCTTCTCTTCATTTTTTTTTTCTTTTCCCCCAACCTTGCCCCAGCCCTGATGTTCCAAAACACTCTCACTAAGCTTCGCCGACTAAGCTATCAGTGCTATGCTAAACTCACGCCGTTACCCTTTCATTGAGGCTTGAGACTTACATCTTTTAACCCTTGTAGGCCTTGCACCCTTTTTCTACAAAAAAAAGATTTGTGAAAAAAAAACTTAAAAACTAAAA